>CM051468.1:0-165676 GCA_028015225.1 Carex myosuroides
GCATTTCTCATTTGACCAACCAAACATAAAGCATGCATCAGTACATTATAGCTAACTCATTTGCATCTCTTTGAAGAGCCTAAATCCCATTTTAAATGCACCGATATCCATGGTATTGTTGAAAATTGATTAAAAGTTGTATAATTAACATTAGATGCGTGGATGCTATAATTAGCAATATCTATTAATTGAAAATAAACTTTAAAGTATTATAAGCTAACAGAGTAGTTTGATGGAATGATTTTTCCATCTGTAAGGATGGGTTTTTTAATGTATTGTTTTATGTTTTTTGAAAAGGAAATATTTTAGAGAGAATTTTCAGTTATGAAAATAAAACAAATAACAAATAGGCATTAATATAATATAAAGAAATAAACATATATCTTATTGGTTGGCCATCCGTACACAATTCCATTCTTTATTATTTACTTCCCCAATTACTTCCATCCATAATTCATTAAATAAACATGTATAATTTTTGTGATTTCTTATTTGGATTGAAATTAATCAAAATGTTTCCTATCTGATATTAATTTATTATTTTCCTTGGTTTTTAGAGGCAAAATTAAAATCTATTTTTAAATTACATATATGGTAATGACGACTTGTTTTTATTGCAGCTTTTTTGTTTCAAGTGGTGTTGTTTTGAATTCGTATATACTGTTATTAAATAAACTAAGCATGCTGAATTCGTATATATTGTTTTTATTCTTTAGCGGTATTGTACCAGCTCACCCTCCCGGAATATTTACCAGTGGTAACGGTATTGTCATTTTCTTTGCCATCATTAGAAGCCCAATCATACCGCTGGGAAAGTGTCAATTTCTTAGATTTTAGCAATTTGATGTTATGTTTGGATTTTCGATTCTTTTTATGTTATAGTTAATAAAATCGGTAGATTTGGGGACACATAATGATCTTATGTAAAATAGGCAGAGAACAAAAAAGAAATTTAGTAATTAATCATAATAAATTAAATTTATAAAAAATTTAACAAGCAATCTCGAAAAATAAACAAGTTAAGACTTTCCAGTAGGAGGTAGGATCGAGCTTTTTCAAATTAGTTTTGAGCTGCATTTTTTCTTTATTTTTTTAAGATTTTGAGTGGATCTTAGCTGCACCGAAACAAACAAATTAACACTGCTGGCATTGGATACTTAAAACTAATTCCTTCACTGAGGGGAAATTCGAAATATTCTTCTTGGAGACCATAATCAATGGGAACAAAGTTGGCAGAGTAACATGCATGCATGCATGCATCATTACAATATTTGTGGGGAACAACATTTCTTGATGAACTACAAGTTATCAATATTAAATAATTAGTTACTTGTTTTTCTCTTCCTCCAACATTCAATATTAATTTATTGTTCAATACATCAAGTCGGCATTCTAATTATTAATAGCTATGGATGAGTACGAATCTTAATAGCTATATATATATATATATATATAGAGTGGCTAATATCAAAACGTTTGCACCAAGGTCCTCGTGCAACGAAGTCGTTTTTGGATTTTCAAAGTCCAAATTGTCGATCCAAACCGTTAGATGTGATCTCTATATTAAAATCTGCTTGGAGACCAAATTTTACATTTTTTTAAATTTTTTTACTATTTATTAAGCCACTTTGAAAATTGCTGATCCGGGTGAACAGTAAAAACAGTGCAACCAAATTCTGGGCCATGTGATCAGCAATTTTCAAAATGGCTTAATAAATAATAAAAAAAATTTTAAAAATATAAAATTTGGTATTCAAGCAGATTTTAATATAGAGATCACATCTAATGGTTTAGATCGACAATTTGGACTTTGAAAATCCGGAAACGACTTGGTTGCATGAGGACCTTGGTGCAAACGTTTTGATATTAGCCTCTATATATATATATATATATATATATATATATATATATATAGTACTTTAGTTTGTCTTAACTCATGTGCATCAATAAATTAAACAACTTCCATGCACCTCTAGATCTGTACTAGTACTACGTTCCATAAACTAAACAACTTCCATGCACCACTAGATCTGTGCGATTTGGCCGGATCGAAGAACAAATTAACAAGTACAATTATTACCTAATAGTTTTTTTACGGTAGCTAGCATTTGTTTCCTTATTTCAAAATTTCTAAACTCAGTAGTAACATACAAAAAAATATAAAATTGAAATTAAATGTGCATCCGTTGAATGCGGGCACATTAATATATTTATGCAAAGCACGAGAACTATTTCGTGCGAATTGCGATGCGAGAGTAGGTAAGAAAGAGGGCAATTGATTCTCGAAAAATTATTCTAGCACAGAGCGAGCTAGTGGTTTGAAAAAACCCGCCCGGTCCAAGACCGGACCGGCCAACCAGTGGACCGAACCCGGACTGCCTCGGACCGTGTTCCAAACCCGGACTGGACCGTTCCTTTGCTAGGAACGGGTTTAGCAAGGGTTGGGTTCAATTTTTTTTCCTAGACCCGTGTTGGACCGGACCGTCTCAACCCGTGGAATTGTGTAGGACCGGACCGGACCAAATCCGGACCGAACCGTGAAGAACCGGACCCAGACCGGACTAAAACCATACTAACCCCCCAAACCTAGATCGGGACCAGACCAAACCCCCTCATACCCGGACCGGAACCGAACTAACCCCTTCTAACCCGTACCGGACCTGGACTGGAACCGGACTAACCCACTCTAATCCGTACCGGATCTGGACCAAACCCCCCCTATCCGGGCCTCACCCGCCCAGACCCTTACGCGGACCCATCCAAACCCGTTTTTGATTTGGTCCGGTCCATTTTTTTCCAGTGAGCAGTCCTAGTTTTGGCCAGATTCATAATTCGATTTAGAGAAAATGGCTACATGAATTTTTGTGTTCTTTATATCAATTAAAGGTATGGAAGTCTAGCTTCCAGATAATATAATTTCTCTCTACAAAAATATGACATATTTGTACATTTTTAACGATTAATTAACAGAGGTCAGAATAGCTTCAAATTCCAGTGAGCAGTCCCAATTTTCGACCAGATTCAAAATTCGATTTAGAGAAAATGGCTACATGGATTTTTATGTTCTTTATATAAATTTAAAGATATGGAAGTCTAGTTTTCAGATAATATAATTTCTCTATACAAAAATATTACATATTTGTACAGTTTTAACGATTAATTGACAAAGGTCAGAATAGCTTGAAAGGAGGTATTAGTCAATTAATAAAAATAAATCTAACATTCAATTTGAATTTTAAAATCCGAATTTTAAAATAAATCTAGCATAAATGAAATCTAACATAAACTAAATTTAACATTCAATTTCAAGAAATCCTTCACCAATCTTGATGCCGGTTTCCCGGTCTTGAAATACAATATTTTTACAAGAAAATATTGCATTACAATTTAATTATTGTGTTAATTTATTTACAAAAATTAAGTTTACGGAAAATGTTTCCAAATATAAAATATTTTTAATTTGTTTACTGCATAAATTAATTTATCCTATGCCAATTATTTTTGCCCTCATACGTTTGCAACCATGACATAATTATTACCATTGGTCTAGTTGAGGTTTGACAGTAGTTGTTTGTTATCAAACATGTGGTCTGTTGCACCACTATCTATAATTATTTGGTGAAAAAATTAAAATTTTTGAGAGTGAGATACTGTACCACATGAGCTATGATTTTGACTTTGGTTAGCAAGCATTCCGATGATTTGTTGGAGAAGGTGTCGTGGCATCGAGATTGAATTGTTTGTGGTACTTGAATGGAAAGTAGATGCATCTCCCCCAATCGAATTCAATTCATCTATTTCGTCTCCTCTTTCTTTCTCTACCACTTTCCACCCCTTCGGTCCTAGATTAGGATACCAGAACCAACACCGATCTCGGGTGTGGTCCTATTTTTTTGCAATTTGTGCATCTATTGGGATGACTTTGGTGATTTGAATCTAAGTTTATATGGTTGATTGGACTTTGTATCATGGCTGTTCGATTTTTTTTTTTTTTGGATTTTTTGGATTACCTAGGTAAGTAATTAAGAACAAATTATCTAGGTACATAATTAAATGAGCAAAGATCAAGGCATGAATCTAATCGGAACAAGCAGACCAATTTTTTTTTTTTTTTATAAGAACAAATGCTAAAACCGATTGAATGCTAGATTTTTGTTACCGATTTTCTGGTAAGTGCAGAGAGAGGACTTCTTTGACTCTTTGGCTTTTTTCCTTCTTTCTATTGACACTTGTTGGGTTCTTGGCTCTTTGGCTATGACTCTTTTTTCTTCTTGACACTAATTGAGTTCTTGGCTCTTTAGCTCTGAACTTCTTTTTTTTTTCTCACTGGTACCGACTAGCTTTGCTAGTTTAGGTGGCACTTGTGCAGAATTTTCAGATCTATGGCTCTGATACCATGTTAATTTTTGTAAGAGAGAAGCGATGTAAGAAAATAACTTCTTATTGCAATCTTATTTTCAGCTTTATATGTATCCCTATTTATAGAAGAAAAATAAAAAACTAACCATTGTACTATTAATTGCAACTACTAACCACTCACCACTAACTCCTAGCCTATTAATTACATGACACTATTCCATACAACTGGCCATTACAATTCAAATTTGTAACTAGCCGTTATTTTTAAGACTTACTAATCATTTTGTAAAATTTGGGGGAAACAAGGTAGAGTTGTTTTAAAAATTTCCTTCCATTTGTCTCGGTTAATTTTCCACTGTTCCGAATTTGATACACACCAATCTTACTAACGACAGAAGACTTGAACGTACACATAAAAAATTATGCTGAACTTAAAGAATACGTTCGTTTTATTTACTGTATAATCTACATATATATGATACTTATTTATTATTTAAGGAGCCATAACACTTTTAGCCAAAATTAAATTTTTGTATAATAATTTTGTTGACAGTTTCCAGCTACTTAATTAAAATCCTTCTGCCATGATTTGGCGTGTAAAGAATTGTTTAACGTTAACAAAGTTGGCACAATAGCCTAAAATAAAAATAACATGCAGGTGAGATCTCCGAGCAGTAACATGCATAATTACTATGGTGGGGAACAGCGGTCCGTATATGTAGTCACACGAACGTGACATTTCTTGATGAACTACAACTTGTCAATATTAAATGATTAATCACTTGTTTTTTTCTTATTGTTTAATGCATCGGGAGTCGGCATTTTAATTAACTAGTAAGGATGAGTAGGAATCTTTGCTAAACACGTTATAGTCTAGTTTGTCTTGACGCATCGGTCGCTATCTGCATTTCAGACCTAACACTTAAACAAGTTATTATTTGTAAGAAGTAATAAATGAACTAACCAAGTAACTTCCATGAACCTCGAGATCTACTTTGATCAGAAGATCAAATCAAATTAGACAACGAAACTTCAGTTTGGTTTCCGGCCTGCTCAACACAGAAATGGCTCAGGCGGTTTTGAATATTGTGGTGGGCAAGCTTGCCAATGTTATCGAGAAAGAAATCGAGCACTTGGGTGGGGTTGGGGCGAAAGTCGAACGGGTGCAGCGTGAGCTCATCCGAATCCGGTGCTGCCTGAGAGATGCAGCCTCGAAAAGTAAAGGAGATGAAAGGGTGCAGAACTGGTTAAATGAGCTCCGCGATGTAGCCTATCACATCGAGGACGCAATCGACACCTTCTTTCTGGGAGATAAAGGAGTTGATGATAATCTCAAAGAAGATTCCACCTCTTTGCCGAAATTCAAGAAGCTGCGTCGCATGCACCGGGTGATATATGATCACCACAAGCTTGGCAGTGAGCTCGATGAGATTCAAAATCTTCTCAAAGAGATCTCAGAAAGCCGGGTCCGCTATGGAATCCAGGACCTACAAGACATTGTGGGAGAGGCAGTCAGAATGCCTTTTCGGAGACCTACTTATTCTGAAGTAGACGAAACTGAAGTCGTAGGCATGCAGGCAGATAAGAACAACATTCTCGAGCTGTTGCGCCCTAAACAAACAGCTGGACGGGCCGTCATAACGATTGTGGGTGCCGGCGGTCTAGGAAAAACTACCCTTGCATGTATGGTACACAGAAGGCAAGTGCAAATTTTCTTTTCTACGATGTTTTAATGATATAAAATAATTACAACAATAATAGTAAGACTTAGTCTAAGTTGCTGCGTATAGCAATGATCAACAACTACTCCTATAATGATCCTAACAACTCAATTTTCCAATATATAATGCTGAGATCTTAGTAATACATGGCTGCAACAATCACTATTGTTCGGAAACCTGACTAGAAATCAATCTAATAATATATTTTCTTTGTTTATCTAACCAGTGCCAAGGCAGATTTCGACTATGATATAATGTTGTCAATCTCTCAACAGTTCAGTCTTACTGATCTCTTGAGAAAGATGATCAGCAAGTACAACAATGATGTACCGAAGGATCGGGATGTAGACTACTATGTTGGCGAGCTCAAAAGTTTTTTAAGTAGCAGAAGATATCTAATTATTCTAGATGATGTGTGGACTGATGATCTGTGGAATGAATTGAAATATGTATTGCCCAATGCTAACAAGAACGGGAGTCGAGTTTTGATCACTAGCCGGTCAATCGAAGTTGAAAAATCAGCTGAATACCAAACGATACAATATGAACTCAAGATCTTAGATGATGGGAAAAGCCTAGATCTCCTCCTCAAAAAGGCTCTCCCTTGCCAAGAACCTGATAAAGAATACCCTACCAATCTCCTTGAGCTTGCATGCAAACTATCAAAGAAATGTAAGGGGTTGCCTCTGGCTTTGGTAGTATTGGGTGGTATCCTTTCTAAACAACAGTCTTACCCAACGTGGGAAAGGATGTTGCAAAACATGAATTGGCACTCAGATGGCAAGGATTGTATGCGAATTTTAGCAATGAGCTACGAAGATTTGCCTTACTATCTAAAGGCATGCTTCCAATATCTTGCTTTTTTCCCTGAAGACTATGTGATTTCTACAAGACGCCTGATCAGAATGTGGATTGCAGAGGGATTCATACCACTCGAGAATAGGCCAACAATGGAGATAATGGCAGAGGACTGCCTTGAAGAACTTGCTAAAAGGTTATATTTTTTTCCTTATTTTTTACGAGGCAATGATACAATATTCTGGCAAAATTTATTTTACAAATTAACTACTTCATATACACACTCAGGTATGCTTGATATAAGTAGAGATCTTTCATAAAAAATAGGTCTAAAAGAACAAACAAAAAGATCAGTGAACTGGAGTATGAAATGGAAAAAAAAAATAATAAGCTACGAAGCCTTATTAACATTACTCTTTCTTGCAGGAGCTATTATTTTCCAAAAAAAAAAAAGTATATAATTTCCTTCATGTATCATACACCTCTTTCTAGTTTTATGATTTCTTCTCTAATAATTATAGCTTCTTCCTATCGAACCTTTTACCGAGTGCATGTTCTTGGTTTTTTTTTTTAAATAGAGTGACCGAAATCAACTTTTCAATTTGGTATCTTTCAATTGTGCTGCAAAAAAAAAGGAAAAAAAGAATAGTACATACGATTTGATAGTAAAATACAATTATATTAATAAAAGCAAAATTTAATGTTTAGGAAGTGTTCGGTGCAAAATTATATGTTTTTCATGAGGGATTAGGATAAAAAAAAAATAGTATGATTTTTTTAATGTTATTCCAAATTTTTGTCCTACATATATGTACATCAAAATATTTCTCTTCAAATCTAGAGAAAAATATACAAAACATCTATTTCTAGATTTACGAACAAATTTCATTATTAATTGCATATTTGAATTTCATTTTATCATAATAATCAGCATAAATTACTTTATCTTTCAATTTATATAGGAACTAATGAGTTTAGGTAGGGTATATACACCTTTGTAATTTTTTTTTGTTTGCAAAGTTTCATGCCAGTAGGCTTTCCATTTCACATAACCTTTGTAATTATGTCTGCAATACTCTTAGTATTTCTTAAGACTTAATTGGTTTATAAACCAAAATTATTTCAGGAGTTTGGTTCTAGTATTGAGCCGATCCACGAATGGTTTGATCAAGCACTTCAAAGTGCATGATATTCTACGCGATTTGGCAATGAATGAAGCCGGTCATGAAAACTTTGTCACGGTTTTCTCACAAGTTTCAGCTTACAACAATCCCTACAGAATAATCCGACGTGCTTCACTTCAAGGCCTAGAGAAGAATTCCCAATTTACTGAATATGTAGGTCCAAATACCCGTTCTTTATTTTTGTTCGATACAAATGGAAATTTTAAAACGAGTATAGATTGCTCTAATTTTAGGCTACTTAAAGTTCTAGAAGTAGTGGGTGACTATTATCACGAATTAGTATTGGAATCATTAGATGAGTTGATTCACCTGAAATACTTGGGGCTTAGATACTGTAAAATTAAGCGCCCCTCTTTTCATTGTATGAAAAGTCTTGAAACTCTGGAATTGAGAGGGAGAGGATATAGCGAATGTGATGGCTTATGGACAATTAGTACATTGAGGCATGTACTGGTTGACTACGGGCATGTCATTCCTAGACTACCAAAGGGTACCCCAATAAGCAATCTACAGACCTTGAAGTGGGTAAATTTTTTGGATGTATGTGACGCCAAGTTGCCCAACCTGCAAACATTAGGTATTAGATGTCATAATGAAAAATGGGTATCAATGACTAATCTATTTCAAACATTGCGCAACCTGCGTAAATTTTGTTTTGATTGTACTTCTAAAATCCCAATGGAAATTGTTTACCCAAAAGCACTCCAAAATTATCTGAATTTGCAATCCTTATACTTGGATGGAGTATGGCAAGAGAATGTCAATGTAGAGGCTAGCTTGCTTCCACCACACCTCATTAAACTCTCGCTTAAGGGATCTCACCTTAAACATAATCCAATGCCGGAGCTTGGAAAGTTGAATAGCCTAAAAAAACTTTGCTTGGTACAAGTGTTAACTGTTTATTGGGAGGGTCCAATAATCTGTCTAGAAGGATTCCCTGCCTTACAATACTTGAAAGTGACTGATTGGGAAATCAAGGATTTGACGGTGGCACAGGGGGTCATGCCAAAGCTTACATACCTCCGAGTATATAGTGACACCAAGGTGCACCTGCCTCCTGAGCTACAACACGTGACAGTTGAAAAACTGTAATTAATATTCTTGATTTTGTCAACTGTTAATATCTATCACAGTCATCACTTATTTTTTCATTTTTCTGGGAAAAACGTGTATTATTAGTAATATATATGGTGCAGCGTGCATGTATATTATTCCATTTAATTTGCTTTTTGTTTTCTGTATTACTGTTCTTTTCACGGACGAACTATTTGAAAATTTGATGGCATTAATTTGGACGTGCTGGTATACGTTGATCTTTATACTTTAAATATTCTTATATTATTTTTTTTCCTGCGTACAATAATATATGCATTTAGATTTTGAGAAATACTGGTCCTAAGATATATTAGTTTTAAAAATGTATTTTTAAATTATTTTTTTGTTTGTCTTCTATTTGAATATTGTATTTCTTCAAGTCTCGTAAGATATTTGTTATCAAGTCGTCATGTGATTTACCTCTTCTTTATTATTATCACAACATTAGAGGAGGAATTGGTAATCATAAATATTATAATCAATTTTATGGAGATCACTTGACTCCTCTATTTTTGCTTGAATTTGAAAAATAAGGTTTCTAGAATTGAGATGATGGAGGTGGTACAAACGAATCTTGTTTTTTTTTTTTTTTTGGTTTCTCCCGAATTTAAAATTTCTATTTTCTCAAGATGTCAAATTAGAAGATTAGCAATATCTCTTCAGAGCATTGATTGATTAATATTTTCGTTTAGGAAATTTTGCATTTGTTTTGTAGAGAATTAATTTGTATGTGGAATTATTGTTTAATTTTAATGTCTTACTAGAACCAATTATTGTTTCATATTTTAACTTGTAGTTACAAAGCTGATGTAACAACTCTTTGATAAATTATGGGCAACACGTCTATTTTCATAAAAAAAAAAACTTCTATTTCTCACTATGTCTATACAGCTTTCCCATATGAATTAAGTTGTCAACAGCAGCACATATTTCTCTGGAATAGAAATGCTCTCAATTGATTTTTCACTTGTCTTTTTTCATTTCATTCCTAGATGAAACATAATACATGGTCAATTAAGGTGATAATTCAAATTTTAATCAAGGTTAAATTGGTCTAAAAAAATCAGCTTCAGTGTGCAAAGCTAGGGGACTCTGAATTCTTCTATTTAAATATTTTAGGTATAAAAAAATTTTGCCAACAAAAATTAAGAAATAACAAAGGATGAAGTACATGTAAACTATAAATTTAACCAAAACCACAATTGTGATAACTTCAATAGGATTCCTTGAGATTGAAAAGAGAAAATAAAAATGTTATGAACTGAATTGATAAATTGAATAATAAAACTGGAAATATATATTTGAAATATTGAAGAGTAAAGCTCGATTTAACAAGGAAATTGGAAAATAACAATGAAATTTGATAAAAGTTAAGGTTGATACATTCAGCGATAATGAAAAAGAGAGCGGTTCAGCAGCTGAGGCCCCCATTAGGCATCTCTGGCCCAATTATCACAGCTCCCATCTTTTCCATACTGGGCCTGTTAGGCCCAAATCCTAATCTCATTTCTTCTTTTCACGACTCACTCGAGCCATTGACAAAGTCAAACCTCCCTTCAACAGCTACTCCCAAACCGAGAATCACTAATGCATGCAGACAAAATAGAAATGCTGCTTAGTGGCAAGAGAAAATAAAAATAAATACTTTTCCATTATTAAATAATGCTCAATAATGCTCCATTATTAAATAAATAAATATATCATTCTGACGCAAGGCGGTCCCGATACTATCTTGCCCATTAAGCTCAAGTACTCGGTTTATTAGTAAAGAGGAGAATAAAATGGAATTTCAGTCACAATAGAACTCAACTAAACTCAACTCAATATCATATAATAATTCACTCCCCCTTACAACCTTCATATCCGAATCTATTTATAGCCTAAATTTTTCTTAGTCCTTAAGAGAACAAAATAAATGCTAATTAATTAAAAACCCAAAACCCAGAAAGAAGTAAATACATTTGTTGAACAAAACAGATTCCAAAGGAAATTATTAAATTGTTTAATTGCTTCAAGAATCCTAGAAGAGCATCCATGCCTAGAAGACCATTCATGCCTAGAAGACCATCCATGCCATTAATTTCAAGTTGAATAAATTAAATCCTTGATTGGTTTTGATTTATTGTGGCCATCGTCCGTATCCGAGTCAGAATCGGTTGCGATCTCGGTACGCACTGCGTCAGACTCCCCGGGTTGATGAAAGCTTGACCTCAAGCTTGTATTTTCTTCATAGTTTTTGTGGAGAGGGGTAACATTAAACATGTTGGAGATATACCATTCATCAGGTAGTTTCACGCAGTAAACATTTGCTCCAAACTTTTTTTTTTGTAGAACTCTTTGAAACAATACAATTTCAGATCAAGCACCATTAAATCTTTGTATACCTCTTTCAAATTGAGTTTTCTACATTTATGTCTTGTCAGATCCTGAAAATAAACATAGAATGCCAAGAAATTTCCGTGCTTCCGCTGCACCGCTCTCAACCTAGAGTCGACTTGAAATTTTAACGGGTTGGATTTGGTTTCTTCGTCTAGCAAGGGGTTCTCAAATTTCATGGTAAATACAAGAGTGTTGTTAAATACAAACCTTGCATTTTCTGATTTTGAACTTGGTTGCAAAAATGGATCATTATAGTTGGACTTCAAGACCTCATTGTTGGTTGAACACCAATGTTTTGTTTGCAACAAAAGATCATCTCTAACTCTAACCTCAATGGACAAAGCATTTGCAAGATTACTCGAATACACCGACGAATTACCAACAAAGTTTTCATCAAATTTTGAAGAGTTCTCAAAGGACTCCATTTTTGTCTCGAGTTTACCCGTCATGGTGTTGACATCGTCTTCATCTTCGAGCTTTTGACTTTCTTCAACCGTGACAAGCCTATCGAAAGGCTCATTCGGCTGTTCTGGGCACTCTTCCATTGGTGTGGTTGCCTTTTGGTCTGTGACCTGTTTGGAACATGTGCTTGGTGGGGTGTGGTGTTGGTGTCGAGCATCTTCATCACATGAGACCAATGATTTGCTGCCGTGGAAGGGTTTGATCTCTTCATCTACTCCATTGAAATTTTCTCCGTTTGAACCACAAGGCAAACGATTGAAGATTTTGGAATAGTTGTTTCTCTGTTGGAGGTGAGGAGAAGGAGAAATAATATTAGTGAAGATATTGTATCGGTGTTGAGGAGAAATGTTGTTGTAGCTCGTTGGTGAGGAGAAATGTTGGTGGTTGCTTTGATTGTTGGTGGGAGCAAGGCGTTCAATTAGATTAGTGAGGCGTTGCATGGTGTCAGTATGATTTTGTTGCATACGGTCAAGAATAGCGAGAAGGTTGGGATCGGCCATGATGTTGGTGAAAGGTGGAAATAGCGTGAGGCTTTGATGATGGAGGTGGTTGTCGAATTTGGCGGTTGTTGAAGATACAACGTCACGTAAGCGCGAAGGTGGTTGTCGAACCTCGCTCTGATACCAATTGAGGCAAGGCGGTCCCGATACTATCTTGCCCGTTAAGCTCAAGTACTCGGTTTATTAGTAAAGAGGAGAATAAAATGGAATTTCAGTCACAATAGAACTCAACTAAACTCAACTCAATATCATATAATAATTCACTCCCCCTTACAACCTTCATATCCGAATCTATTTATAGCCTAAACTTTTCTTAGTCCTTAAGAGAACAAAATAAATGCTAATTAATTAAAAACCCAAAACCCAGAAAGAAGTAAATACATTTGTTGAACAAAACAGATTCCAAAGGAAATTATTAAATTGTTTAATTGCTTCAAGAATCCTAGAAGAGCATCCATGCCTAGAAGACCATTCATGCCTAGAAGACCATCCATGCCATTAATTTCAAGTTGAATAAATTAAATCCTTGATTGGTTTTGATTTATTGTGGCCATCGTCCGTATCCGAGTCAGAATCGGTTGCGATCTCGGTACGCACTGCGTCACATTCAGTCCAAACATGAACTAAGACAGCCAGTGAAAATTACAAGCCACGTTTTCCAAATGCAGATCTCCACTCGTCTCCCTCTGCTTTGCTCTCAGCTGCACTACTCTCTGATTAAGCAAATTGGCATGTGAGCAGTTCATATTTTTGCATATATAACCTTTAAAGTTAAAAAATAAGATATTACCAGATTCTGACGTGCTGTCAGACGAGATAGCAGCAGCAGCACGGTTGTCATGGACACTGAGCTGGCGAGTGACTTTTGAGAGGAGGGCAGATTGCTTCTGGGTTCTCTCTCTTCTTCCTTTTACATTTTGGACCTCCTATATTAACTCTTATATCCTGGCTGTGCTTGTTGAACTGTTTTATCACAAAACTAAAAAGACAAGCCAAAGAAAAAAAAGGTAAATAGTAGTTTCACATAAAAGGGATTCTTTCCCAAAAAAAAAAAAAATATAAAAATATAAGTGATCCTGATAGAGGTGTATAGCTGATTAAGCATGTCTTCTTTAGCTTTCTGAACTTGGCAGAGCACCACCGCCTGAAATAAAACAAAATTAAACAAAACCTTAGATTTATACAAGTTAAAAAGAGTATTACAAAAATAAAAAAAATAAAAAAACCTTTGGGACATTAGCAGCAAGGCTGTTCAAAACGGCCTCGACATAACCACGCACTTCTTGGGACATCCATTGGAGCTCCTCTTCTGGATCTGCCGGCTTTCTCATGTGTTCCTTTATTAATATTTTCATACTAAAGAAAATATTTGAGAAAAACGGTGAAAATAACTTTGGATGAAACGTTAATAGAAATTCATCTTACTGCCATGTTTGTTTGGTATTATTAGCAAATAATTTTGAAATATTGAGTTTTGTTTGGTATTATTGCCATGTTTGTTTTTAACTTACCAAAGAACCTTAAGAACGGCTTTGTCGAATAGATCCAGAGGGTCCATCGAAAGTAGCAGGACCCACACCCTTTGGATTGATAATGGCCTGAAGTTCTCTAATCCACTCAACTTTGTCTGCCATGCTCAGCTTTCAGCGCCAGTGCACTATGAGCTACAATATTTTTTAGAAAACCAAAAAATTATGATAACATAAGGATAAAGATTTACTTTCAAATTAAACCCAATATTTCAAAATTATTTGCTAATTATGATAATCTTCAATTTCTACATTTCAACACATTTTTCTTTTCTAACAAGAAATAGAGAGCGGTCTTGTCTTTCATACGCGTTTCATTCAAGCCCTTATCTGATTCGCCGTCTGATTGGCCGTTGCAGCCAGCTCTTCATAGCCGACTTCGTCTACTTCCCATGCATTTTGCGCACCAAGCAACACACGCATCTGAATACTCCAATTATCGTAGTTCGACTTGGTGAGTCATGGCAGCGGTATATGCCCCAGCAATTGACTCCCGAAATTCACCATAGCTCTGATACCAATTTGATAAAAACATATTTCCTTTTAAGGAAGAGAGACAAGAACACAATATCCTTTCCATTAATTATTAAACATATTTTCTGTCAAATTAACTGAAAAATAAAGAGAACACAGGACTCCCAAGAAATCTCCCTTCCCACCCGATTTTATTTCTTTGTTTTTCTTGTTTAAAATTACACGGCTGCTTCATGCCTATTTATCAATTGAGAAATATTTTGTATATCATGCTAAACATATAAACCAATCCTTAGAATTACAAGTAATCAGAAAACTATCTATTCCCTATTTCACTAGATGCATATATGATTGATATCCTTGAATATTTTCTTTCCTCCTTTTGATTAGATACAGATCTATTTCGGCTTGTTCCCCAAGTTGTCAGGATTCGAGTGTAATCTTAACACTCCCTCTCACGAGGGTACGTAAATATCTACCATTCCGATCTTCTCCAGTATTTCTTCAAATGGTTTAGTTGCCACCGCCTTGGTTAAAATATCTGTCACCTGTTCTGTTGATCTAACAAAGGGTAGAGAAATAACATGAGAATCAAGTTTTTCTTTAATAAAGTGTCTGTCTACCTCTATATGTTTTGTCCTGTCATGTTGCACCGGATTATGTAAAATATCAATGGCAGCCTTATTATCACAATACAACTTCATCTCTTTTTCCGTTTCCAGTTCTAATTCAGTGATCATTTTTCGTAGCCATAGTAGTTTGCAAATTCCTTTCACCCTTTTGCTACTAGCCTAGCTTTATATCTTTCAATTTTTTCTTCTGCATTGTACTTGACTGAATACACCCATTTACATCCAACTGTTCGTTTTCCTGGTGGTAGATCAATTATTTTCCAAGTACAATTTTTTTCTAGAGCTTCCATTTCTACAGCCATTGCTCTAGTCCATTCTTTACTTTTAAGGGCATCCTCAACTTTTTCAGGTATAGCAATAGAAGAAAGTTGTTCTACAAAATCCTTTAATGGTTGAGACAATGTTTTTGTTGAGGTATAGTTTGCGATGGGATATGTCAGTTCCTTATTTACACCATCGCCTGGAATATATCTCTTTGGTGGCTTGCCACGATTAACACGGGGAGGTAATTTAGGTTGAGTGTTAGAGACACATACCTCATAGTTATTCTCACAAGATCATGGTCTTGGTATAGCGAGATTCGGTTGTATTACTTCTCTTACATTGCCTAGGTCTATCCACATCTGGATTTCATCTTCTACTTAACTTCCACCTGTTGCTGGACTCGATCCTTCTGTTTGAATTGTTTCAGCAACTGGGCTGTTTGAAGCTGCTGGGTCCGATCCCTCTCCTGGACTTGTTTCATCAACTGGACTGTTTTCAGCTGCTGGGTCTGGACCCCCTGCTGAATTTGTTTCTGAATGTTCGAAATGATTCGAACCCCCTGCTGGATTTGATAACAAAGCCAGATCCAAATCCAAGCTCGGTTCATGGTTACTATTACCGTTGCCTCCCTAAATCGGGACTTGGATTTGTTGGAAATATGACTCATGTTCTAGAAAGGTAATATCCATGGTGGTGTAGAATTTTCTGGTACCGGGATTGTAACATTTATAACTTTTTACATAACTGGCTGCTATTTAGCTAGATGCAACTGTGACAGGGGTGGACTGAGTATGTTAGGGGCCTTTTTAATTTTATTAGCGGATCTCTTTACTATCTAAAAGAATATAGCTAGATTATTAAATAGTTACAAAGGTCAGTCGATCTGAGTAACTCCCTTGTAAATATTTTTTTTATTCAAATATACCTTAGTGGAGCCTTTCCACTAACCTTCAAAAAAAAACATTTATAACCTTTTTGGTTTGCCCCCATGCCTAAGAAAACACATTTTTCAACCCTTGGGTCTAATTTTGTGCGAAATAGTTTTTGTATATGGATGTAGGCAATACATCCAAATATCTTTGGTGGTAGATTAAGGACAGATGACATGGACACATGAGAAGAGAGGACTTGAATAGGTGTTTTGTAATCATTTGCACTTGTGGGGGTCCGATTAGAGAGATATACTGCATATGAAAGTGCATTATTCCAAAATATACGTGGTACCTTATTCTCAAGCAGTAGTGATCGGGTTATTTCAAGGAGGTGCCTATTCTTGTGTTATGCAATTCCGTTTTGCTGTGGTGTCCCTATGCAGGTTGTCTCATGAATAATTCCATTCTCCTTAAAAAAATTCTGCAAACATTTATTCACGTATTATGTTCCATTATCACTTCTTATAATTTTTATTTCTTTTCCAAATTGAGTCTGCACCATTTTGTGAAAATTTTGAACAACTTTAGAAACTTCATCTTTTGTTTTTAGTAAAAAAGCCAAATCATTTTGGAACAATCGTCAATAAAGGAAACATACCATCTACAACCAGATTTATAAATAATCAGAGATGGTCCCCAAACATCAGTATGCACCAAATCAAAAGGATTTGCACATTTATTCAGACTACTATGATAAGTTGTTCTATGACTCTTGGCCTTGATACAAGTTTCACAAACAAGATCTTTAGGATCTAGATTCACAAATAAATCAGGTAACAACCTTTTGATGTACCCGAATGATGGGTGTCCTAGTCTTTTATGCCATAACAAAATTTTATCCCTACTAGATATTCGATCCCCTCTAGCTACATAATTACTGCCGGTTTTGAATTCATCCAAGTATACAACCCATCTCGTCTAGTACCATGGCCAATGATCCTTTTCGTGAGAATATCCTGGAATACACAATAGTCAGGAAATATAAGCACACTGCAATTTTGATCCTTTGTGAGTTGACTAATGGATATAACCTTCGTTGCAAGAGAAGGGACCACAAGCATATTTTTCAACTTAATTTGGTTTGATAACACAATTTCCCCAGCACCTTCTACAGGATAAACTTCCCCATTTGCATTGATAATACCAGTTTTACGAGAAGTACACATGGTTTTCAATTCAGTTATTTCATGTGTCATGTGGTCAGTTGCACCCGAATCAATAATCCACCCTTCATTTCCCCTATTTTTTCTTAGGTCCGAGATAATACACTCACCAATACTGGGTTTAAGAATACCTATTTACCTTTACAATCAATTCCAGCTGCTACCTGCTGACCCTGCTGGCTCGTCATTGGCTGCAGGTTTGATTCTAGTTCTGTTTTGACTTATTCTCCCCTGGTTGGTTCTGTTTACTGTGTGCTGGCCGCTTGAACTATTAACAGCCGCTGTTGGGGCTGCTACTCCTTTGCCTCTTTCCTCAATCTTCTTCTTATCACCTTTCCACCAGTCAGGATAGCCTACCACTTCAAAACAATTCTCCTTTGTGTGCCGACTTTTTCCACAAGTCGTGCACTTTAGTTTTGATTTGTCGGTATGAAAATTTTTCTTTCCTTGGAAATCATACATCTTACCAGGTTTGTATCCCTTCGAAACCATTGCTAACGAGTTTGAATCTGTACCTCCCTTAATCATGATTCCTTGGCGATTGGCTTCTCTTCTTACATACCCATATACCTACTCAATTGACGGAAACGGACTGAGCAGCACCACCTATGCGCTTACACCATCTAACGAGTCATCAAGTCCATCAAGAAAGGTGTACACCCTTGTCTTCTGAATAAAAGTGTTGAATTTGTCGATATCTACGGCATTCTCCATGGGGTTTGGACATCGAAAGTCAATCTCTTGCCATAATTCTTGAAGCTCGTTGAAATATTCTTCAATAGCTCGCCCTTCTTGTCCACATGCATAACCTGACGGTTGAGGGCATACACCTGAGCCTCGTCATTGTTGTCGTAGTATGTTGTTGTTATTGCCTTCCATACATCTCTAGCAGTTGGATACCGAATATAACTCCCCCTTAATCGAGGTTCAAGGGAATTAATAATGCAGCATTTTACTACAACATCGTCAGTTGCCCCCTTTCTTTGCCATGGACGTATATCGTCACCGCTTGGCTCTAAAAAGAGTAGCTTGTGCCATCAAATTTTATATCAATAGCACTTGAATGAATTGTACCCTCGGTCATGGCAACAAGTTGAGTTATGATTTTTGTTGCCGGTTGAGGGTTGTTTATGGCAGCAGCTTGTATAGCCGCCATTTGAGTCATCATTCTTGCCCATCTGCTCAATCAACGCAGCTGTGGTGGTTGATTCTTGGGAGTCAGCTTCTAACATTGTTTTAGATCACCTCCTCTTTTCACAAATCTCCTTTTCATTCTGTTGCATCTCTAGTATTGTTCCATATCACCTTCTTCATCAACGAATCTCTTTTTACTCTGTTCGATCTCTAGTGTTGTTCTGGATCACCTCCTTCATTCATTAATCTCCTTCTCACTCCATTGGCTCTCTTGTCTTGTTCTTGATCACCTCCTTCATCCACGAATCTCTTTCACACATTGTTGCTTCTCTAGTGTTGCTTTGTATCACCTCCCCCATTTTCACTCTGTTGGATCTCTAGTATTTTTCTAGATGACATCCTCTATAAACAAATCTCCTTCTCACTCTGTTGGATCTCTAGTGTTGTTTTGTATCACCTACCTCATCCACCAATCTCCTTCTCACTCAATTGGCTCTCTTGTGTTGTTCTTGATCACCTCATTCATCCACGTCTCTCCTTCTCACTCCGTTGCTTCTCTAGTGTTTTTCTGGATGACCTCATCTATTCACGAATCTACTTGTGACTCTATTGGATCTCTAGTGTTGTTCTGTATCACCTACTTCATCCACCAATCTCCTTTTAACTTCCCTGGATGTCTATTGTTGTTCTAGATCACCTCCTCTATTCACAAATCTTCTGATTATTCTGCTGAATCTCTAGTGTTGTTATGTATCACCTCCTCCATCGACCAATTGCTTTCTCATACCGTTGGATCTCTTGCGTTAATCTATATCACCTCATCAATCCACCAATCTCCTTCTCACTCTGTTAGATCTCTACTATAGTTTTGGATCACCTCCTTCATCCACGATTCTTTTTGTAACTCCGCTGGATCTGTAGTGTTGTTCTGAATCACTTCCACCATCCACCAATCTCCTTCTGACTCCATTGGCTCTCTAGTGTTTTTCTGGATCACCTCCTCTATTCACCAATCTCTTTCTAACACCGTTGGCTCTCTTGTGTTGTTCAGGATCATCTCCTTCATCTATGAATCTCCTTCTCACTCCGTTGGCTCTCTAGTATTGTTCTTGATTATTTCCTCTATCAACAAATCTCATTTTCACTCTGTTGGATCTCTAGTGTTGTTCTGTATCACCTCCTCCATCCACGAATCTCATTCTCACTCTATTGCATCACTAGTGTTGTTCTGGATCGCCTCCTCCATCCACCAATGTCCTTCTCCCACCAATGAGCTCTCTAGTGTAGTTTTGGATCACATCCTTCGTCCACGAATCCCCTTCTTACTCCGTTGGATCTCTAGTGTTTTTCTAGATAACATCCTCTATCCACAAATTTGCTTTTCACTCTATTGGATCTTTAGTGTTGTTCTAGATAACATTCCACCAATCTCCTTCTCACTCAATTGGCTCTCTTGTGTTGTTCTGGATCACCTCCTTTATTCACCAACCTCCTTCTCACTTCGTTAGATCTCTTATGTTGTTCCAGATCACTTGCTTCATCTACGAATCTCCTTCTCATTCCGTTGGCTCTCTAGTATTGTTCTTGATGAGTTCCTCTATCAACAAATCTCATTTTTACTCTGTTGGATCTTTAGTGTTGTTCTGTGTCACCTCCTCCATCCACGAATCTCATTCTCACTTCGTTGCATCACTAGTGTTGTTATGGATCGTCTCCTCGATCCACCAATCTCCTTCTCCCTCCAATGGGCTCTCTAGTGTAGTTTTGGATCACCTCCTTCGTCCACGAATCTCCTTTTTACTCCGTTGAATCTTTAGTATTTTTCTAGATGACATCCACTATCCACAAATCTCCTTCTCACTCTATTGGATCTTTAGTGTTGTTCTAGATAACATCCTCCATCCACCAATCTCCTTCTCACTCAATTGGCTCTCTTGTGTTGTTCTGGATCACCTCCTTTATTCACCAACCTCCTTCTCACTCCGTTGGATCTCTTATGTTGTTCTGGATCACTTGCTTCATCTACGAATCTCCTTCTCATTCCGTTGGCTCTCTAGTATTGTTCTTGATGAGTTCCTCTATCAACAAATCTCATTTTTACTCTGTTGAATCTTTAGTGTTGTTCTGTTTCACCTCCTCTATCCACGAATCTCATTCTTACTCCGTCGCATCACTAGTGTTGTTCTGGATCGCCTCCATCCACCAATCTCCTCCTCCCTCCAATAGCCTCTCTAGTGTAGCTTCGGATCACGTCTTTCGTCCACGAATCTCCTTCTTACTCCGTTAAATGTTTAGTGTTTTAAGGGGGAGTTATATTCGGTATCCAACTGCTAGAGATGTATGGAAGGCAATAACAACAACATACTACGACAACAATGACGAGGCTCAGGTGTATGCCCTCAACCGTCAGGTTATGCATGTGGACAAGAAGGGCGAGCTATTGAAGAATATTTCAACGAGCTTCAAGAATTATGGCAAGAGATTGACTTTCGATGTCCAAACCCCATGGAGAATGCCGTAGATATCGACAAATTCAACACTTTTATTCAGAAGACAAGGGTGTACACCTTTCTTGATGGACTTGATGACTCGTTAGATGGTGTAAGCGCATAGGTGGATCTCCCTTGAACCTCGATTAAGGGGGAGTTATATTCGGTATCCAACTGCTAGAGATGTATTCTTCTGGATGACTTCCTCTATCAAGTCATCCAACACTTTTTACTCCCTTGAATGTATTGTTGATAGAGGAAGTCATCCAGAACAACACAAGAGATCCAACACCAATCGCTTTCTTACCCCGTTAAATGTATTGTTCTGGATGACTTCCTCTATCAACAAATCTCATTCTCACTCTGTTGGATCTCTTGTGTTGTTCTGTATCACCCATGTACGAATCTTTTTCTCACTCTGTTGGACCTCTAGTGTTGTTCTGGAATGCCTTCTCCGTCTACCAATCCCTTTCTCAGTCCATTGGCTCTCTTGTGTTGTTCTTGATCACCTCTTTCATCCACAAATCTCTTTCTCACTCTGTAGCTTCTCTAACGTTGTTCTGTATCACCTCCTCCATCTGCAAATCTCTTTTTCACTGTTGGATCTCTAGTGTTGTTTTGTATCACGTCCCCCATCCACCAATCTCCTTCTCGCTTAATTGGCTCTCTTGTGTTGTTCTTGATCACCTCCCTCATCCACGTATCTCCTTCTCACTTCGTTGCTTCTCTAGTGTTTTCCTGGATGACCTCATCTATTCACGAATCTACTTGTGACTTTACTGGATCTCTAGTGTTGTTCTGTATCACCTACTTCATCCACTAATCTCCTTTTCACTTCCCTGGATGTCTATTGTTGTTCTAAATCACCCCCTCTATTCGAAAATCTCCTGATTAATCTGTTGAATCTCTAGTGTATATATCACCTCCTTCATCGACCAATCGCTTTCTTACCCCGTTGGATCTCTTGCGTTAATCTAGATCACCTCATCCATCCACCAATCTCCTTCTTGCTCTATTAAGTCTCTACTATAGTTTTGGATCACCTCCTTCACCCACATTATTTTTGTAACTCTGCTGGATCTGTAGTGTTGTTCTGGATCACCGCCTCCATCCACCAATCTCCTTTTGATTCCATTGGCTCTCTAGTGTTGTTCTGGATCACCTCCTCTATTCACCAATCTCTTTCTCACTCTGTTGGCTCTCTCGTGATGTTCAGGATCATCTCCTTCATCTACGAATCTCCTTCTCACTCCGTTGGCTCTCTAGTATTGTTCTTGATGATTTCCTCTATCAACAAATCTCTTTTTCACTCTGTTGGATCTCTAGTGTCCCCTCCATCCACGAATCTCAATCTCACTCCATTGCATCACTAGTGTTGTTCTGGATCACCTCCTCCATCCACCAATCTCCTTCTCCCTCCAATGGGCTCTCTAGTGTAGTTTTGGATCACCTATTTCGTCCACGAATCTCCTTCTTACCATAGTAAATTGCTTAACGTTGTTCAACCCTCATGGTTCCCTTGGCAGGAAAAAAGAAGTTCTATTTTATGTGACTTGAAGTATTGGAAATATATAGTGAAAGAGGACTATCAGAAAGCGAGTATGTGGAGCATATGCAAGAGATATTGAATAAAGAATCAATAAACAATGGAACTAGTGCTCACCCATCAAAGGAAGATGAGCTATTCAATCTTGTAAGGACAGACACAAATTTGTTTTATCTAATTTCACTGATTGTTTCTGAATTCATATTGCATTAAGAAGTGTCGATAGCTACACACACACCCAAGAAGCAGTAGTATAAATTTATGTTGGTTAATTTTTTTTTAAGGTCAGCTAGCATAATGCTCGCCAACATTTCATTTAAACAAAAGATTATGTACAAAACTTATGTTGGTTAATTAAGAGAGGACAAATTAGATGAAGCTTAATTAACAGAGCCATGAGTATCACCCCCTTTGTTAATTTGTATTTGGTCATATGGCTACAAGAACCTTAATTTATGTCAGTTAAGTTAAATTTATTAAAGTTTAATTAACAGATAAAAGAGAAACAAAGAATTAGAAAGCACAACTTGAAGTCTGGTGAAAAATAGAGGATAATGTACTTGAACCATCACATACGAAATCAGAGATTAACCTCAAAAGAAGAAAAACTCTGTTAAAACTGATAAAAGAGCTTGAAACAACCAGAGATAAAGCAATAGATGCTGCAGCAGAAGCATCTCTGAAGGCGGAGAACTACCGTGAGTATGAAATAAGGCGTACAATTTCATGACCCTTGTGGAAACTCTGTGTCAGTACAAGGTAGGGAAAACGAGTTGCCGAAAATGGAAAGAGCCAACTTAAATCAAGGACTCGAGAATACATCTGGCGAGACCCACCTCTCCAATGATATTGCGGGTCACTCTACACCCGGCGCCAACCTGACCCAGCATGCACACGATCTCCAACTGCCGCACCAAATCCAGGGTAGAGGCAAACCGGTTCCTCCGGTAAACAGAAACTTTTTTAGAGCCCCCCTATAAGCACGTCGTGACATAACAGGTTTCGAGGCATTGTAGGAAGGGGTAGGGGGAGGCAGACCTCAACAGTGACTTGTCCGTTGCAAACAAGAGTAACAACGAGTCATAGGGGAGCCGTATGGCGATTTGCTGACGCGGGGGCATCCATCCGCTCGCCACAGAGGATCCTGAGGGTTAATCCCACGCCGCTACCAGACAATGAGCATGCGGGGGTGCCAGAGGTCGAGCAGCCTACGGTCAAAGATAAGGGTAAGGCTATAGTTGACGTAGGCCACAAAGCTATGGATTGTACGCATGAGTCATTGGGCCGCTCCTTGGACCGCGGTCTGGGCCAACAGCCGACTGAAAGGAAGCCCTCTGTCACCTTGGAGATTCCTTCACGGCCTCTACAGTTGGCCAAAAGGCCGCAGCAAGCTGGCCACTCTGGCTCGCCAAAGGGAGAGGAGGCCCATTTAATTCTAAGCCATAGGGCTTTTACGAGGCACATATCAGCATGGACCTGGGACAGGCTATAGCCACCAAGTGTGGTGTAACTACAAACTACATCTTCACAACATTACGTGAAGATAACACAGAGGAGCCTGGCCCCAGCATCGGACCCTGCTGCATTCACCGATCCTGAACTGGCCGAACTCAACCGGCGCTTTGACCCGGACACGGAAGACGAATTAGGGTCGGACAAAGAATAAGACAGAGACATCAAAGCACTAATCAAAGATTGCACTGTTGCTATTTTATTTTCATGAATTATGCAAAGATACAAATCTTATCTTGGAATTGTCGGGGTTAGGAGATTCGGATAAATGTAGAGTAGTCAGTGATGTAATCCGAAAATTGAGATGCGATGTTGTATTGTTGCAAGAAACTAAGCTTAATGAAGTGCTTTTAAAGTATGTCTTGAAGTTTCTCCCTTCCTTTTTAATCCAGAGTGTGCAAATAACCAGGCGCAGGGGACCAAGGGTGGCATATTAATTGCATGGAAACGCTCATTTCACATGATGGCAAGCTTCTCGACTCCCCACACGCTCACAGTTGTACTTAAACATATCAAAACTGGGAATGAGTAGACAATCACCAATGTCTACGGACCGAGTGTACACGATGAGAAACCTCGGTTTATAGACGAACTGTCCGTCATCGCCAACATGGTCAAACATCCGTGGATCTTAGCGAGTGACTTCAACCTGGTTCGATGGATGATAGACCACTCTGGGGACCTACACGGCTTTCAGTTAATGGATCTTTTTAATGACTTCATTCGGGATGCCGGTTTGGTGGATGTGTCGCTAAATAACTGGCTTTTTACTTGGTCTAACAAGAGACCCGAGCCTTCCTTCTCTAAGATAGATCGGGTTCTCATGTCGTCGGTTTGGAAAATCAATTATCCCATCATCTCTTTAGATGCCCTTGAGATGGTGGTCTCCGACCACGTCCCGCTACTCTTGACATGCAAAAAACCTGCTACGTGCCCCCAAACAGTTCAAGCTCGAAACATTTTGGTTCAAGTATGAGATGCCAAAGGTAATGATACAAAGGCAATGGCAAGATAACATTGAGGAGATACAGCCTTAAAATCTCTTACGTGGCTTTCACCACAAAACAAAACTCTTACAACATGCATTATCCTTATGGCATAGGAAAGAGTTCAACCACATGGACACACAGCTAACATTTTGCAAAAGTTCAGTTTTGTTCTTTGACAGGATTGAAGAACGCAGGGTGCTGCAACCGCATGAGTTTAAATTACTGTGCAAGATCAAAGAACGGGCTTTTCAATTAGCAAACAATTTAGAGGAAAGATGGCGTCAGCGAGCACGCTGCAAGTGGCTCAGTAAGGGTGACCGCAACACTCGGTATTTCCATGCCCATGCCTCTTCTAGGAAACACATAAATACGGTACTGGCGCTTACTCATGACGGCAGTCGGGTCACTGACATATGCCGGATAAAGTAGCTGTTTTTCGGGCACATGCAGGCCACGCTGGGTATGTCACACCAAGTAATGCACTTTAATCCCAGACCGCTCTACCCTCTTAACCCCGACCTTCATCACCTAGTGGTACCGATTACAGCGGAAGAGATAGAGGGTGCGGTTCGGGGTTTGGCAAGGAACAAGGCATCGGGTCCCGATGGGGTACCGACCGAATTCCTGTATGGATACTGGCCAGAATTACAGCCACAGGTGTCGGCTATTGTTCAAAATTTCTTTGATCTCCGGTTGGACTTGGGTGAATTTAATCTTGCAAATATAGTCATGATACCTAAGGTCCAAACCCCGGTCAATGTGGGAGACTTCCGGCCAATTAGCGTGATCAATCTACTGCCTAAATTAATCTCCAAGATCATGGCTAACCGGCTGCGGGGGTCCTACCGGATTTAATCTCCAATTACCAAACCACCTTCATCCGGGGTCGGCAGATAACGGACAATTTCATAGCTACTCGTGAAATGCTGCACCACATTGCGGCCTCTAAAAACAAGACGGTGTTTCTCAAACTTGATTTCGCAAAGGCCTTCGACACCGTTGAATGGGATTTCCTTATCACCATTATGAAAGCTCGAGGCTTCCCTTCTCAGTGGATCGTATGGGTGACTGTATTACTACGAACATCACATTCCCGGGTTCTAGTCAAACGGGGAGGCAACCGAACCTTTCCCACATAGGCGGGGACTCAGACAGGGTGATCCGTTGTCCCCGATGCTGTTCAACATTGCTGCAGATGTTTTACAACAAATGGTACACTCCCTCAACCAAATCCTACCAAACCGCATGACGAGAAGAGTTAAGGAGGCGATCATCGCCATGTAATACGCTGATGATACGGCTATCATAGCCGTCGCAGATGTCACCACCCTTATCTCTCTCAAACTGATCATTCGCTTATTTTCCTCCATCTCGGGACTCCGGATCAACTTCCGCAAGAGCAACTTTGTGCCACTCAACACCCAACATCCGGACATTGCTTGGATACAACAGATTTTGGGTTGTCAATGCACGGATTTCCCTACAGTTTATTTGGGAATGCCACTAACTATTTGAAAACTGAAGCGTGAGATGTTCTTACCACTTATAGAAAAGATTGAAAATAAACTAGGAGGCTGGAAAGGAAAAATCCTTTCTCGCGGTGGTCGATTAGAGCTGGTCCGATCTGTTCTGTCGGCGATGCCCATCTACCACATGACTTGCTTTCGTCTACCCCAATGGGTTATTGCGAGAATAGATCGGATCAGGCGTGGGTTCTTGTGGAGCAGAGGAGACAACTCAGGGGCAGGGTTGTCACTGACCAATTGGTCTACGGTTTGCTTACCAAAGGATTTTGGTGGCCTTGGGGTCTCCAACCTCAACATTACAAACATCGCACTGTTGTTGTGATGGTGGTGGAAGGCCTACCACGCGTCTCCGAGCCTGTGGTGTCTCACAATTCAAAAGTTGAAAGCCAAAAGACCGAACAATGGTGGACCGAAGATGTGGATTCAGACCGGCTCTTACTTCTGATCTCAGCTTCAAAGGATCAGATCCCTATTCAGTTGGTGCACTTCCTAGGATATTGGGGATGGCTGCTCCATCTCCTATTGGTTCGATTCATGGCAAGGCTTGCCAAGAGCGGTTTCGGCAGTACCGATTGCACGTAAGCCCAACATCTCGCTACTAGATGCATGGCATGACATAAGGAATGTCAACCCGGATGAACTACTACAGGCGCCTACTCCTCTAAATTGGTTAGTAAGGTATTGGGGGAAGAGGGGCTAGTCAGGTGTCACTTTAGAGGAATTTGGAAGCTCAAAATTCCCCCCACCGTGAAAATTTTTGTATACATGGTTCTTCATGGAAAGATCTTCACTAAAGATGTTCTCCGAAGTGGGGGAATGCAGTTACAGGTGCAGTGTCAAATTGATCACTCAAAAGAGAGCAATGTTTCTTTTAATATTTATAAACTCAGAAATGCTATCTGTTCGGACTGCAAGCGCACAATCCTATCGAGTAGTATATTCGAGGTCGATCCACAGGGAATATTGGTTCAATGCTTTGAGCGATCGAATCACAATCTTTCGAAAGGCTAGACGAAATCTGAAAATTGAGAGATGTTGTTTTGATCAATGTAAATTAGGAAGCAATTAAAAGTAATTAAAATAAAGATAGAGATGAGAATTCCCAGGGTTTCGGCACACCATTGCCACTCAATCCGCCTTGACAATATATTCCCTGTTGCGTCTGATTTCCTGTTGTTGTTTAATGAAAGACACTACATAGGTCACTGCGATTTATGTTACGCGAGAATGATAGATCTTTCACCGAGATTCTACATAGGACACTGCGATTTACCTTACGCAAATGTCTGATCTCTCAAATACCCCAAATTACTACAAAGATCACTGTGATTTACTTTACGCAAATGATGGAATTTGGTACGCGTTTTGTTGGTCTGGTTTATGGTTTCCCCGCTAAGGTTTTCTTCACATAAACCTAATAGATCTCAACGAGGCTAATTCATACAAATAGTTTCTCTTGCCATTAAAGCACTGTCACTACCCTAACGGACTCAAACTAGATCATTGAAATTAGATGAAGAGATAGTAAATCACAAAAGCATTTTGTTTCAACAACAAGAAATCATAAACAACAGAAATATATATATCAAAACATCAAGAGTAACAAGGTTTACTGCCTAGCCCTAAGAAAAGGAACTTAGCCGCGGAACGACATCATTACAGGCACTCCTCTCTTCTCACTTTAATTAAATCTAACCCTAATTACAAAGATAACTAATCATTATGCCCAGGGGCCTTATATAGGAGTGTAGGGACGTGTAGAGGTTGAGTAGGGGCTAAGAAACTGATCTGGAAACAGCTGTCGGCAGTTATTCCCCAAGAGACGCCTTCGGATACGGACCGTATTGGGTAATACGGTCCGTATTAGGACCTTGACGGTTAGGGTTTAATGCTTCCAGTGCTATCTTCTGGTCAATGCTAGACCTGGTCCGTATTAGGCAATACGGGCCGTAACAGGGACTTAGTCGATGAGCGTTGCTGATCCGATTGATCCGATTCTAGCTCCATTTGGTGTAAAATAGTCCCAAAACCTGTTTTCTGCAATAAAACATAAAGAAGGGTGATAGTAGCCTTTTTCTCTAATTAATTAAACATAAGTGTGAGAAAATATGCAAAACCTAAGCCAAAACCCTACGTAAATCATCATTATTTTGACTCTGATCACGCCTCCCAACTTGAATTGTTGCTTGTCCTCAAGCAACGACATCCCAGCTGGTCAAAGATTCGGTCTAGGTTAAACCATCAATCTCAAGGTCTTGTTTAAAAATCAAATTAGGGCTTAGGTTTGGTACAATTGGCATGACAATAAAAATTTAAAACTTAAAAATATTCATGACCTCTCCCTTGAACAATTTATTCACCCCATGATTGACCTCATTATGCTTACCCTAGAAAGATTATTATCGAACAATTTATTTCACAAATATCCTTAAAATTGAGAGTATTAATTTCCCCTTCGATTATAAATGGATCCCTTCCAACCAATAGGAATTCTAATATTATAAATTTTGATTTTCCTTCCCAATTGATTGGAGCAAAGTATGAGAACTAAGTGTGTTGGTACTTGTGACTATTTTTTGAAAAATTAAATATATACAAGAATTTAAATTTGGGAGGTTTTCTCGAGCCTATTGGTAACCAGTCTTGCGTAGGCACCCGTACTCTTTTTTTATCCTCCATCTTTTATTCTATTATATTTTTTTTTCTTTTTCTGATTTTTTCTATTTTTTTGGGTTTTTCTCATTTCTGATTTTTTTGTATTTTTCTATTTTTCTGAAAAGTAAAATATTTTTGTGTCACAAGCACCATGATTACACACAATTCCAAGTATTCATTCATACAAAGAATTATTGCATAGTTTCGCTAGGGGTCTATCTATAATAAATGGGTATTCTAAAACACTATCAAGTTTAAAAAGACTTTGCAAAAATAAATTACTCAACAATAAATATTCTAGGATTTGCGATTTTTGGTCAACACTCATGGTTAGCAATTAATTGTTTACTTTGAGATCACTAATTATTTTTAAAATTCTGAATTTTTGGTATCATGGCCAATTGTCTAAACCTTAGTCTAATTCAATTTAAAAATAATTCCTATGTGATTAACCTACTCCTAGGGGAAAATAAAAATGCAAGCTAGCTAAAAAGCTCAATCTAATCATTCTAGGATTTTCGGTAAAGCCTCTAACCCTAGTAAAAAATTGAGTAAAACTACTAGCACCTAAGAATTTAAATTGCGAAAATTTTAAAGATACATGGTCAATTTACCTCCTACCCCCCGAATAAAATTGAGCATTGTCCCCAATGCTCGAGAGATAAAAATAAAGGAAGTAGTAAAGTAAAAAGACCGGGGAAAGAAACAACTCACTGCACCTCAATCCTGAGGTGGTGGAGGTGGTGGTGGTCGCTGGATCTCCTCGAAGAATGGCGGGTCGAAGAGTCCATATGGTGGTGGCTGGTATGGTAGTCCGGAGTCGAGAGCGTACTGATAATACTGCTATGCCATGTAGCGCGTCTGCTGGATCTCGCGCCTGCCCTCGTCTACACTCCTCCGAACCTCTTCCATGCTGTTTCAGATTTCACCAACCTCTTGGTAGATTGTAGAGCTGTTCAGCTCCATTTGCCGGGTGGCTTCGTCCGTTGTCAAGGTGAGCGCAGTGAGGTTCGAGTCCATCCAATTTACCATTTGGATGAACTTATCGTAATCATCTGTAGGGGCATCAGATGGTGCCGCCCCTGAAGATCCGGCTCCGGCTGCCGATGTGCCTGCCTCCCTATATGTATCAAAAGGGGGCTCCTCCTCTCCTCTTCACTGTCGATCAATGTTAGCCTGATTTCTTATTTCGGCTTGGTTTTCGATTACATCCATGTAATCTTGAGGAGGCTCATAAGTCGGGCTCGCGTGGCGTGCCATTTTCCATGAGGCCCTACTACGGAGATTGAGATGTCGGAAGGGAAATTGGAGAATTCCCTTCGGCGAATTGTAGAAGTAGGGACCTGGATAGTGGCCGGTGACAAATTTCATGGCTTGGAGGCATGACATGTCGATTTGTGTGAGCCCGCTTGCCTCTTTGAGATGATCGATCTGCAGAGAGAGTTGGTTGGCTAAGATCGTGGTTACAAATCCAATGGAAATCTTTCCATTAATTTTCTTTGCACGGGTGACCTCACGGATTTGATTGCAAAGGAGATGGCCGAGGTGAGGTCGTACCGGTGTTGGCTCGATCATGCACTTGAGAAGATAGAGTTCGGGTAATGTCACCTTGGATGAACTCTCGCCTCTCGCGAAAATGGAATTGGCAAGTATTACTTGCAAGAGGCGGACTTGAGGATGAATGATTCTGCTTGCCGGTCGAGTTGAGTTTTGATTGTCTTCAGTGATGATGTGCCAGAACTCTCGGCAATCAGGAGAATCAGAAGTGCCATTGTTAGTGAGGTTGAAGATGGCGCAGAAATCATCCATGGTGACTTTGTACTGCTCGCCAATCATCTGGAAAGTGATGGAGTCTTCATTGTATCTGAAAGTCGCAAGGAACTCCCTCGTGAGTACCTTGTAAACTTTAACTCCTTTGATCAGTTGGAGGAATTGCCAGAGGTGGATGCGGTTGGCGAGTTGTTCGGTTTGTGCAAGGAGGCCTAGCCGCTCGAGTGTCTCTGTGTTGATCGATTTGTGGTAAATGACCTCTCTTACTGTCATCTTCTCGTAGGCTTGTTTGAATTGTGTGTGCGAGAAGACAGGTTGGTACTCGGTCGGCTGGACCTCTTCCATTGACTCATCGGAGTCTTCTTCCTCAAGACCAAGATCCCGAGGGTTGAACTCCTCCGGATTATAGTCCGCATCTGAGACCGGTGTGTCTCTGACTGACTCCTGAGTGTTGGTACGAGAGGATGAATTGTTGGAGGATTGTGGTTGCGAGCTAGAAGACCGGGAGGATCGGCTAGAGGAGCTCTGCGGTGAATTACTCGGGCCGGCACTCCCGAGGGCTTTCCTGGCACTCCTTGTAACTGCCCCTAAAATAGTTTTCATTTTTGGAGCCATTTGTTTAATATAAATACCTCTGTTACGGACCGTATTGGGCAATACGGTCTGGTTACGGACTGGTTGGTTGGTGAATTTAGCCAAGTACCGGACTGATTACGGGCCGTATTGGGTCAATACGGACCGTATTAAAGGGGTTGAAGAAAAATCTGCTAAGTACTGGACTGGCTTTCTGGTAAACGATTACGGACCGTATTGGTTCAATACGGACCGTATTATACTGGTAAAAATCTGGATTTTGATAGAAACCTAATTTTTTTGTGATTTTTTTGTGATTTTGCGAAAATAAAACTTGATAATAAACTAATGTAACAGAGAAATTAAATTAAAACAAATGTAAAAACGAAATTAAACTTTGAAATTAAAGAGGGGTTTAGAAGAACCGAAAATTGGAGAAGTTGATTCGAGTAGCCGTCGGATACGGACCCGGTACGGTCCGTATTTGGGTTGAGGCGTGGAGGAGGAGAGCGGCGACTTCAATGTCGAAGGATGTGAGAGTGGTGATGAAGATCGGCGGCAAGGAAGGGGCTCGGTTTTGGGCACCAATGGAAGAGAGGGAAAGAGAAGAGATAGAGGGGAAGAGAGTAAAGAGAGAGGAAGAGAAAGGGTTTAGGGGTTAAAACGAAAATGGTCAACGGTTATGAGACGTGATTCGCGTGGGATTTCAAACGTCTCTCTTAACGGGTTCGCATCTCCCGGATTAACCTTTATTACGGACCGTATCAGCTAATACGGACCGTATCAGCCAATACGGTCCGTATCCAATCCGTTATGATCAAACCCAATAACCGCTAAGTTTCAATCCCTGTGAATACGGGCCGTATCAGCCAATATGGGCTGTATTCAACACTTGTTTCCTTCTTTCTAACTCTTTTACCCCAGTATCCATTGGTATGGTCTATATCAGCCACTACAGGCCGTACCAGAGAGTATCTTTCCATCTTCCGATCTTTCTTTAATCAAGCATTCCTCCAGCGTGCTTACCTGGTTATGGGAAAAAGATGGGTATGAGTTGTTTCTTTGTTAAGTCCTAATTAAATTAAAATTAAAAATAAAATTTTATACGAAAATATAAAAGTGGCCTTGGGTTGCCTCCCAAGAAGCGCTTGTTTAAAGTCGTTAGCTTGACTTTGTGTTGCATCAGTTTCTTCCGGATACCCTCCCGTCAATGCAAGGGGTTGCTTGTCTGGTGGTTCGCCTTTAGCGTCTTCTGTGGTTTCATCATCACTGCCTTTCTTAAAGAAGTCGGTTGGTGTTTGAGGTCCGGGGTCGAATGCCAGACTCACACCGAGTGCTGCTTCGACCTCATCCAGTCTTTGAGACATTGCATCGAGTTCTTCGCGTAGGTTTTTGATTATTGCAAGGGTTAAGAGAGAATAATTCCTGTTGTTTGCGATATTAGGGCTTTTGTTCAGACCATCGGTTTGTTGTGTCACGGAGGTTGGATGGACCTGACCGTCATCTTGTACAATAAACAATCTCTCCACTTCTGCTTCGTGCATCATTTCTTCGATGTCTTCAAACTCATCCATTCGCAATTCATCATTGCCATACTCGTCCGCTGTTTCCAAATTGTAGACAAGATTTATGTCAGGTGGGACTTTGGTTTCATTCATGTTGAAGATCATCTTGTTCTCGCCAACATTAAGTGAAATCTTCCCGTTCCTAACATCGATCATTGCCCCACATGTGGCGAGGAATGGCCTTCCAAGAATGATCGGAATCTGCTCATCTTCTTCCATATCAACTACCACAAAATCTGCTGGTATCCAGAATTTACCAACTTTGATTGGGATATCAAGCAACATCCCTTCAGGATATCGAATTGATCGGTCAGCTAGTTGCAATGAGATCCGTGTTGGTGATAGGTCTCCACATTCCAATTTATCGAATACTACCTTGGGCATCAAGCTCACACTTGCCCCCAGATCACATAAAGCTCTCTTAAAATCGGTCGTGCCAATGGTGCATGGTATCGAGAAGCTTCCCGGATCTTTTAACTTTGTCGGTAATTTGCTTTGCATGAGCGCACTACACTCCAGATTGAGCAGAACTGTCGAAAATTCTTGGAGCCTATTTCGGTTTAAAAGAATCTCCTTCAGAAATTTAGCATACGAGGGTATGCTTGCAATTGCTTCAGTGAAGGGGATTGTGACTTGTAACTGTTTGAGTATCTCCATGAATCTCGCAAATTGCTGTTCCATCTTGTGCTTGGCAGGCCTTGGAGGGAATGGCAGAGGTGGCTTGTAGGGTGGTGGTGAAATGTATTCAGGTTCGGGTTGTCGCTCGTCTCCACCTACGGTGTCATTCTGCTCCTTAGTAGGGTATGTCTGCAGTTCGAATACGGGCGGCTCCAGTGGTTGCGGCTCGTATTTGTCGGAATGCGATGGCTCTGCATGCATCTCATCGGAAGTTTGATCGGGCATGGAAGGTCCCTTGTAAGCTGTACCGCTCCTTAATGTTATGCATTTGCAAGTCTCTCTCGGGTTTTCTTCCGGTTGGCCCGGAAATTTGCCTTTTTCGCGTGTAATACTCGAGAGTTCTTTTGCCATCTTAGAGACATTGTCTTCTAAGTCTTTGTTGCGGTTTGCTAAGGATTCGATCTTTTGCACGATTTCGGCATTAGCCTTGTCTTGCTTCTCTAGGAATCTCTCCATTAAAGATGTGATGTCAGGTTGCTTTGGTTGATTGTATTGCCTTGGTTGATAATTCTGTTGAGGATTGTTGTATCTCGGTTGATAATTGGGCTGTGGTTGATAGTTCTGTTGGGGTGCAGCAGGCTTTTGATTATTTGCGTATGAGAGATTTGGATGGTTTCGATTGTTCGGATGGTATGTGTTGTAAGCGGACTGAGGTCGAAAGCTATTGTCAATTGCGTTTTCTTGCTCTATTTCTTCCTCAGTTTGCGTCACATTCATACATTCAGTCATCTCATGCGCTCCTCCACAATAGCCACATGCTGTTGCGGCATTGACTGCTGCTACCGTTCGCTGCTTGGTTTGCTTGTTGAGTGCCATTTGCAAAGCATCAATCTTTGCGCTTAGCATGGATATATCATCTACTCGGTGCATGCCAGGTGTTGGAGTTGGCTTCTTTCGCTCAGGGATCCAGTAGTGTTGGTTGATTGCAATCTCTTCAATTAGGTTGTAAGCCTCGTCAGGTTCCTTGTTCATGATTGCTCCTCCTGCGGAAGCATCAATAGACAACCTATCGGTAGGGTTTAGACCATTATAAAAAGTTTGGACAATCAACCATCTTTCTAGACCATGATGTGGACAACACCTTAACATATCCTTATATCTATCTCATGCCTCACACAATGTTTCACCATCTCTTTGTTCAAAATTAGTAATTGCATTTCTAAACCTTGAAGTTTTGGATGGTGGAAAATATTTTGCAATAAACACATTAAACAATTGGTCCCAAGTTTCAATGGAATTGGCCGGTAAGGAAAACAACCATGCTCTTGCTTTATCTTTTAATGATAATTGAAATAGCCTTAGCCTGATTGCTTCATCGGTAACTTCGTTGATCTTTATCGTCTCGCATATCCCTAGGAAAATTGACAAATGAAGATGTGGATCTTCATGTGGGAATCCTCCAAATTACTGTTGCGAAACCATATTTATGAGAGCAGGTTTGATCTCAAAATTACGGTTCGTGACAGTTGGCGGGTTTATACTAGAATTAGGATCATTCGCGCGCGGTACGCAATAGTCTCGTAGAAGTTTGGGTCTTACTGCATCATGAACTTCATTATCACCATTGTTTTGTCTTCCATTGTTGATCGGTTCGTTCGGTGGAATATTCATGTTGATCGAATCTGAGTCTTCTTCGCTTTCAGAATTACTTGATGAAGAACTATGATTGGTTCTTGTCGGTGATGTGGAAGCGAATTGTCCTCTCCTACTAGCAATCCTCTCGGATCTTCGTACGGATGATTCGGCCAGCGTGCGGTATCCTAGAAAGAAAAGAAAATCTGAAAATTAAACTAAAAAAAACTGAAAATAAAAAGAAAATAAAAAAATAAAAAAACGAAATTGAAAATAAAAGAGAAAATAAAAATGCAGAAAATAAAAAGAAATCTAGGCGTTTCTAATTAATTGGATTCAATGGTCAAAGCAAGGACGTCTTGCGAGGCCTTGCACAATGAACCGTTATTCCCTGGCAACGGCGCCAAAAAGCTTGATCACTCAAAAGAGAGCAATATTTCTTTTAATATTTATAAACTCGAAAATACTATCGGTTCGGACTGCAAGCGCACAATCCTATCGAGTAGTATATTCGAGGTCGATCCACAGGGAATATTGGTTCAATGCTTTGAGCGATCGAATCACAATCTTTCGAAAGGCTAGATGAAATCTGAAAATTGAGAGATGTTGTTTTGATCAATGTAAATTAGGAAGCAATTAAAAGTAATTAAAATAAAGATAGAGATGAGAATTCCCAGGGTTTCGGCACACCATTGCCACTCAATCCGCCTTGACAATATATTCCCTGTTGCGTCTGATTTCCTGTTGTTGTTTAATGAAAGACACTACATAGGTCACTGCGATTTATGTTACGCGAGAATGATAGATCTTTCACCGAGATTCTACATAGGACACTGCGATTTACCTTACGCAAATGTCTGATCTCTCAAATACCCCAAATTACTACAAAGATCACTGTGATTTACTTTACGCAAATGATGGAATTTGGTACGTGTTTTGTTGGTCTGGTTTATGGTTTCCCCGCTAAGGTTTTCTTCACATAAACCTAATAGATCTCAACGAGGCTAATTCATACAAATAGTTTCTCTTGCCATTAAAGCACTGTCACTACCCTAACGGACTCAAACTAGATCATTGAAATTAGATGAAGAGATAGTAAATCACAAAAGCATTTTGTTTCAACAACAAGAAATCATAAACAACAGAAATATATATATCAAAACATCAAGAGTAACAAGGTTTACTGCCTAGCCCTAAGAAAAGGAACTTAGCCGCGGAACGACATCATTACAGGCACTCCTCTCTTCTCACTTTAATTAAATCTAACCCTAATTACAAAGATAACTAATCATTATGCCCAGGGGCCTTATATAGGAGTGTAGGGACGTGTAGAGGTTGAGTAGGGGCTAAGAAACTGATCTGGAAACAGCTGTCGGCAGTTATTCCCCAAGAGACGCCTTCGGATACGGACCGTATTGGGTAATACGGCCCGTATTAGGACCTTGACGGTTAGGGTTTAATGCTTCCAGTGCTATCTTCTGGTCAATGCTAGACCTGGTCCGTATTAGGCAATACGGGCCGTAACAGGGACTTAGTCGATGAGCGTTGCTGATCCGATTGATCCGATTCTAGCTCCATTTGGTGTAAAATAGTCCCAAAACCTGTTTTCTGCAATAAAACATAAAGAAGGGTGACAGTAGCCTTTTTCTCTAATTAATTAAACATAAGTGTGAGAAAATATACAAAACCTAAGCCAAAATCCTACGTAAATCATCATTATTTTGACTCTGATCACAAATGTGTAGTGACTGTCCGGTTGAGTCAATTCTTCATCTCTTATATTTGTGCCCCTACGCTGTCACTGTTTGGTTCGAAATGTCCCGACTATTAAACTACTGAATCATGGCCCCTGCTATGATTATCCAGGGAGTATGGGATACTTCGTGGAACTTGGTACGATTGCAGGGTGGCATGCCTAAACACAAATGGCTCGTGGTATTTGGATGTGTCACTTGGGCAATCTGGAAGCAATGAAACGCAGTGGTATTCGATGATAGGAGGCTCCCGGCTAACCGCCTGGCGGTCAGATGCGCAACAGACGTGAGATTATGGCTCAAATACTGTTAGGGGGGAGATACAGCTGAGGGGGATCTCATTTATCTTTCATTCCCTTGTTGTTTTTCTGTATTACTCTTACTTGCTGCAACCGATTTTTCTTTCCCTTGTAGGGCACTGTACACGTGCGCTGTTGCACTGTTTTGCACTGCCTTAACACTGATATGTAACAACTTTCTATATATTACAACACTTGTCAGCCACTGACAAGGTTTCAAAACAAAAGATGTGATACTTTTTGTGATGACTCCATCAGTCGTTGGTTTCGCCATTCTACTAAATTTACATGAGACTAAAAAACAGAAAGGGTGTGAAAAAATATTAACAAAAAGTTATTCATGTAATATTTAAGAGTGGGATAGCTAGTAATGCTAATTTGACTTGTTACATACTGGCAACCAGCCTTGACTTGTTCCATCTAAGTGCTGATCATACTTCATTCTAATATAGTGTTGCCTAATTTGAAAATTCTTTTGTGAATGAGATGAAGTAGGAATAACATCTCAGATTAATGTCCCTTTCCACACTCTCTTTTCCCTTATCTGTCAAAACCCTATACTTAAGAAAAATCACAATTTACTCTTACTTGTTCATATTCCTCAATTGATTCACGCCGTTGTCTCCTCCATGAAATTGTACGCCTTATTTCATACTCACGGTAGTTCTCTGCCTTCAGAGATGCTTCAACTACAGCATATATTGCTTTATCTCTGGTTGTTTCAAGCTCTTTGATCAGTTTTAACAGAGTTGTTTCTTCTTTCGAGGTTAATCTCTGATTTCGTATGTGATGGTTCAAGTACATTATTCTCTATTTTTCACCAGACTTCAAGCTGTGCTTTCTAATTCTTTGTTTCTCTTTTTGTTAATTAAACTTTAATAAATTTAATTTAACTGACATAAATTAAGGTTCTTGTAGCCATAGGACCAAATACAAATTAACAAAGGGGGTGATACTCATGGCTCTGTTAATTAAGCTTCATCTAATTTATCCTCTCTTAATTAACCAACATAAGTTTTGTACAGACTCTTTTGTTTAAATGAAATGTTGGCGAGCATTATGCTAGCTGACCTTTAAAAAAAAATTAACCAACATAAATTTATACTACTGCTTCTTGGGTTTGTGTGTAGTTATCGACACTTCTTAATGCAATGAATTCAGAAACAATCAGTGAAATTAGATAAAACAAATTTGTGACTGTCCTTACAAGATTGAATAGCTCATCTTCCTTTGATGGGTGAGCACTAGTTCCATTGTTTATTGATTCTTTATTCAATATCTCTTGCATATGCTCCACATACTCGCTTTCTGATAGTCCTCTTTCACTACATATTTCCAATACTTCAAGTCACATAAAATAGAACTTCTTTTTTCCTGCCAAGGGAACCATGAGAGTTGAACAACGTTAAGCAATCAACTATGGTAAGAAGGAGATTCGTGGACGAAATAGGTGATCCAAAACTACACTAGAGAGCCCATTGGAGGGAGAAGGAGATTGATGCATGGAGGAGGCGATCCAGAACAACACTAGTGATGCAATGGAGTGAGACTGAGATTCGTGGATGGAGGAGACACTAGAGATCCAACAGAGTGAAAAAGAGATTTGTTGATAGAGGAAATCATCAAGGACAATACTAGAGAGCCAACGGAGTGAGAAGGAGATTCGTAGATGAAGGAGATGATCCTGAACATCACAAGAGAGCCAACGGAGTGAGAAAGAGATTGGTGAATAGAGGACGTGATCCAGAACAACGCTAGAGAGCCAATGGAATCAAAAGGAGATTGGTGGATGGAGGAGGTGATCTAGAACAACACTGCAGATCCAACGGAGTGACAAAAAGAATCGTGGATGAAGGAGGTGATCCAAAACTATAGTAGATATCTAACAGAGCGAGAAGGAGATTGGTGGATGGATGAGGTGATCCAGATTAATGCAAGAGATCCAACAGAGTGAGAAAGCGATGGTCGATGGAGGAGGTGATACATAACAACACTAGAGATTCAACATAATGATAAGGAGATTTGTGAATAGAGGAGGTGATCTAGAATAAAAATAGACATCCAGGGAAGTGAAAAGGAGATTGGCGGATGAGGTAGGTGATACAGAACATAACTAGAGATCCAATAGAGTCACAAGTAGATTCGTGAATAGATGAGGTCATCCAGAAACACACTAGAGAAGCAATAGAGTGACAAGGAGATATGTGGATGAAGGAGGTGATCAAGAACAACACAAGCAAGCCAATTGAGTGAGAAGGAGATTGGTGGATGAGGGAGGTGATACAAAACAACACTAGAGATCCAACAGAGAGAGAAGGAGATTTGTGGATGGTAGAAGCAACAGAGTGAGAAAGAGATTTGTGGATAAATGAGGTGATCAAGAACAACACAAGAGAGCCAATGGACTGAGAAGGAGATTGGTGGATGGAAGAGGCATTCTAGAACAACACTAGAGGTCCAACGGAGTGAGAAATAGATTCTTGGATAGATGAGGTGATACAGAATAACACTAGAGATCCAACATAGTGAGAATGAGATTTCTTGATAGAGGAAGTCATCCAGAACAATACTTGAGAAGGAGATGAAAAGGAGATCCAGAACAACATAAGAGATCCAACGGAGTGAAAAGGAGATTGGTGAATAAAGGAGGTGATCTAGAACAATACAAGAGAGCCAATTGAGTGAGAAGGAGATTGGTGGATGGAGGATGTTATATTGAACAACACTAAAGATCCAGAGAGGATAGAGGAGGCGATCCATAACAACACTAGTGATGCAACGGAGTGAGAATGAGATTCGTGTATGGAGGAGGTGATACAGAACAACAATAGAGATCCAACAGAGTGAAAATGGGAGTTGTTGATATAGGAAATCATCAAGAACAATACTAGAGAGCTAACGGAGTGAGAAGGAGATGATCCTGAACAACACAAGGGAGCCGCCAGAGTGAGAATGAGATTGGTGAATAGAGGAGGTGATCCAGAACAACACTAAAGATCCGGCGAAGTTACAAAAAGAATCACGGATGAAGGAGGTGATCTAAAATAACAGTAGAGATCTAACAGAGCGAGAAAGAGATTGGTGGATGGATGATGTGATCTAGATTAACGCAAGAGATCCAACGGAGTGAGAAAGCTATTGGTCGATGGAAGAGGTGATACATAACAACACTAGAGATTCAACAGAATGATCAGGATATTTATGAATAGAGGAGGTGATCTAGAACAACAATAGACATCCAGGGAAGTGAAAAGGAGATTGGCGCATGAAGTAGGTGATACAGAACAACACTAGAGATCCAATAGAGTCACAATAGATTCGTGAATTGATGAGATCATCCAGAAAAAACACTAGAGAAGCAACGGAGTCACGAGGAGATACATGGATGAAGGAGGTGATCAAGAACAACACAAGAGAGCCAATTGAGTGAGAATGAGATTGGTGGATGGGGGAGGTGATACAAAACAACACTAGAGATCCAATAGAGTGAGAAGGATATTTGTGAATGGTGGAGGTGATACAGAACAACGTTAGAGAAGCAATATTGTGAGAAAGAGATTTGTGGATGAAAGAGGTGACCAAGAACAACACAAGAGAGCTAATGGATTGAGAAGGAGATTGGTGGATGGAGGAGGCTTTCAAGAACAACACTAGAGGTCCAACGGAGTGAGGAAAAGATTTATGGATGGAGGAGGTGATACAGAACAACACAACAGGTCAAACAAAGTAAGAATGAGATTTGTTGATAGAGGAAGTCCTCCAGAACAATACTAGAGAGCCAACGGAATGAAAAAGAAAAGGTGATCCAAAACAACACTAGAGAGCCTATTGGAAGGAGAAGGAGATTGCTGGACGGAGGAGGCGATCCAGAACAACATTAGGGATCCAACAAAATGATAAAGAGATTTATGGATAGAGGAGGTGATCTAGAACAACAATAGACATCTAGGGAAGTGAAAAAAAGATTGGTGGATGAAGTAGGTGATACAGAACAACACAAGAGATCCAATAGAGTGACAAGCAGATTTGTGGATTGATGTGGTCATCCTGAACAACACTGGAGAAGCAACGGAGTGAGAAGGAGATACATAGATGAAGGAGGTGATCAAGAACAACACAAGGGAGCCAATTGAGTGAGAAAGAGATTGGTGTTTTGGGGAGGTGATACAAAATAACACTAGAGATCCAACAAAGTGAGAAGGAGATTTGTGGATGGTGGAGGTGATACAGAACAACGCATGAGAAGCAACAGAGTGAGAAAGAGATTTGTAGATGAATGATGTGATCAAGAACAACACAAGAGAGCCAATGGACAGAGCAGGAGATTGGTGGATGGAAGAGGCAATCCAGAACAACACTAGAGGTCCAACGGAGATAGAAAAAGATTTGTTGATAGTGGAAGTCATCCAGAACAATACTTGAGAGACAACGGAAAGAGAAGGAGATTCGTAGATGAAGCAGGTGATCCAGAGCAACATAAGAGATCCAACGGAGTGAGAAGGAGATTGGTGAATAAAGGAGGTGATCCAGAACAACACAAGAGAGTCCATTGAGTGAGAGGGAGATTGGGGAATGGAGGATGTTATCTAGAACAACACCAAAGATCCAATAGAGTGAGAAGGAGATTTGTGGATAGAGGATGTCATCTAGTAAAACACTAAACATTTAACGGAGTAAGAAGGAGATTCGTGGACGAAAGACGTGATCCGAAGCTACACTAGAGAGGCTATTGGAGGGAGGAGGAGATTGGTGGATGGAGGCGATTCAGAACAACACTAGTGATGCGACGGAGTAAGAAGGAGATTCGTGGATAGAGGAGGTGAAACAGAACATCACTAAAGATGCAACAGAGTAAAAATGAGATTTGTTGATAGAGGAACTCATCAAGAACAATACTAGAGGGCCAACGGAATGAGAAGGAGATTCGTAGATGAAGCAAGTGATCCAGAACAACATAAGAGATCCAACGGAGTGAGAAGGAGGTTGGTGAATAAAGGAGGTGATCCAGAACAACACAAGAGAGCCAATTGAGTGAGAAGGAGATTGGTGGATGGAGGATGTTATCTAGAACAACACTAAAGATCCAATAGAGTGAGAAGGAGATTTGTGGATAGTGGATGTCATCTAGAAAAATACTAAAGATTCAACGGAGTAAAAAGGAGATTCGTGGACGAAGGAGGTGATCCAAAACTACACTAGAGAGCTCATTGGAGGGAGAAGGAGATTGGTGGATCGAGGAGACGATCCATAACAACACTAGTGATGCAACGGAGTGAGAATGAGATTCGTGTATGGAGGAGGTGATACAGAACAACAATAGAGATCCAACAGAGTGAAAATGGGAGTTGTTGATATAGGAAATCATCAAGAACAATACTAGAGAGCTGACGGAGTGAGAAGGAGATGATCCTGAACAACACAAGGGAGCCGCCAGAGTGAGAATGAGATTGGTGAATAGAGGAGGTGATCCAGAACAACACTAAAGATACAGCGGAGTTACAAAAAGAATCACGGATGAAGGAGGTGACCTAAAACTACAGTAGAGATCTAACAGAGCGAGAAAGAGATTGGTGGATGGATGATGTGATCAAGATTAACGCAAGAGATCCAACGGAGTGAGAAAGCTATTGGTCAATGGAAGAGGTGATACATAACAACACTAGAGATTCAACAGAATGACCAGGATATTTATGAATAGAGGAGGTGATCTAGAACAACAATTGACATCCAGGGAAGTGAAAAGGAGATTGGCGCATGAAGTAGGTGATACAGAACAACACTAGAGATCCAATAGAGTCACAATAGATTCGAGAATTGATGAGATCATCCAGAAAAAACACTAGAGAAGCAACGGAGTGAGAAGGAGATACATGGATGGAGGTGATCAAGAACAACACAAGAGAGCCAATTGAGTGAGAATGAGATTGGTGGATGGGGGAGGTGATACAAAACAACACTAGAGATCCAATAGAGTGAGAAGGATATTTGTGAATGGTGGAGGTGATACAGAACAACGTTAGAGAAGCAATATTGTGAGAAAGAGATTTGTGGATGAAAGAGGTGACCAAGAACAACACAAGGGAGCTAATGGACTGAGAAGGGGATTGGTGGATGGAGGAGGCTTTCAAGAACAACACTAGAGGTCCAACGGAGTGAGAAAAAGATTTATGGATGGAGGAGGTGATACAGAACAACACAACAGGTCAAACAAAGTAAGAATGAGATTTGTTGATAGAGGAAGTCCTCCAGAACAATACTAGAGAGCCAACGGAATGAAAAAGAGAAGGTGATCCAAAACAACACTAGAGAGCCTATTGGAAGGAGAAGGAGATTGCTGGACGGAGGAGGCGATCCAGAACAATATTAGGGATCCAGCAAAATGATAAAGAGATTTATGGATAGAGGAGGTGATCTAGAACAACAATAGACATCTAGGGAAGTGAAAAAAAGATTGGTGGATGAAGTAGGTGATACAGAACAACACTAGAGATCCAATAGAGTGACAAGCAGATTTGTGGATTGATGTGGTCATCCTGAACAACACTAGAGAAGCAACGGAGTGAGAAGGAGATACATAGATGAAGGAGGTGATCAAGAACAACACAAGGGAGCCAATTGAGTGAGAAAGAGATTGGTGTTTTGGGGAGGTGATACAAAATAACACTAGAGATCCAACAAAGTGAGAAGGAGATTTGTGGATGGTGGAGGTGATACAGAACAACGCATGAGAAGCAACAGAGTGAGAAAGAGATTTGTAGATGAATGATGTGATCAAGAACAACACAAGAGAGCCAATGGACTGAGCAGGAGATTGGTGGATGGAAGAGGCAATCCAGAACAACACTAGAGGTCCAACGGAGATAGAAAAAGATTTGTTGATAGTGGAAGTCATCCAGAACAATACTTGAGAGACAACGGAATGAGAAGGAGATTCGTAGATGAAGCAGGTGATCCAGAGCAACATAAGAGATCCAACGGAGTGAGAAGGAGATTGGTGAATAAAGGAGGTGATCCAGAACAACACAAGAGAGTCCATTGAGTGAGAGGGAGATTGGGGAATGGAGGATGTTATCTAGAACAACACCAAAGATCCAATAGAGTGAGAAGGAGATTTGTGGATAGAGGATGTCATCTAGTAAAACACTAAACATTTAACGGAGTAAGAAGGAGATTCGTGGACGAAAGACGTGATCCGAAGCTACACTAGAGAGGCTATTGGAGGGAGGAGGAGATTGGTGGATGGAGGCGATTCAGAACAACACTAGTGATGCGACGGAGTAAGAATGAGATTCGTGGATAGAGGAGGTGAAATAGAACATCACTAAAGATGCAACAGAGTAAAAATGAGATTTGTTGATAGAGGAACTCATCAAGAACAATACTAGAGAGCCAACGGAATGAGAAGGAGATTCGTAGATGAAGCAAGTGATCCAGAACAACATAAGAGATCCAACGGAGTGAGAAGGAGGTTGGTGAATAAAGGAGGTGATCCAGAACAACACAAGAGAGCCAATTGAGTGAGAAGGAGATTGGTGGATGGAGGATGTTATCTAGAACAACACTAAAGATCCAATAGAGTGAGAAGGAGATTTGTGGATAGTGGATGTCATCTAGAAAAATACTAAAGATTCAACGGAGTAAAAAGGAGATTCGTGGACGAAGGAGGTGATCCAAAACTACACTAGAGAGCTCATTGGAGGGAGAAGGAGATTGGTGGATCGAGGAGACGATCCATAACAACACTAGTGATGCAACGGAGTGAGAATGAGATTCGTGTATGGAGGAGGTGATACAGAACAACAATAGAGATCCAACAGAGTGAAAATGGGAGTTGTTGATATAGGAAATCATCAAGAACAATACTAGAGAGCTAACGGAGTGAGAAGGAGATTCGTAGATGAAGCAAGTGATCTGGAACAACATAAGAGATCTAACGAAGTGAGAAGGAGGTTGGTGAATAAAGGAGGTGATCCAGAACAACACAAGAGAGCCAATTGAGTGAGAAGGAGATTGGTGGAATGTTATCTAGAACAACACTAAAGATCCAATAGAGTGAAAAGCAAATTTGTGGATAGAGGATGTTATCTAGAAAAACACTAGAGATCGAACGGAGTAAGAAGGGGATTCGTGGACGAAGGATGTGATCCAAAACTACACTAGAGAGCCCATTGGTGGGAGAAGGACATTGGTGGATGGAGGAGGTGATCCAGAACAACACTAGTGATGCAATAGAGTGAGAATGAGATTCGTGGATGGAGGAGGTGATACAGAACAACACTAGAGATCCAACAGAGTGAAAATGAGATTTGTTGATAGAGGAAATAATCAAGAACAATACTAGAGAGCCAACGGAGTGAGAAGGAGATTCGTAGATGAAGGAGATGATCCTGAACAACACAAGAGAGCCAACGGTGTTAGAAAGAGATTGGTGAATAGAGGAGGTGATCCAGAACAACACTAGAGAGCCAATGGAGTCAGAAGGAGATTGGTGGATGGTGGAAGTGATTCAGAACAACACTACAGATCCAGCGGAGTTACAAAAAGAATCGTGGATGAAGGAGGTGATCCAAAACTATAGTAGAGATCTAACAGAGTGAGAAGGAGATTGGTGGATCGATGAGGTGATATAGATTAACGCAAGAGATCCAACGGTATGAGAAAGCGATTGGTCGATGGAGGAGGTGATGCATAACAACACTAGAGATTCAGCAGAATAATCAGAAGATTTGTGAATAGAGGAGGTGATCTAGAACAACAATAGACATCCAGGGAAGTTAAAAGGAGATTGGTGGATGAAGTAGGTGATACATAACAACACTAGAGATCCAATAGAGTCACAAGTAGATTCGTGAATAGATGAGGTCATCCAGAAAAACACTAGAGAAGCAACGGAGTGAGAAGGAGAGACGTGGATGAAGGAGGTGATCAAGAACAACACAAGAGAGCCAATTGAGTGAGAAGGAGATTGGTGGATGAGGTAGGTGATACAAAACAACACTAGAGATCCAACAGAGTGAGAAGGAGATTTGTTCATAGAGGATGTCATCTAGAAAAATACTAGAGATCCAACAGAGTGAAAATGGGGGAGGTGATACAAAGCAACACTAGAGAAGCAACAATGTGTGAAAGAGATTCGTGGATGAAGGAGGTGATGAAGAACAAGACAAGAGAGCCAATGGAGTGAGAAGGAGATTAATGAATGAAGGAGGTGATCCAGAACAACACTAGAGATCGAACAGAGTAAAAAGAGATTCGTTGATGAAGAAGGTGATACGGAACAATACTAGAGATGCAACAGATTGAGAAGGAGATTGTGGATAGAAGAAGTCATCTAGAAAAATCCTAGAGATCCAATGGAGTGAGAAAAAGATTCATGGATGGAGGAAGTGATACAAAATAACAGTACAGATCCAAGAAAGTGAGAAGGGGATTTGTGAATAGGGGAAGTTATCCAGAACAACATTAGAGAGCCAATGGAGTGAGAAGGAGATTTGTGGATGAAGGAGGTGATCCTGAACAACAGTAGACCTCCAGCGAAATAAAAAGGAGATTAGTGAATTGAGTAGGTGATACAAAACAACACTAGAGATCTAACATAGTGAGAAGGAAATTTGTGGATAGAGGAGGTCATGCAGAACAACACTAGAGTAGCAACAGAGTGAGATGAAGATTTTTGGATGAATGAGGTGATCCAAAACATTTCAAGAGAGCCAATGGAGTGAGAAGGAGATTGGTGGGTGGAGGAGATTATCCAGAGTAGCACTAGAGATCCAACAGAGTGACAAAGAGATTCGTGGATGGAGGAGTTATACCTAACAACGCTCGAGATCCAATAGAGTGAGAACAAGATTTGTGAATAGAGAGGTGATCAATAATAACACTAGAGAGCCAATGGAGTGAGAATGAGATTGGTGGATGGAGGAAGTGATCCAGAACAACACTAGATATCCAATGGAGTGAGAAAAAGATTCTTGGATGGTGGAGGTGATACAAAACAATACTAGAGAGCCAACGGAGTGAGAAGGAGATTCGTAGATGAAGGAGGTTAACTATAACAACACAAAATAGCTAATGGAGTGACAAAGAGATTCGTTGATGTCGGAGGTGATCCAGTACAAAACTAGAGATCCAACATAGTGAGAAGGAGATTTGTGGATAGATGAGGTTATCCAGAACAACACTGGAGACCCAATGGAGTGAGAAAGAGATTGACGGATGGAGAAGGTGATCCAGAACAACACTAGAGATCCAAAGGAGTGAGAAAGAGATTCCTGAATTGAGGAATTGATACAGAACAACACTAAGAGATCCAACATAGTGAGAAGAATATTTGTGGATAGATGAGGTGATACAGAATGACACAAGAGATCCAACAGAGTGAGAATGAGATTGGTGGATGGAGAAGGTGATGCCAACACAAGAGATCCAACGTTGTGAGAAGGAGATTGGTGGATGGAGGAAGTGATACATAACAACATTAGAAGTACCACAAAAAAATGATGAATCTCTCTCTCTACTAGGGTGAGGCTGGAGGAAGCCTGTTGTACAACGGTCTCTATGTACCCATTTCCAAATGTAGATCTCCACTCTTCTCTGATTAAGAAAAATGGCATGTCAGCAGTTCTGATAAGATCTCAACTTTTTAGGTGAAGTGATGAAAATCATTATTAACAGTTGGGTTAGTGAAACATTATGAATTTAGTGTAATTTTATAAATTAAAATACATAACTATTGTCTAATTGAACAATTTCACGACTTATTTTTTTAAGATCATCTCTACGTAATATTAACACTATATGACCTCATAATAGCAACACTGTACCAGAATGTGATATATGTGGCAGTATGGAAAAATTGGTGTAACTACACAACATGTTGTATCATTAATTTGGTATGGAACAAAAATAGATATATACAAAACTTTCGAGAAGAAGAAAATAAGATATTACTAGATTCTAAAGTGCCGTCAGACCAGATAGCTATGGCAGCACGGTTGGCATGGACGTTGAGCAGGCGAGTGAGCTTTGTCAGGGAAGATTGCTTCTGAATTCTCTCTCTTCTTCTTTTTACTCAGTATTAACTATTATATCCTGACTGTGGTTTTTGAACTGTATCATAACAAAATTAAGAATATAAACAAAAGAAAAAGGTATATCTATAGTGACATAAAAGGAAAGTTTAGTATTTATTTCTTCCGTCCCCTGTAAAGTGAGAAAGATTTCCAGGCATAAATTCATCATAAGAAAATGAGTTCTTGCGCATGTATTCTACTTGTTAAAAAGTAAGGCGAATTTTGGAATTTGAGCAAAAATAAATAAATTTGGATGTCACGAATCAACATTTCAGGTACCGTGCGAGATGAGTAACAGGATAATATTGAAAATAAATAAATAAAGCAGCGTATATTTAACATTTGTGAAGAAAAAGGCAAGGAAAATTGCATTTGGGTGTACACAGTAGTAATGTATCAAAATCAGTATCATCCCCTTACCATGCCTTGAATGCCCCATTGACAATATATTGTATGTGATGCCATCATGAAGCACAACATCTAGTAGCATTTTAGCATTTCTCATTTGACCAATCTTACAAAAAACATGCATCAATACAATATAGGTAACTCCTCATTAGCTTCCCTTTCTTCCTCTTTCAGTTCATTGAGCAACTCCCTCATGGTAAAAGTCCTGCTTCCCTCGCCAGTCACACTCCCGCTTCTAACCTGATCTGATATCTTCTCTTCCTCTTGTTTCATTTCATCTTTATTTGAAACAACCATTGCGTTGATCTCGATCTCTATGGGTTCTTTCGGAGGTTCGGTCAGGGTTTCTTGGGGTTCAACAGCCAGGCTCGGTTCTATTTCAATTGGCAAATTTTTTCGATCTCCTGGTAAATTTATTGTCATTATATTTTTTATATTCTCACTAAAAAATCCTTTTTATGTGAACAATACCATCTTTTTAACACTTCAAGTTTTTGAAAGTTTAATTAGCCTTAACAGAAATAACATGCCAACAATGCTCAAGGAACCTCCTAGTATAGTGTCAAGCTCTACTATCAATAGTCATAAATTTGTCACACTACACACTTTCACTAGTAAGAGTGAAGCCTGATATAGAAACTAACACCAACTGGAATAGAATCAAGTTGAGCAAGTGCCACATCAGCTAGGTGTCGCGTACGTGGTACTGCTCCTCAGTCTCCTCCGTTGCCATGGTTCTATCGGAGCAATGGCGACTGGTTATTGATCGATCAATGGATCGAGGCTGTGGAGAGAGAGAGGATCAGAGAGAGAGGATCAGAGAGAGTCAGAGAAATTTTATTGATGGAGGCTGTGGAGAGAGAGAGGTTTGGAGAGAGTCACTCACCAGATCGAGAAATTTTCATTTTAGCGAAGGGAGAAGAGACAGATCAGGAAACTTTATAAAGAAAGGTCAGTATTGGACTTCAGTTTTAATATGCGTTCGAAGTGGACCTGGGATGTTTGGCGGAAAATGGGACGTTTCTCTAGGATAGATATTTTCTTTCTATTTATTTGATGAAGTTTTAAGTATAAATTTTCGCTAGCCCATCATTCAGCCCTTGAAAATTTCCCATTTAGAAACAATAATTAATTAATTAGGTCAGACCAATACGAATAAAGATGTACATGGGAATGCAAATCAACAATCCCATATAAAGATGTACTTTGACAACAATACAGCAAGACACATTGCATCAAATCCAGTTTTTCATGAAAGAACAACACACATAGAAGTCGATTTCCACTTCATACGGGAAAAGGTACAATCTAAAGAAATTGAAACACCGTATGTAAGTAGCAACGATCAACTTGCAGATATTTTCACCAAGGCACTTGATGGAAAAACTTTTCACACAATTGCAAGCAAGTTGGGTTCTTTCAACTTATTCGATCCCAACTTGAGGGGAGTATTGAAAATAATAATGAAGAGGATCCGACCCAATAAGAAGATCAAGATCAGACCCAATAAGAATAGGAAGATCTCTATAGATTCTGTAATTTAGGAAGTACTGTTGTAATTTAGATTTTATTATATGTGATTAGATTATAGCTATATTAGCTCAAACAGCTATATGGTAATTAGATCTTGTAATTATTAGGAAAGTTTGCTATTGGGAATGTATAACGGCTAATTGGCCAATTATCCTATATAATCACCTGTAAACATTGTACAGATATATTCAATACAATACAAATAATTTCATCTCTTTCTGTCTCTAAAAATAATAGAATGTATAGTGAGTTAATGAAAGTGTCATGCAAAATTACTCTCGATGAAAAGTTGAAAAAAGAGTCAAAATTTTGGTTATTCTTAGTACTTCCCTTTAATTTTTGATAGTGGGGAATAATTAACAGAACAACTTCCTAAATGGAAACACCAATTTAACATGCTAGAAGGAAAATAATTATGAATCAAAGCTTAATTAACTCCACAAGTTCATCCCTGATCCAACCAAATGGCCAAAACATTTAAAATGCACAAGTTTTTTCCATTCAATTGATTATCAACATTTATCCTTCATAAAAAATAGCAAAATTTGACAATATATTTTCCATAGATATGAACTTACATAGATGCGTAATGAGGGTCGTGACGAGGCAGATGGGGGGAGACGATAAGGGTGTACAGGGCAGTTGATCATAGGTCCAATTCTCCTTTCAAATGAATTTGAGAAACTTGAGAAACCTATATCCATAATTAAATAAATAGCAGTATGATATAATTCAAAAAAGAAAATGAATAAACCAACAATATTGAATTTTGATTATGAAAGAGAAAAGGAGAAGGAATAATATGTCAGCTGTTGCATAGGCCAGAGAGATGTGTGTTTGAGAGAGGAATTAATGAAGATGTTGAGGGAGAGGCTGCTGTCATTTGAAGAGCGATGATTTATAACTGCGTTAATTTAGGAAAGGCTCCTCAAAATTTTTTTTGGAAAGGCGGTTTAAATTTGAAACTAAAGATTAGTTAATTTCGGAAAGGCTCCTCACAACTTTGGTTAGTTAATTCCATATTTAAAATCCTTAGTTTTATTTTAAGGAATAAGTTACATATATATTTTTTTTGAGAAAAAATAAAAATCTTGTCCTTATTTGCTTTATTAATAAAAGGTTTCAAGTAAAATCCGTTAATAGTGTTACATAAAGATTCGACATAGTTGAATATAGTTCATTGAGAAAACACAAAATAAAAATTCTCTTGATTACATTTCTCCCTTTTTATGTACCATCCAGAATTGTGCTTGTTCCTTCTGTAGCATGCATGACTTTCCAGTTCCACATAGGTAATGTGAAAGTGTGAATAAGCCCATCATATAACTCTAATGTAATACCACATTCTGAGAATAGATGCGCAATTTGTTTCTCCCGCCCTTCTACACATGACACAAATGCTTGGCATGTTCCAACCTCTTTTTGCCAGATTATCAGTAGTTAAGATCTTACCATAGTAGGTTAACCATGCAAAAACTTTTATTCTGGGGGGCACTTTTATTTTCAGAAATAAGTTATATTAGGAAAAACATAAAAAGAAACAAAAATGAAATAAAAAGTACAATAAAAAAGGTGTTGAAAGTACTCTGGGCCGATTCAAGCTGACCATGTAAGTGGTAAAGATTAAGAATTGTACATGCTAGCTATAGAAAAAGTTAAAAAATACAATATAAATAGTAAAGTTTGAAGACACTAGCTAATTTGAGGAAAAAAATCAACAAAACTAAAATTAACCCAACTTGAGCTTTATTAAGTCAAACAATTACAACAATTTAGGGATGATGAAGATTGATTAATAAAACAGCAAACATGTGGATATGCAATTTGATAGTGCATTAAATAAAAGACAAACATGTACATATTACAACCAATTCTGGAAATGACAAAAAAATCCAACCCCTTTCTCTAACCTTGTATCTCTAAATAGACTTTAGAAGTAGGGAGAATTTCATATACCACTGCAAAATATTAAATTACGAAATTTCCCCTTTTAAAATTCAAAATATCATATTTATCTTTATAATTCCATTTCAAGGTCAATATGATATTATGAAATTATGAATTTCAGAAGGTCCAATACTTAATTCAATGTTTTATATATATAGCATATGTAAAAGATTTAATTCACTATTTGTGAGGCCAAACGGTTTATTTCTCTACTTGTGGCACGCACACAGTGACATTTATGTATAGAGGAGGGATCAAGTTACAACAAATTTGAGTTACAACAAAGTTACAACAACCATTTTTTTCATTTTCAAAGTCTAAATCGTTGATCCAAACCGTTCAACATGATCTCCACAATAAAATGTGCTTGCAGATCAAATTTTACATTATTTTTGAATTTTTTTACTATTTGTTAAGTATTTTACAAAAAATAGTCATATTCAGACCATTGAATTTTGTACCCATCTTAATAAATAGTGTAAAAATTCAAAAAAATGTAAAATTTGATATGCAAGCACATTTTATTTAGATAATCATGTTGAACGGTTTGGATCGATGATTTGGATTTTGAAAATGAAAAAAATGATTGTTGTAACTTTGTTGTAACTCAAATTTGTTGTAACTCAAAATGAAAAAAATGATTGTTGTAACTCACATTTTATATACTTTTCATAGTTTTTCGTCATTTAATAAAGGATAAAATGGAATGTTTTTAAATTTAAAACGAGTTTGAACAAAAAAAAGACTATAAATTGAGTAAATTGTGAGTTTTTTAAATTTGATGGGTAAATATGATATTATAAATTTTATAAGGGAAAATATGTAATTCGATGCTTGTGACGACTGTAAAGATACGACAAATTAATTGGTGAAGTTATCTATTTCAATTGTATCTCAAATTCTATAATTAGTTCTCACTTTGTACATCTGTCACCTAGTTGTTTTTAGAAAAAAAATCATATGAGAAAGACAACTAAATTATAAACCTACTGCAAATAGAATGCCTCATTTGACATACTTATTACAAGGCCTCATTTCGCATACTGATTATAGAGCATTCTTATTCGCCCAATTTTACATCTTGTGTATATTATTATTGCACTTTAACAAAATAGTGTTGTATTTTTATACTAACCATTTTTAACTTTATGTTCGTATTCATAACACATTATTACTTTAATTATGCATGTATACCACATAATTACGATAACTGAATCTGATCTTGAATAAAATACATGCGCTATTTTTATCATTTGTGATCTTTTGTCTCTTACATAGTTCTTATTGACAAAGCCGTGTGTAAATATTGTGAATTAGGGTTTTCATCAATTCGGGCCTATTTTCTATATTATACAAGGTTGTTGCTACGAACCATGTTTGATTATTTTCATTCTACAAGGTGTTTGATATGGAATATTGCCGTCTTTAAATCTCAACATGTCCATCTTTAATTTTGCCTATGGATGTATATCTTTTGAATAAGGCAGGCATTAAAATTTTGTCGGATTCAGATACCCAGGAAATGGTAAGCAACCAGTCCGAGGAAGACCCATGTCTTGGTCTTCAGGGCTCTGATCTTTCTGATTACCTTAGGGACCAGGCTGAGTATGATGCTATTAATTGATGCTGCTTTTATGGCGGCTGATCCATCTACTGCTGATTCGGGTTCTTCTATTGGTAGTGTCTCTACTTCTCGTTTTATTGACAGGGATTAGTCCGTCTTCGTCTGTGATTTGTTTTGTGGTTATTTTGTCTTAGTATTCTTACTACCTAGTTATCCTGGCAAAATGTTATGCCTTATATGCTTTATGACATTAGTTTTAGATATCCTTTTGGTGCTTCACACCTTGAGGATCCTTATCTTTTCTAGTTTATCAGTTCTGTATGAACTATTTTGTTCCTAATGAAACAGGTGGCTTGCCACTTTTATTAAAAAAAAAAAAATCTCAACATGTCCATCTCTAATCAAATTACTCTAACTCTTTGGTCTATTCTTCTCCCTCTTTATACTAGTATCTCCTCCCCCTTCACTTCTCTCTCTCTCTCTCTCTCTCTTAGAGTTTCATAACCACTATCTCGCCTCTTTTCTCTCTCCCTCTTTATACTAGACTCTCGTCCCCCTTCACTTCTCTCTCTCTCTCTTAGGGTATCGTACTCAAAAACACACTCGCCTTTTATCGCAATGGAGATTGCTAAAACCTTACGCCGTAGAAAGTGTGACTTCATCAGTAATTTGTCTGATCCAATACTTCTAATCATCTTAGGGTTGCTTGTCACCAAGGAGGCGTTGTTATGTGTAGCACGTGATTGTATTGTTGTAAATGAACTATGTCAGAACCTATTGATTTTGATATAGTGTTGCATTCATAAAATTTTAGCTAAAATGGTTAGTATGGTGAGCAATTTTTTTAAGCATGTAGGCGTTGTTATGTGTAGCGCATTCTTGAATGTTGATCACGTAGGCGCTGTTTTGTGTAGCGCATGATTGAGGTCATGTAGGCGTTGTTATGTGTAGCGCATGACTTATTGGGTCCAATTGTAATAAAGAACCATGTATTAATATGGGGGCATATTTATACACGGTTATTTAGTTTGAAACCATGTAATAATGTTGGAGCAAATTTTCAAAATAGTGTTTTTTTTTGCTGTGGAGACGAATTTATTGGAAATTTTGAGTAAACCATAATAATCTATCGTGTATCCTTTGTATTTTTGTAGTAGTGGTAGTTGTTGATCATTTCATTGAAAGTGGTAAAAATATTTAAATACATTTGAAGTGGTAAAAATAATCAAATACGCATTCTTATTATATATAGCCTAAAAAAACTAAAAGGTACATGAGAAAGTAAAAGAACCTAGAATACATTAAATTTAAAACACACAACTTGTGAAAGCTTGCTAATTGTAAAACCACTGTTAATGAACACTTATCATAGCTCAGGTGTTGAGTTGTGTGGCCATTCCAGACTCTTAATTGAAGAAGACATCATTGATGTCGCTTCTGATCTCCATTTTGACCATAAAACTGTTTGTTAATACTCCATCAATTGTATGTCGCCTGCGCCCAATTTGCCGACTTGTGCGGGTCTTGCAGGACCTCTCTCCTCACATGGCATACTGTCATTAATATTCCAAACCTTTATTGTTGTTTTGTACACACCTTGCCACAACTCAGCTGCCCTCCAAGATGTTAGGTTTTGTAGATCTTGTTTGTTGATCACCTCTATTACCACCTTGCAATACGAGTATATTGTAACATTTACTCCCCACGTTGCCTCGCTCCGTTCATCCATGTATTATAGTGATTTCATAAGGCCATCGCTTCTTCAAGTAGGGGTTCTACTACAAAAATCAGATTGTATTGCACGCGTACCAGCTTTTTTTATTTTGATCGTAGTAGGGCATGCCAACACCTACCCTCCCATTTCTGTCCCATGAAGCATCAAGCAGGACCGTGGCTGTTCCTTCTATTAATTATTAAGCAGCACATGACCGATTTTGTTGCTGGTGCAAGTCACCCTCTGCATGAGGTACCTCCATTGCTCTTGCCCTTGTCTGTATGAAGTTGGGTATAGTCTTCTTTGCTGAAAATATATCTTAATATCTGGCCTTCCTGTGTATACAGCAAAGATGAGCTCGTGTGGTAGGGTGTTTGTTATGGATAGTGACGCTTTATTATTCAGGATGGTTTCATTTCATCCAATGAACACCATACTGCAATGCAGGCGTTATGTAGATCGGTTTATCGGTTATAGCTCATATTTCAAAATTTTTTTCTTTCTCTCCTCTGCCTTGTAATCCCATGGACTTTGTGGGTTTGGATTGCCCCAAAGTCCTTTCCTACAAACTTGAGCCTCAACTTGCCACTGAAAGAAAAAAATATATATTGTCAAGGAAAACTTAAAAAATAAAGTTTAAAAGATCCTTTGAAATTAATGTAAAAATAACAAGAAATAAGAAGAGATGTGCTCGTAAACCAACCCGTGCAAGCTCCAGACGTTTGTCGAAATAATGGTAGTGCCACACATGACCCTCTTTTAATAAGAGTTCCTGTGCCATAAAATCAAAGTTACATAGCTTATATTTCAAAATACTACATTTTAGATTTATTGAAAGTACTTCAAGTTGAATCTAATTAATTACCTGAACAAAGTGATTGCCTACATACACATCAGCCAAGAGACGGCCATATGGATCATTGTCATACACTACCAATTTGAGGGATTTGCCCCCAATCAGATCTATTAGAGCATCCTTGGCCTCCTGTCCATAAGCCATGCCCATCTCCGGAGCATCAACACCCCTATACAAATTCACAACTTTAATTAACTTGTCTCAAAACTAAATAAATGTTATGACAACTATAAAAAAATAGAATAACTTAAGTTGAGCCATAAGTATTAAGTTCATATCAAATATGGATAACTTAAGCCATCTCAGTTTCAAGTAAGCACACTTTAATCCTTATTAACTTTAATAAAAATCTCGAAATTATTTACTATCGTTTATTTTCTATTTGCCAAACATGTTGTACGTAGTTTCTGAATAGGTTTTGAACCAGTGTATTAACAATAATGACCCTAAGTCAGCGGTTAAAAAAAAAGATCTAAGAGCATCGAAAACAAATAAAATGAAAATGAGAAAAATGCATACTTCAAACGGACTCTGTACTCTTTAGTGAGAATTTCCTCGTTCAATGATCCCCTTATTATTCTACAATTACAAAACAAAAAATAACAATATTTTAAATATAAGCTGATATAAATTGCTTTGGTGTAGAGTGTAGACATTAATATTTTTCAGTAAACTGGATGTGGTCCCTTGACACACACACACACACACACACACACACACACACACACACACACACACACACACACACACACACACACACACACATACATATACATATACATATACCACTCATTTGACAATGTTTCTAAATTCAAGAGGACTTAAACAAGTTTAAAGCACCATTTCAACCATATAAAGTATGTTCAATTTTGCATTTAAGGATGTTATTTTTCGTATGAAATAATAAATGTCACCTATATCCAGCTCTATTAATTGCATCTTGGAGTGCATCAGCTTTAGCAAAATCACAAGCAGCCTTAGCATGCATTCTTGCAATCACCATATGGTGTATCTCTATCGGTACTGGAAATAATGCTCGAGATTGAGACAAATCTACATGGATGGTCATGCCATCTCCATCACCGATAAGCTTTGGATTCACCTGTGAGAGCATTTACTCATAAAATATCTCACAACTACATCTACTAATTAAGCATTGATATGTTCTAGTTGACAAAATTTATAAGTGCTTATGATATATATGCAGCTTTCATTGACTTTCTATGGGTTAGTATGTGTAATTCTAGTTAGCTCCTTCCCCACACACCCATATAGTACTACCAAGTGTAAGGTAGGCTTGATAAATTAATTAATTAATTTTACTCGTAATTTGAGCTTTATTTTACCCTTGATTTATCCTTTGAGATTATATTAATTGTTTACTTTATTGGGATGTACACTAGCCATTTTTGTTTGACTGAAATAGGGGTGTATTTAATTTATTATCACATTATTTCACATCAGAGAGCCTAGTACAAATTTGACATAACAAAATCAATGAAATTAAAAATTAAAAATAATAAAGAGATGATTGATTCAATACCGGCAAAGTATGTATTATTGGTCTGTATTGTAGTTTTGCGAAGGGAGTCGTCGGCGGCGGATGTTGAACCGGTACGACTCGCCAGGGTACAATCGGTACAAACGGCCAGATCAGTTGTGCCATGAGAGATGTGTGTATGAGAGGCTACTGCAATTTTGAGAGAGGATAGTTAGTGAAAGTGTCATGCAAAATTACTATCTCGATGAAAAGTTGAAAAAAGTGTGAAAATTTTGGTTATTCTTAGTACCAAAATTTTTATTCATAAGAAAATAAAAAAAAATAAAAATAAGAAATCTCATGCGGGAATTTTAAAAATGAGAAGGAAGTAACAAGCCATGGCGTCCCTGACTCCATGACACATCTCAACCCCGTGAAAAAAATGAATTTTTTTTTTTTTGAAAGTGGGGCGCCATTGGGCAATCCGACCCAGGAAACAAAAAAAAAGAAAGAAAGTGGGACGGCATGGGTCAACCCAACCCAAGAAACGAAAGAAAAAAGAAAAGAAAGAAAGTGGGACGCCATGGGTCAACCCAACCCAAGAAACGAAAGAAAAAAGAAAATAAAGAAAGTGGGACGCCATGGGACAACCCAACCCAGGTAACGAAAAAAACAAACAAGTCCCCAAGATTGCAGAGACAAGATTTTTTCGTTTCTTGGGTTGGGTTGTCCCAAGAAATAGTGGGGAATAATTAACAAAACAACTTCTTAAATGGAAGCACCAATTGAACATAGTACAACGAAAAGAATTACGAATCAAAGCTTAATTAACTCCACAAGTTAATCCCTGATCCAACCGTATGGCCAAAACATTTAAAGTGCATAAGTTTTTTCGATAGATAGGATCTTACATAGATGCGTAATGAGGGTCGTGACGAGGCAGATGGTGGACGAGAATAAGGGTGCTCTCGGTTTTGTAACTTCTAACACAGGACAGTTGTTCGGCTGTTGTATAGAGTAGAGAGATGTGTGTATGAGAGAGAGATGAAATAATGACGATGATGAGAGAGAGGCTTATGTCATTTTGAGAGTGATGACTTATAAGCTGCGTTAATTTAGGAAAGGCTCCTCATAGGTTTTTTTTGGAAAGTCGGTTTATTTATAAAATAAAGATTAGTTAATTTTGGAAAGGCTCCTCAGGACTTTGGTTAGTTAATTCCATATTAAAAATCTTTATTTTTATTATAAGGAATAGGTTATATTAGGAAAAACCTAAAAAGGAAAGAAAAAAACTGCGCATCAAGCTGACCTGTAAGTGGTAAAGATAAAGAATAGAAAAAGTTAAAAAGTCCCATCTAAATAGTAAAGTTTGAGCGGAAAAAAATCAACAAAACTAAAAATTAACCCAATTTAAGCTTTATTAAGTCAAACAATTACAATAATTTAGGGATGATGAAGATTTAATAATAACACAACAAACATGTGGACATGCAATTTCATAGTGCATTAAATAAAAGCCAAATCTGTACTTATTACAACCAATTCTGGAAATGACCAATAAGTCCAACCCCTTTTTCTAACCTTGTATCTCTAAATAGACTTTAGAAGTAGGGAGAATTTCATATACCACTGCAGAACATTAAATTACGTATTTACCCTTCTAAAATTCAAAATATCATATTTATTTTTATAAATTCATTTTACCATTTATTTAGATATATATATATATATATATATATATATATATATATATATTGAGGAGGGTTCAAATGCCTCATTTTTTCATGCCTCCACCATGCCTCCATTTTTAAAAACTTAAATAACTCAAAATTCAAAAAAAAAAATCAAAATAAAACCATTGGATATGATCTACATCATTTTATCTATGTGCTCATAAAAAATTATCACATTTTGATTTTATTTTTATGTGAATCAATAAGTTGAAAAATCAACGTCTAGAAATTATCCACATTAGTACATTTTTTACAAGCTCTTGATGACAACCAAAATAAAATTGAAATGTCATAATTTTTTACACGTGCATAGATAAAATGATGTAGATCATATCAAATGGTTTTATTTTGATTTTTTAGTTTTAAATTTTGAGTTATTTAAGTTTTAAAAAATGGAGGCATGAAAAATGGAGGCATTTGAACCCTCGTCATATATATTTATCAATAAAAGGCAAAATTAAATTATAAAGGTAAATATGATATTATAAATTTTAGAAGTTAAAATACATAATTCACGGTTTTATATATATATATATAGCATATGTAAGAGATTTAATTAGCTATTTGAGAGAGCAAAAAGTTTATCTCTATAACTCTGACGCGTACACAGTGACATTTAGATATATACTTGTGTGTGTGTCACAAGTACATAAATGAATTAATAGTGAACATTTCTTAAGGATGACTACATATTATTATAAATTTAAAACGAGCTTGAAGAAAAAAGGCTATAAATTGAGTAAATTTGTGAGTTTTTGAAATTTGATGGGTAAATATGATATTACAAATTTTACAAGGGAAAAATATGTAATTTGATGCTTGTAAGGGGTATACATGAAATTTCCCCTTTAGAGCACTGTAAAGATACGACAAATTAATAGGTGAAGTTATCCATTTCAGTTGTTTCTCAAATTCTATAATTAGTTCTCACTTTGTACATCTGTCACCTACTTATTAAAGAACATTCTTATTTGCCCAATTTTAATCTTGTGTATATTATTATTGCACTTTCACAAAATAGTGTCGTATTTTTATACTTACCATTTTTAACTTTAAATTCGTTTTCATATCACACATTAATTTAATTATGCATGTATACCCCATAATTACTATACCTGAATCTGATCATGAATAAAATACATGCGCTATTTTTATCATTTGTGATCTTTTGTCTATTGCATAGTTCTTATCGACAAAGCCGTGTGTAAATATTGTGAATTAGGGTTTTATCAATTTCGGCCTATTTTGTATATTATACATGGTTGTTGGTACGAACTGTGTTCGATAATCTTCATTCGACGAGGCGTTTGATATGGAATATTGCCCTGTCTTTAATTCTCAACATGTCCATGTCAAATCAAATTACTCTAACTCTTTGGTCTCTTCTTCTCCCTCTTTATACTAGTCTCTGGTCCCCCTTCACTTATCTCTCTCCTAGGGTTTCGTAGCTGCTATCTCGCCTCTTTTCTCTCTCTCAAAAACACACTCGCCTTTTCGTTGCAATGGAGATTGCTAAAATCTCAAGCCGTTGAAAGTGTGACTTCATCAGTAATTTGCTTGATCCAATACTTCTCATCATCTTAGGGTTGCGTGTGAGTGTGTTGTTGTAAATGAATTATGTCAGAATAGTGTTTTCTTGCTTTGGAAACGAATTTTGGGAATTTTGAGCAAACGATAATAATATGCCGTGTATGCTTTGCATTTTTGTAGCAGTGGTAGTTGTTGATCATTTCACTGAAAGAGGTAAATATATTCAAATCCATTGGAAGTGGTAAAAATAATCAAATACGCATCCTTATTATAGTCTAAAAAAACTAAAAGGTACATGAGAAAGTAAAAGAACCTAGAATACATTACATTAAAACACACAACTTGTGAAAGCTTGCTAATTGTAAAACCACTGTTAATGAACACTTATCATAGCTCAGGTGTTGAGTTGTGTGGCCATTCCAGACTCTTAATTGAAGAAGACATCATTGATGTTGCTTCCGATCTCCATTTTGACCATAAAACTGTTTGTCAATACTCCATCAATATATGTCGCTTGCGCCCAATTTGCCGACTTGTGCGGGTCTTGCAGGGCCTCTCTCAGAACATGGCATACCGTTATCAATATTCTAAACATTTATTGTTGTTTTCTAACACACCTTGCCACAACTCAGCTGCCCTCCAATATGTTAGGTTTTGTGGATCTTGTTTGTTGATCACCTCTATTAGCAACTCTAACATTTACTCCCCACGTTGCCTCGCTCCATAAATCTATGTATTCCAGTGCTTTCATAAGGCCATCGCTTCATCAAGTAGGAGTTCTGCTGCCAAAATCAAACTGTATTGCACGCGGACCAGCTTTTTTATTTTGATCATAGTAGGCCATGCCAACACCTACCCTCCCATTTGTGTCCCATGAAGCATCAAGCAGGACCGTGGCTGTTCCTTCTATTAATTATTAAGCAGCACATGACCGATTTTGTTGCTGGTGCAAGTCACCCTCTGCATGAGGTACCTCCATTGCTCTTGCCCTTGTCTGTATGAAGTTGGGTGTAGTCTTCTTTGCTGAAAATATATCTTCATTTCTGGCCTTCCTGTGTATACACCAAAAGATGAGCTCGTGTGGTAGGGTGTTTCTTATGCATAGTGACGCTTTATTATTCAGGATGGTTTGATTTCATCCAATGAACACCATACAAGCAATGCACGCATTATGTAGATCGGTTTATCGGTTATAGCTCATATTTCCAAATTTTTTTCTTCCTCTCCTCTGCCTTGTAATCCCATGGACTGTGTGGGTTTGGATTGCCCCAAAGTCCTTTCCTACAAACTTGAGCCTCAACTTGCCACTGAAAGAAAAGAATATATATTGTCAAGGAAACCTTCAAAAATATTTAGTTTAAAAGATCCTTTGAAATTAATGTAAAAATAACAAGAAATAACAAGAGATGTGCTCTTAAACCAACCCGTGCAAGCTCCAGACGTTTGTCGAAATAATGGTAGTGCCACACATGACCCTCTTTTAATAACAGTTCCTGTGCCATAAAATTAAAATTACATAGCTTATATTTCAAAATACTACATTTGAGATTTATTAAAACTACTTCAAGTTGAATCTAATTAATTACCTGAACAAAGTGATTGCCTACATATACATCAGCCAAAAGATGGCCATATGGATCGTTGTCATACACTACCAATTTTAGGGATTTGCCCCCAATCAGATCTATTAGAGCATCCTTGGCCTCCTGTCCAAAAGCCATGCCCATCTCCGGAGCATCAACACCCCTATACAAATTCACAACTTTAATTAACAACTTGTCTCAAAACTAAATGAATGTTATGACAACTATAAAAAAATGAGAATAACTTAAGTTGAGCCATAAGTATTAAGTTCATATTCACAACTTTAATAAAGCCATAAAAAAATGAGAATAACTTAAGTTGAGCCATGAGAATAACTTATGACAACTATAAAAAAATGAGAATAACTTAAGTTGAGCCATAAGTAAATAGTAAAGTTGATCATAAAAAAACTGCGCATCAAGCTGATCATCTAAATAGTAAAGTTTGTAGACGCTAGTTAGTTTGAGGAAAAAATCAACAAAACAAAAAAATAACCCAAGTTAAGCTTTATTAAGTTAAACAATTACAACAATTTAGGGATGATGAAGATTAATTAATAACACAACAAACATGTGGACATGCAATTTCATAGTGCATTAAATAAAAGCCAAACATATACGTATTACAACCAATTCTGGAAATGACCAAAATATCCAACCCCTTTTTGTAACCTTGTATCTGTAAATAGACTTTAGAAGTAGGGAGAATTTCATATACCACTGGGGAACATTAAATACGTATTTCCCCTTCTAAAATTCAAAATATCATATTTATTTTTTATAAATTCATTTTACCATTTATTTTATAAATAAAGGGTAAAATTAAATTATAAAGGTAAATATGATATTATAAATTTTAGAAGTAATACATAATTCACGGTTTTATATATATAGCATATGTAAAAGATTTAATAGGCTATTTGAGAGAGCAAAAAGTTTATTTCTCTAACTCTGACGCGTATACTTGTGTGTGTGTCACAAGTACATAAATGAATTAATAGTCCTCACAGACAAACCAATTAGATGACTGAACATTTCATAAGGATGACTAGATATTATTATAAATTTAAAACGAGCTTGAAGAAAAGAAGCTATGAATTGAGTAAATTTGTGAGTTTTTGAAATTTGATGGGTAAATATGATATTACAAATTTTAGAAGGGAAAATATGTAATTTGATGCTTGTGAGGGGTATTCATGAAATTCCCCCTTTAGAGCACTGTAAAGATACGACAAATTAATAGGTGAAGTTATCCATTTCAATTGTATCTCAAATTCTATAATTAGTTCTCACTTTGTACATCTGTCACGTAGTTGTTTTTTTTTTAAAAAAAAATCATATTAGAAAGACTACAAATAGAAGACCTCATTTGACATACTTATTAAAGAACATTCTTATTTGCCCAATTTTAATCTTGTGTATATTATTATTGCACTTTCACAAAATAGTATACTTACCATTTTTAACTTTAAATTCGTTTTCATAACACACATTACTTTAATTATGCATGAATACCCCATAATTATTATACCTGAATCTGATCATGAATAAAGTACATGCGCTATTTTTATCATTTGTGATCTTTTGTCTCTTGCATAGTTCTTATCGACAAAGCTGTGTGTAAATATTGTGAATTAGGGTTTTGTCAATTTCGGCCTATTTTGTATATTATACATGGTTGTTGGTACGAACTATGTTCGATAATCTTCATTCGACGAGGCATTTGATATGGAATATTGCCCTGTCTTTAATTCTCAAAATGTCCATGTCTAATCAAATTACTCTTAACTCTTTGGTCTCTTCTTCTCCCTCTTTATACTAGTCTCTGGTCCCCCTTCACTTATCTCTCCTAGGATTTCGTAGCCGCTATCTCGCCTCTTTTCTCTCTCTCAAAAACACACTCGCTTTTTTATCGCAATGGAGATTGCTAAAAGCTCTGTTGAAAATAATCCAAGTCAGCAGTAAAGTGCATAAGAAATACAGTTTCTAGAAGTTGCGGTTTAGTTGCAGGTTTATTTTTGTTAAGAATTAGTTATAAACTGATTGTTAAACTTGCTGCCTAAGTTACAATCAGTTTATAATTAATTCTTAACAAAAATAAACCTGCAACTAAACCGCAACTTCTAGAAACTGTATTTCTTATGCTCTTTGCTGCTGACTTGGATTATTTTAATTCAACACCCCCCTTAATCCAAAGTCCAGCACATTCATCATGTCTCGACACCAGTTGAACTTCTCTCGTGTGAGTGATTTGGTCAGCGGGTCATCCTACTATAATCATCAATAAACAACATAAAATACTTGCTTCCTCCCATCGATTCAACCTCCATGGGTCTGCACAAATCAGTATGGACTAACTCAAGTACTTTGGTAGCACGCAAGGATTGGTCTTTTGGAAATGGCAGCTTTGATTGCTTGCCAAACACACATCCTTCACATAACCCGATTCACCCAATTTCGGGTAACCCATTCACCATTTTCTTTTGATTCAACAATCTCAAACCATTCATGTTTAGATGACCATACCTTAAATGTCATAGCTCGCTAGAACTAATCTCCTTGGCTGCAAGTGCCTTGTTTTTCACCTTGGCTATCTCCAGAGGGAACAAGTTGTTTTGTGTCTTCTTGATTGTTGCCATCGTCTGATCCGTGGTTGCATCTACAATTCTGCAATTGTCGCCTTCAAACTTGATGGTACACCCGCTGTCCATCAATCTCAAGCCGTTGAAAGTGTGACTTCATCAGTAATTTGCTCGATCCAATACTTCGCTCGATCCAATACTTCTCATCATCTTAGGGTTGTGTGCGAGTGTTTTGTTGTAAACGAATTATGTCAGAATAGTGTTTTCTTGCTTTGGAAACGAATTTTGGGAATTTTGAGCAAACGATAATAATCTGCTGTGTATGCTTTGCATTTTTGTAGCAGTGGTAGTTGTTGATCATTTCACTGAAAGAGGTAAAAATATCAAATCCATTGGAACTGGTAAAAATAATCAAATACGCATCCTTATTATAGTCTAAAAAAACTAAAAGGTACATGAGAAAGCAAAAGAACCTTGAATACATTAAATTTGAAACACACAACTTCTGAAAGCTTGCTAATTGTAAAACCACTGTTAATGAATCATAGCTCAGGTGTTGAGTTGTGTGGCCATTCCAGACTCTTAATTGAAGAAGACATCATTGATGTCGCTTCCGATCTCCATTTTGACCATAAAATTGTTTGTCAATACTCCATCAATTGTATGTTGCCTGCGCCCAATTTGCCGACTTGTGCGGGTCTTGCAGGGCCTCTCTCCTCACATGGCATACCGTTATTAATATTCCCAACCTTAATTGTTGTTTTCTAACACACCTTACCACAACTCAGCTGCCCTCCAAGATGTTAGGTTTTGTAGATCTTGTTTGTTGATCACCTCTATTAGCACCTTGCAATATGAGTATATTGTAACATTTACTCCCCACGTTTCCTCGCTCCGTTCATCCTTGTATTCTGGTGATTTCATTAAGGCCATCGCTTCTTCAAGTAGGGGTTCTACTACAAAAATCAGATTGTATTGCACGCGTACCAGCTTTTTTTATTTTGATTGTAGTAGGGCATGCCAACACCTACCCTCCCATTTGTGTCCCATGAAGCATCTTGGAGGTACCTCCATTGCTCTTGCCCTTGTCTGTATGAAGTTGGGTGTAGTCTTCTTTCCTGAAAATATATCTTCATTTCTGGCCTTCCTGTGTATACACCAAAAGATGTTGCAAAAAAAGATAGATGAGCTCGTGTGGTAGGGTGTTTGTTTTGGATAGTGATGCTTTATTATTCAGGATGGTTTGATATCATCCAATGAACACCATACATGCAATGCACGCGTTATGTAGATCGGTTTATCGGTTATAGCTCATATGTCCAAATTTTTTTCTTCCTCTCCTCTGCCTTGTAGTCCCATGGACTCTGTGGGTTTGGATTGCCCCAAAGTCCTTTCCTACAAACTTGAGCCTCAACTTGCCACTGAAAGAAAAAAAATATATATTGTCAAGGAAAACTTCAAAAATATTTAGTTTAGAAGATCCTTTGAAATTAATGTAAAAATAACAAGAAATAACAACAGATGTGCTCTTAAACCAACCCGTGCAAGCTCCAGACGCTTGTCGAAATAATGGTAGTGCCACACATGACCCTCCTTTAATAACAGTTCGTGTGCCATAAAATTAAAATTACATAGCTTATATTTCAAAATACTACATTCTAGATTTATTAAAACTACTTCAAGTTGAATCTAATTAATTACCTGAACAAAGTGATTGCCTACATATACATCCGCCAAGAGACGGCCATATGGGTCGTTGTCATACACTACCAATTTGAGGGATTTTCCCCCAATCAAATCTATTAGAGCATCCTTGGCCTCCTGTCCATAAGCCATGCCCATCTCCGGAGCATCAACACCCCTATACAAATTCACAACTTTAATTTACAACTTGTCTAAAAACTAATTAAATGAATGTTATGACAACTATAAACAAATTGTGTAGACTGCTAATCAACTGAAATACAATCTTCTAACATGAATATTATATTATGAGGACTATAAATTTTAAGTCTAATGTGTTTCGAAGAAACATTTAACAACTTAATGTACTCCTTAACTTGAAACTCCTACCAAAATGAGAATAACTTAAGTTGAGCCATAAGTATTATGTTCATATCAAATATGGATAACTTAAGCCATCTTAGTTTAAAGTACGCACTTTAATCCTTATTAACTTTAATAAATATCTCGAAATTATTTACTATTGTTTATTTTCTATTTTCCAAACATGTTGTACGTAGTTTCTGAATAGGTTTTTGAACCAGTGTATTAAAAAAAAAGGATCTAGGAGCATCGAAAACAAAATAAAATGAAAATGCATACTTCAAACGGACTCTGTACTCTTTAGTGAGAATTTCCTCCTTCAATGATCCCCTTATTATTCTACAAATTACAAAACAAAAAATAACAATATTTTAAATATAAGCTGATATCAATTGCTTTGGTGTAGACATTAATATTGTTCAGTAAACTGGATGTCGTCCCTTGATATATATATATATATATATATATATATATACACATACATATACATATACCACTCATTTGACAATGTTTCTAAATTCAAGAGGACTTAAACAAGTTTAAAGCACCATTTGAACCATATAAAGTACAATTTTGCATTTCAAGGATGTTATTTTTCGTATGAAATAATAAATGTCACCTATATCCGGCTCTATTAATTGCATCTTGGAGTGCATCAGCCTTAGCAAAATCACAAGCAGCCTTAGCATGCATTCTTGCAATCGCCATATGGTGTATCTCTATCGGTACTGGCAATAATGCTCGAGATTGAGACAAATCAACATGGATGGTCATGCCGTCTCCATCACCGATGAGCTTTGGATTCACCTGTGAGAGCATTTACTCATAAAATATCTCACAACTACATCAACTAATTAAGCATTGATATGTTCTAGTTGACAAAACTTATAAGTGCTTATAATATGCAGCTTTCATTGACTTTTTATGGGTTAGTATGTGTAATTCTAATTTGTTTTCAGAGGGAAATACTACATTTACAAATCAAGAGAAACATTAAAGTAGTTCAGTTAGCTCCTTCCCCACACACCCATATAGTACTACCAAGTGTAAGATAGGCTTGATAATTTAATTAATTTTACTCATTATTTGATCTTTATTTTACCCATGATTTATCCTTTAGGATTATATTGTTTACTTTATTGGGATGTACACTAGCCATTTTTGTTTGACTGTAATAGGGGTATATTTAATTTATTATCACATTATTTCACATAAGAGAGCCTAGTACAAATTTGACATAACAAAAACCATGTAATTAAAAAATTAAAAATAATAAAGAGATGATTGAATCAATACCGGCAAAGTATGTATAATTGGTGTGTATTGTAGTTTTGCGAAGGGAGTCCTCGGCGGCGGATGTTGAACCGGTACGACTCGCCAGGTTACAATCGGTACCGGCCAGATCAGTTGTGCCATGAGAGATGTGTGTATGAGAGAGGATTTAATGATGATGTTGAGAGAGAGACTGCTGCAATTTTGAGAGAGGAAAGTGTCATGCAAAATTACTATCTGGATGAAAAGTTGAAAAAAGAGTCAAATTTTGGTTATTCTTAGTACCGAAATTTTTATTCATAAGAAAATAAATAAAATATTAAAAATAAGAAATCTCATGCGGGAATTTTAAAAATGAGAAGGAAGTAACAAGCCATGGCGTCCCTGACTCCATGACACATCTCAACCCAGTGAAAAAAATGAATTTTTGTTTTTTTTTTTGAAAGTGGGACGCCATTGGGCAATCCGACCCAGGAATTAAACAAAAAAACAAGAAAGAAAGTGGGATGCCATGGGTCAACCCAATCCAAGAAACGGAAGAAAAAAGAAGAGAAAGAAAGTGGAACGCCATGGGTCAACCCAACCCAAGAAACGAAAGAAAAAAGAAAATAAAGAAAGTGGAACGCCATGGGACAACCCAACCCAGGAAACGAAAAAAAAAAGAAACAAGTCCCCAAGATTGCAGAGACTAAGATTTTTTTGTTTCTTGGGTTGGGTTGTCCCATGAAATAGTGGGGAATAATTAACAAAACAACTTCCTAAATGGAAGCACCAATTGAACATAGTACAACGAAAAGAATTACGAATCAAAGCATAATTAACTGCACAAGTTAATTGCACAAGTTAATCCCTGATCCAACCGTATGGCAAAAACATTTAAAGTGCATAAGTTTTTTCGATAGATATGATCTTACATAGATGCGTAATGAGGGTCGTGACGATCGAGGCAGATGGGGGACGACAATAATGGTGCTCTTGGTTTTGTAACTTCTAGCACAGGGCGTTTGTTCAGCTGTTGTATAGACCAGAGAGATGTGTGTATGAGAGAGAGGAAATAATGACGATGTTGAGAGAGAGGCTTATGTCATTTTTCATTTTGAGAGTGATGATTTATAAGCTGCGTTAATTTAGGAAAGGTTTCTCATAGTTTTTTTTGGAAAGTCGGTTCAATTTTTGAAATAAAGATTAGTTAATTTTGGAAAGGCTCCTCAGGACTTTGGTTAGTTAATTCCATATTAAAAATCTTTATTTTTATTATAAGGAATAAGTTATATTAGGAAAACCTAAAAAGGAAACTGAAATGAAATAAAAAGTACAATAAAAAAGGTGTTGAAAGGACTCTGGGCCGATTGAAGGTGGCCCAAGCGCAAAGAAGATAAAAAATAACCCAAGTTAAGCATTATTAAGTCAAACAATTACAACAATTTAGGGATGATGAAGATTAATTAATAACACAACAAACATGTGGACATGCAATTTCATAGTGCATTAAATAAAAGCCAAAATTGTACATGTTACAACCAATTCTGGAAATGACAAACGGCCAGATCAGTACAAAATAACAACAGATAAAAGCCAGAGTACAATCGGTTCAAATGGCCAGATCAGTTGTGCTATGAGCTATGTTGCACAGATACGGGTACAGGTATCGTATCGGATACGATACGGATACGGCGATATGGTAATTTTCAAAAATCAAGGATATGATACGTTTATTATATATAATATTTTTTTATTGTTTTAATTATATTTATATGAATCAAATGGAGCGAAACAATACTATAGCAAAATATATATTAAATATAATAAGTACTCTATTATAACAACATCATTACAGTGGTATAGTGGTAGGAGGCTATGGTTGTTATGCCTCAGATCCCAAGTTCAAATCACAGTAGCAGCTAAAAAAAATTGATTTTGGCGCGGTGCACGGTGGACCATGAGGTGCGATGCGTGTGATTTTGGCGCGGTGCACGGTGGACCACGCGGTGCTGTGCGCGGTCCACGGCGTATCCAGGCGTATCCCAGCGAGTCAAATCGTACCGGCAACCGTATCGGCCGAGTAAGGATACGCCACTTAGGCGGATGCAACACAGGCTATGAGAGATGTATGTATGAGAGAGGAATTAATGATGATGTTGAGAGAGAGGCTGCTGCAATTTTGAGAGACAGGATTTATAAGCTGTTGTAATTTAGGAAAGGCTCCTCACAAAATTTAAAGGCGGTTGAATAAAAAACAATGCCCAATTCTTTTAAATTTTCTTCGATAATTATAGTAAGGCAGCTGATAATAAAAAATAGCCAATTCTTTTAAATTTTCTTCCATATTAAAATGCACATGTTGGGCCTTAATTTTCATGGTGATCTTTTCCTTAGTCCTTATATTTGAGTTAATTATTAGTGCACCATGAAAACATATTATATTTTTTTCAAGTAAAATCTAAAAGTCAAGCCACACAACTTTTTAAATTCATAAGAAATTCTCCCAATCAGATTTCGAACCTGCGACATCTCAGAACATTTTTTTTATCCATCAAAGTTAATTACTAATTGTCGGTGTACTCATAAAAACTTACTAAATTTCCAATTTCGAACATAAAATAACTAAACACTTTGCATGAACAGCGTCCTCACGGGAGCAACCATATAGTTAGCACTTGACTCATCACTGGTGAATGTAAATGCATTAAATTTATTTGAAATCATCTCAATTACATTCATATAAACCATGACGATATTTTTGTATAACATCAATAGAAAAATAAAAATCGTCTAAATTAGACCTGTTCATTATATTCCTTTAACATCCTAATTTATAATAGTTGGAAAATTTTATTTGACATGAAGTAAACATGTAATCGTCGTAGCATACTGATATTTATCTTTGATTTGTGTAAATTAATTTTAAGAATTAATTAAAGAAATATATTAGTTGACTATAAATTCACATAGGTAGTTATAACTTTTTCTTTTTACCTTGAATTTTTTTAAAATTTATTGTAGCATCATGTTAATTAAAAAAAAATGAGTAGTCAAGTTTATTCTAAATTTGGAAGGGGTACAAATGCAAATTTACTAAATATATAATTTAGAATAAAGGGCAATTCAATTTCTTTTAAGTTCTAGAAATGCATATGGGGACACATGGCAGCCAGTACCTCTCTCATATTATCAAAATTACATTTTTAACACCCACCTAATTTCATTTTTCTCTCTCCCGTGTAACTCCATAACTAATCCACCCATCCATTGTTTTCTCCCTCTCTCATTCATTTCAATAAACCTCCCCTAACATTGCAAATATCGGAGAGAGCAAGGAGATAATTAATCAAAGGAGAATAAGAGAAAGAACGGAGCTGAAAAAGAGGAGATACGAGGTGGTAGTGTCGACAGCTTTGCAACAGGGAACAGCAAGACTGGATATGATTCTTGGTAGCATCGAGAGGATATCATCGTGTAGTGGAGAAACATAGGATGATGGAGTATAGGATCGATTAGTTGCTCGAGTTTCAGTTCGTTCATGAAGCTTGTCAAATTGTTGCTCGCTCTCTTTCATTGCGTGACGGGAATCGAGCAAAGACTGTTGAAACGCCTTGCGCGCGCTAATAAGCGCGGCGGGTTGTCTACCCTGTTGTCAGACAGCTTAGTTTCCACCTATTAAAAAAATATGATGTTAGGGCCCACATTTTGCGGTGCAAATACGTCATGTGTTGTGGCGGGCTATGACTAGTCATCCCGTGACTTGGTGACGCAAAGCGGTTCCCGTAACGATCTTGCCCGTGAAGCTCACGTGCCGGTTAAGTGGTAATATAGAAGAGTATAAAGTCACAAATACAACAAATCAACAAAACAACAAAACTTTTCCATATCATCCACTGCCCCAACAGAGGTTTACATACATATTTAAATAAAAAAAAAAGAAATATAATTGATAGACATAACAGTTATGTGGTTCAGTGAAGAATTACATAGCAGTTATGAGAGTAAATCTCTGTTACAAAATAATGAAGAAATTGTAATTTAATGTTCAAACAAGATGATTTAAAAATAAAACTTAGAATTGAGAGACTAGTGCTTTACTGGTACCAATTCAAAAAAGAAAAAATAAATAGTTCATAATTAAAACATACTGGAGATTGAATTTACCGAAAGTTTTAATTGATCACACATTTCATTCGCACAATTAATGAAGTGGATCCGACGGTGCATAATATAAAGCAGCAAATGGGCTATGCTTTATGAAGCATCTTTGCCCATCTATCTATCTATCTATATACATAATTCGGTTTAAACTCGAACCAAGACAGGCAGTCAAAATGACAAGCCATGTGACCAAATTTATTTAATTTTAACAACTCAGGTCACAAAATTTTTTATAAGGCGATACATTCACCTCTGAAAAGTACCCAAGATTGGGTTTCAATAACGTTGAATTCAAACGTTGCCTTTTTTGGTCTCCCGAGGGATATTTTCTCCAATGCTCCCGATGGAGATTGTTTGTGGACTCTCAAATTATCAGAATTTATAATCCTTATACTTAGATGGAGCATGGCCTAAGAATGTCAATGTAGAAGCTAGTTGCTTCCACCACGCCTCGTTAAACTCTCGGTTAGTAGTTCCTATGTCGGAGCTTCCAATGACGAACCAACAGAAAATATGAATCATTCACTCGAATTTTGCAGAATATCCATAGAATTCAAATATATTTTTATGATAACTAATTAGTTTCCGCTCCATCAATGTATACAAAAAAATTTAATTCTGAAATAATTTCACCATATTCACACAAAAAATTTAGTCCAACTTTCATACACTCTGCAGCAATGCGGTATAACAATTTGATTAACAGCAGAAAACTATATATTCAGCTCCTCAATCCTGATGCATTAAGCATCTATTAAGCATTTTAATATAATTACCTGTTCTAGAAATGAATCAGGTATCTCTTTCGAAAAAACAAAGAAATAAAAACAAATGAATCATGTATGATCCAATACCCAATTCAAAATTCAATTCAACCAAACAAATTGAAAACTAAAATTATAGAGAAATCTGATTCTCTAATAGCGATCAATCCAGAAATGTAATTCTAGTTGTAATGGCTGTTCATAAATCAAGACGGCGTGGTCATAAATACAATCCCATGATAATTAATCAATATGTTAAATTAACGGAAAAATAAAGAGAACACAAGACTCCCAAGAAAGCTCCCTTCCCACCTGATTTTATTTCTCTGTTTTTTTCAATTAATCTTTACACGGCTGTAGCATCTCCTATTTATCAACACAACTTGGTATCTTTAGTAAATCAAGTATATGCGTTAAACATAGAATACAATAATTTGATATTAGAATTGGAAATCAACTATTATCTATATATGAAATAATATAGTGCATATCCATCTTCCTTTCTTCACATATTCTTTCCATCTTCAATTAGATATGGATCCTAGCATATCTTGTTTGATTCCCAGATCTTTAGTTGCCAAGTGTATTCTCAACACTCCCCCTCACGAAGGCAAGTAGATATCCACCATTCCAATTCTTTCTAGCATCTGTTCGAAAGATTTAGTTGCCACTGCCTTCGTTAAGATATCTGCCACCTGTTCTGTAGATCTAACAAACGGTAGAGAGATAATATTAGAATCAAGTTTTTCTTTAATAAAGTGTCGATCTACCTCTATGTGTTTCGTCCTGTCGTGTTGTACTGGATTGTGTGAGATGTCAATAGCAGCCTTGTTATCACAATACAATTTCATCTCATCTTTGTATTCCACTCCTAACTCAGTGATCATTTTTCTCAACCATAGTAGCTCACAAATTTCTTTCACCATTCCCCTGAATTCAGCTTCAGCACTGGATAATGCTACCACATTCTGTTTTTTACTTCTCCAAGTTACCAAGTTACCCCCAACAAATGTAAAGTAACCAGAAGTTGATTTTCTGTCCATGATGTTTCCTGCCCAATCTGCATCTGTATACCCTTCGATATTTATATGTTTATTCTTTTCAAACTTGATTCCTTTACCAGGTGTCCCTTTGAGGTATCGCAATATTCTTAGGACAGCCCCCATGTGATCTTCACTCGGGTTGTGCATAAATTGACTCACTACCCCTACTGCATATGCTATGTCTGGTCGGGTGTGTGACAGGTATATTAACTTACCGACTAACCTCTGGTACCTTTCTTTGTTTGTGGAGCATTGTTCACGACAAATTTCAAATTTCACATTTTGTTCCATTGGGGTACTAACCGGTTTACAATCCATCATCCCGGTTTCGGCCAAGAGATCGAGAACATACTTCCTTTGAGAAAGAAATATACCCTTTTTATTTCGTGACACTTCAATCCCTAGGAAATATTTTAGACCTAGATTTTTCATTTCAAATTCCTTCGAGAGCTTCATTTCAAGCCTTTCAATCTCAACTCTATCATCACCTGTAATAATCATGTCATCAACATAGATAATAAGAATTGCAAGTTTACCTTCACTCCTTTTAAAGAACATGGTGTGATCGGAATCTCCTTGATTATACCCATAGTTTTTCATTGCCCTACAGAACCTTCCAAACCATGCTCTTGGTGATTGTTTCAAGCCATACAAAGCTTTCTCCAACTTGCACACCTTGTTTGTTGATCCAATGTGTTCGTAACCAGGGGGTAGGTCCATATAGATTTCTTCTTCCAAGTCTCCATGAAGAAATGCATTTTTTACATCGAATTGATGTAATGACCAGTCAAAGTTAGCTGCAAGAGACAATAAAACTCGAACCGAATTTAGTTTTGCAACAGGTGAAAAAGTCTCCTGAAAGTCAACCCCATACGTCTGTGTATACCCCTTTGCTACTAACCTGGCTTTATATCTTTCGATCTTTCCCTCTGCATTGTACTTAATTGTGTACACCCATTTACACCCAACTGTCCTTTTTCCCGGTGGTAAATTAACTATTTTCCATGTACAGTTTTTTTCCAGAGCCTCCATTTCTGTATCCATTGCTCTAGTCCATTTTTCACTCCTTTTTGCATCTTCAACTTTTTCGGGTATGGCAACAGACGACAATTGTTCTGCAAAGTTTTTTAATGGTTGTGGCAATTTTTTTGTTGAGGTATAGTTTGCAATAGGATATGGTATTTCTTTACTCGTCCCATCTTCCGGGATGTATTTCCTTGGTGGTTTGCCACGATTAACACGTGAAGGATATCTAGTCTGGGTTTCAGAAGAACATACCTCATTGTTATCTTCCACAGATTGCGACCTTGGGACAGTAACATCTTGTTGCATTGCCTCATTAAGATCTATCCAGAGTCTAATTCCATTTGGTGAAGAGTCTGGCTGACCCGTATCTCCTGTTGAATCTTCATCTTTGTCTGAACCCGAGTCAGCTGCAGGACCCATACTGGCTGCTGGTTCTGCAGCTGCTGTACCCGAACTGGCTGCTGGTTCTGCACCCGAATCAATAACCCAACCTTCATTTTCTCTATTTCTGTTCACATCTGAGATATTACACTTACCCATGCTGATTTTAAAACCGCTATTTTTACCTTCACAGTTGGCCATGTTGGTGGCCATGTTGGTTCTGGCCATGTTGGTTCGGGTCTACTTGCTGCTTGCTGGCCTCTCGGCTGTTAACAGCCGCTGTTGTGGCTGCTACTCCTTTGCTTTTTTCTTCAATCTTCTTCTTGTCACCTTTCCACCAGTCAGGATAACCTACCACTTCAAAACAATTCTCCTTTGTGTGCCGACTTTTTCCACAAGTCATGCACTTCAGTTTTGATTTGTTAATATGAAATTTTTTCTTTCCTTGGAAATCATACATCTTACCAGGTTTGTATCCCTTGGAAACCATTGCTAATGAGTTTGAATCCATACCTCCCTTAACCATGATTCCTTGGCGATTGGCTTCTCTTCTTACATACCCATATGCCTGCTCAATAGATGGAAACGAACTGAGCAGCACCACCTGTGCCCTTACACCATCTAACGAGTCATCAAGTCCATCAAGAAAGGTGTACACCCTTGTCTTCTGAATAAAGGTGTTGAATTTGTCGATATCTACGGCATACTCCATGGGGTTTGGGCATCGGAAGTCAATCTCTTGCCACAATCCTTGAAGTTCGTCGAAATATTCTTCAATAGCTCGCCCTTCTTGTCTCACACGCATGACTTGACGGTTGAGGGCATAAACCTGAGCCTCATCATTGTTGTCGTAGTATGTTGTTGCTATTGCCTTCCACACATCTCTAGCAGTTGGATACCAAATATAACTCCCCTTAATCGAGGTTCAAGGGAATTAATAATCCAGCCTTTTACTACAGCATCGTCAGTTGCCCATCTTTGGTATGATGGTTCAGCTATAGGTGGTGGGGCCGGTTCTCCAGTGAGATGCCTCATCCTTTCTCTGCCACAAAAGGAGTAGTTTGTGCCATCAAATTTTACATCAATAGCGCTTGAATGAATTGTACCCTCGGTCATGGCAGCAGGTTGAGTTATGATTTGTGTTGCCGGTTGAGGGTTGTTTATGGCAGCAGCTTGTATAGCCGCCATTTGAGTCATCATTCTTGCCATCTGCTCAATCAACGCAGCCGTGGTGGTTGATTCTTGGGAGTCAGCTTCTGACATTGTTTTATCAAGAAAGTGTGGACAGCTCCTTAGAGCAGTATAGCACGGGAAATTGAAGTTAAAGACAAGAAGGGCAACAATTTCCCTAGCTATACCACCAGGCAACCACGCTCTGATACCATGTTAAATTAACGGAAAAATAAAGAGAACACAAGACTCCCAAGAAAGCTCCCTTCCCACCCGATTTTATTTCTCTGTTTTTTTCAATTAATCTTTACACGGCTGTAGCATCTTCTATTTATCAATACAACTTGTTATCTTTAGTAAATCAAGTATATGCGTTAAACATAGAATACAATAATTTGATATTAGAAGGAAATCAACTATTATCTATATATGAAATAATATATAGGCTGTGCATATCCATCTTCCTTTCTTCACATATTCTTTCCATCTTCAATTAGATATGGATCCTAGCATATCTTGTTTGATTCTCAGATCTTTAGTTGCCAAGTGTATTCTCAACACAATATAATTTCACTAATTTTCTCTCATTTTCTTTCTCTGCTTTTTTCTCTCTCTTTCAGTTTTCTTTTCTCTCTTTCATTTTTGTCTCTTTATTTCTATCATATTGATCGGCTATAACGTGAAAAAATGATCTGATTTATAGGAGATTTCAACGGTGAACGGTGGTAAAAAAAAAAAAACAAATGTGGCAACACATGCATAGGCCACATGGCCTTAGTGCCACGTTAGCATTTTGTTCCTCTTTAAATTTATAATTTTCATAAATAAATCCTAGGATCTCTCATTATATATAAAAAAGTTTAAAGTAATATTAGAAAAAAAATATATTGAATTTGTAGGGTGTTACACCTAATCTAGATCGAATAACCGCCAATCAATGTATTGAAACTATCAACACTGGGTCTAAACTTGAGAAGCATGCTTAATGTTGCCATTTACCGTAACGGTGCATGATAATTAACATTGAAAGGTCTGACATGACGAAATCCTACATTCCGAACTGTTTTGGGCTTGTCCTCGGCCCAATACTCACAAGTAAGAATTAAATCCGTGAAGATGTAATAGAAAGCTGCCAAGGATTAACCCAGTTGTATTTTGGGCTTGTCCTCGGCCCAATACACACAAATCAAATGAACAGACAATAAAATAACTCTTTATCACAATTCTTTTGTAGCGTGTTTGGTAGAAGAAAAATAGACGATGATAACTGAATAACTCGTATAACTATTCTTCGATTCTATTTTAAGATGGTGAAGGTTTCAAGTCCATTAGAATTCTCTCTAAAGGAAGTTATGGATGTTCAAGTATGCACAGTTAATGGATTTATGTTTTTAAGTTTTTCCTTAAATTATAAATTTTTAGAGTTTTTATCTGATGTTTTAAGGCTATAAAACAGATGTCATAGATAATATCAAGGACATTATACAAAAAAATAGTTCCTACTTATAAAGTTTGAAAATCTTTTGATTCACATAAATTAAGAGTCTATTCAGAAAAATCTCTCTTATAAGTCTATTCTTCCGTATAACGTGGAATTTTATCTAATTCGGAAACAAGATAATATGAATAAGTACATACTATAGAATCAATACGAGTTTAAAATTCACAAAAAATAAGGAATAATAATTAATATCATAAGGTCGATCGCTATAATAATCACACTCAAAATTAATAATGTTAAATAAAGATAAAGAGATTGAGAGGCAATTGTCAATGATTGAAAAGTTAAAAGGGATAATTATCACAATTAAAAGGTAATTGTCTTAGAATTTTGTTCATAGTTTATACACGGATGCATCTTCATAATTATATTTAGAGATGCTATATATATCATGCAAAATATGAAACTACATAAGATCTACACCGAAAATAAGAAATGCATAAAGCACCATATGCATATAACAAAATGTCTACAAATTCACTGTTATATTTAATATTTTTCTTGCCCAAATATGCAATTTCGATAGAAAAGAAAAAAAAAGAATAATAACAAAAAAAATACTTCAGAGAAAACATAAATGTATGCTTCACAAAAAAATGCATAAAGCACCGTATGAATTATTACGTATGAAAACAAAAAAAGTTATGTACATATGAAAGATTATGAAAGCAGCTGATGAATAATAACAAAAGAAATTTACTGATTTAATTAATTAACATATGTGTATATATTTTGTCACACACCGATCAAGGCACGACCTCATTAAAACAGCACATTTGACATCCATCCGACGACATCAACCAACACGTTACCAACAAAAATAATAAATTGACTCATGTCCTGATGATATATATATATATATATATATATATATATATATATATATATATATATATATATATATATATATATATATATCTGGACTTGTAAGGCTTTACATTCTCTACAGACCATAATTAAGAAATGAACAGACTCCGATTTGGTGACTTACACGTCAGTAAGCAACGGTTTAATTGTGTGATATTAACATATTTACTAATGCCATACAGCTGTACGATGAAATGCTTAATTCAGAGAGAATTTAGATCAGACATAGTGACTTCTTAGAGGGGTGTTCATCTGTTTGGTTTGGCTAAAATCGAAATAAAATAAGCAAATTAAAATTTTATACGGTAAAAAATATAACCGAATTAACTGAAATAAACTTATCAACTAATTAAACTAAAACCGAACCGAAATAAATTTTGGTTTATTCATTTTAAATTTTGATTCAGATGGGGGATGGGTTTACATTTTTCAGTCGGTTCGGTCTAATCGGTTTTAAAAATTTCTAAACCAAACCGAAGCGAACAAGTAAACCAGTTTTTAAAAATGAACCTAACCAATCTATTTAACTAAAAAAACCAAACCGTTTAATTCAAACTCTCTCAGTTCGTTTAATAACCGACGAACACTCCTATTTGTGGGATATTAATTGGTTTTCAGTCTATGTAATGGTGAAAAGGTTGAAATAGCATAATGAGCTCCTGATGGAGTCATGAAGTTGTTAAAATTGGGTATAAATTGAGGGGCGAATCTACGTATAGCCCAAGGGGTTCTTAGCCACCTTATGATTCAAAAAAATTAATTATGTATATTAAAATTTAATTGAATTTTATTTTTCTTAAATTTTTACATAGTTCAGGCCCTTTAAAACAATAAATGTGTGCTAGTATCCTAGAGGTTAGAATTTCATTTTAGTAGTTGGGGAGGCTAGGTTCATATTTGGTGACCACACATTATGTATTTTGACATATTTCTGCATTTTACATTTTACATATCAGCTCCCCCAAAATTTTACACATAAGAAAATAAGAAAATATTAAAAATAAGAAATATCGTGTGGGAATTTGAAAAATGGGAAGACAGCAGGGGGCCATGGCGTCCCTGCGGAACGCTTGGCACACTCAATACCGTGGAAAAAATGAAAAATTACTCAAAATCTAATGTGGAACGCCATGGCTCAGTCCAACCTAAAAAAAAGAAAAGAAAAAAATATATTGAGCCGCCATGGCTCAGGCCAACCCAGACAGATTTTCCCAAAAAAATTGGTAACTCCGTAGTTGACCCTGATGTACCCAAATTTTATTATGTAACTCCGGCGTTTTAAACTTTTAATGAGTAATTTTCAATTAGTTACCATATTACGAATTGCTGCTAAACATTTTGACATCTGCCAAACAGTATTTCTTTTTTCATCTATCTAAGCATGCTCGGAGAAAAGAATAAAAATTAAGACCAGGGTCAACTACGGAGTTATCAATTTTTTTGGGCAAAAACTGTCTCGGTTGGCGTGAGCCATGGCGGTCCAGGATTCTATTTTTTTTTCTTTTTTCCAGGTTAGACTGAGCATGGCGTTCCACATTAAATTTTGAATGTTTTCGTTTTTTCCACGGTCTTGAGTGTGCCATGGCACACTTATGTGAGGTGCTACTCTCTCTTATACTCCTCTTTACTCTTATTTGTACCTCTTTTATTGTATTTTATTTAGTTTGATCTTTGTTATTGAGTATTTTATAGAGCGCATTATTCTGATATTTTTTACCATAATTACAGTTTCACTCTCTTTTTATATTGCTCTTTTTATATATTTAGTATTAAAATATCTTCCGTCCCCACTCTTCTAAGCTCATAGGGCTAAAAACGTATCCAGGTTTTTTTAGTCGCGTTTTTATAGTAGTAAGTGGAAAATGTGTTGAAAGACAATTTCCGCTTTCTATACAGATTGTCGATGGTAATACAAAGCGCTTTTAGATTACATAGTTAGTAACTTTTAAGAGTGGGTAAGAGATGACATACTTATTTACTATTAAGAGAGGGTAAGAAGGACTTACTTTCAAGATAATACATAGTAAGTAACATTTAAGATAAGACATAGTTCGCAACATTTAAGAGTGGGTAAGATGAACTTACTTTTGTGACATACATAGTAGCATTTAAGATGGTGTAAGATGAACTTACTTTCATTATTTCTTTCTTTCATTCTTTTGACATAGTAGCATTTTATATGAACTTACTTTTTGACATACATAGTAGCATTTTAGATGGTGTAAGATGAACATACATAGTAGCATTTTGGATGGTGTAAGATGAACTTATTTTTTCCCAGGTGGTAGCTGGTACTCAGGTGGTTGCTGGTGGTACCTGGTCTTGGATCGATGATGAGTAGTGTGTAGGTGGGGGATACTAAGTGTATGTTATTTATAGTGTGTAGGTGAGGTATACTAAGTGTATGGGATTGATAGTGTATGGGTTGAAATGGAATACCAAGTGTCGAGGCAGGGTCTGGAACACCAAGTGTCGAGGGCAGTATATGGTATGCTATAATACAGCTAAACAATATAATAGATATCCAATAAGTAATAAGTGTAAGTCTTATAGTTATAAATGATAGTGTAAGAATTCTAAGTAGTATACATATAAAAGATATCTAATAAGTAAGAAGTATTATTTAAACTAGTTTTTGATTGTACCTTCTGAAAGGTTTAATATTATATAAATAAAAAGGTCAAAGTTAAAAGAGTATAGGATGGCATATGTCTCAAAATAGTACAATGTAGTAATAAAATCATAAATAAAAGAGGTCTACAATCTATACTAATCTAAATAATAATGTAACAAATTAGTCAAATTATGCATTCTTAAAAAATCCTCATAAAAAGCATTCCAAAATGAACTAACTATAGGACCGCATATGATATCAAAAAGATTCAATATGGTAATAAACTAATAAAGCAAAAAATTAATACTAAATATATAAAAAGAGCAATATAAAAAGAGAGTAAAACCGTAATTATGGTAAAAAAATATCAGAATAACGCGTTCTACAAAATACTCAATACAAAGGTAAAACTAAATAAAAATACAATAAAAAAAGGTACAAATAAGAGTAAAGAGGAGTATAAGAGAGAGAGTAGCACCTCACATAAGTGTCTTACTATTTTGTAGCAACTACTCTTTTATCAAGAACGCTATCTATAAGGGTAAGTCAAAGCAGATTGACAGCCATTTTTCAAATTCCCACATGATATTTTTTTTATTTTTTATTTTCTTATGTATAAAAATATCGGTCAGCTCCCTATCTAAATTTTTTAGTTCCTCCTCTGACTGTGGTGGCATTGGTTTTCAGTGTACGCTTAATCAAAGATTAACATTTTTTTTAATCCAATGAAATCATCAATCCCCTTAAAACTATTTACTTGTATAGTCAAAGCTATTTTTTTCTTTCTTTAATTTTTGTTGTTACTACTTGGAGTACCGGAGTGCTCAGCTTAACTGTCAAACTTCACTATTTTTCATTTTTTTTTCTATTTAAATAAATTTGTTGAAAGTGTATAAGGCTGCTGAGATATGTTGGGATGTATTTGTTTTTCCTCTTTTTCTTTTGTTTACTTTATATATAAATTAGTTATAAAGTATATTAAACCATATTTTCATCCAAACCTATATCTAATAAAGATCTACTAAACACAAATCTGATTAGTAATCTGTTGACTCAAAACTTCATTGGGTTGATGTCCAGTTCGGTTTTTGAACCTTTGAACTCTTGAACATCACAAATGAGTTCAAATTTTATAACTTTAATCTAACAATTTTTCAATATTGCAAATAGATCTCCAAATCACTTTTTAGAAAGATGATCAAAATTACGAGATGTTACATATCTATTCAGAAAAATTAAATCAAATAAGTTCTGAATTAATTTAATAAGAAACTTACTCATATTTGTGTTTATACTGAAATGAATTTTTCATTTAGGTCATTGAATAAAACAATAAATATGCAATCTTCAAATCAATACAATAAAGTAATGATGAATAAATAAATTAACCAGCATGGAAGAGTGTTTCATCAACAGGACATAGAGAGAAATGCTCACACAAAAATAAATTATTGGTACTAGTATTTTTTTTTTTTATCTTTCTAATGTATATTGAAAAAGATTAATTTGTTCAAGTAATTGAAAAAGATTAATTGGCAAATTACGTGCCGAAGGTGATGCTGAATATTAACCGCTGTCAGACCAGCTAGTTGCGGCGGCACGGTTGTCGAGTTGGCCTCGCTGTTATATATGATCGTTATAAGAAAATAAAAATTAATGCAGAATATTTTACAAATTAATTATAATTCTTGTGTCAATTAAATAAAAAATGCAAGGAGGAATTTATTTGCATGAAGTTAGTATATATAGAATTTTAATTGGTTAGAATTGACTCGCACCATCCAATATTAATTGATCGGATGTATAAAACAATATTTTCACTTCACCTCTCCAAATCCAATATTAATTAATTATAATAAGTGTAATTGATCGGTTTTTGAACCTTTAATCTTTTGAACATCACAAATGAGTTCGAATTTTATAAATTTAATCTAACACTTTTTCAATATTGCAAATAGATTTCCAAATCACTTTTTAGAAAGATTATCAAAATTACGAGATGTTACATATCTATTCAGAAAAATTAAATAAAATAAGTTCTGCATTAATTTAATAAGCAAGTTACTCATATTTGTGTTTATACTGAAATGAAATTTTCATTTAGGTGATTGAATAAAACAATAAAATATGCAATCTTCAAATCAATACAATAAAGTAATGATGAATAAACAAGAACAAATAAATTAACCAGCATGGAAGAGTGCTTCATCAACAGGACATAGAGAGAAATGCTCACACAGCCACAAAAATAAATTATTTGTACTAGTATTTTTTTTATTTTTATCTATGTAATGTATATTGAAAAAGATTAATTTGTTCAAGTAATTGAAAAAGATTAATTGCCAAATTACGTGCCGAAGGTGATGCTGAATATTAACCGCTGTCAGACCAGGTAGCTGCGGTAGCACGGTTGTCGAGTTGGCCTCGATGTTATATATGATCGTTATAAGAAAATAAAAATTAATGCTGAATATTTTACAAATTAATTATAATTCTTGTGTCAATTAATTAAAATAAAAAATGCATGTAGGGATTTATTTGCATGAAGTTAGCATCTATAGAATTTTAATTGGTTAGGATTGACTCGCACCATCCAATATTAATTGATCGGATGTAATTTAAAACAATTCACTTCACCTCTCCAAATTGCCATCCCAATCAACCAATTTAATGTTACACATTGCAATCTGAGATAAATAGTCCGCTCATCAGTCGTGTATTTTTGTAACGAATCCGAACTTTATTGTAACAATAGCTAAAGAAATATTACATATAAAATTCTTCTTATTTCTGAATTGTTCTCGAACAGAATTTATATTTTGGATTTATTTATTTTATTTCTTGTATAATGTCACAAACCGTATATATATAATACCTGAAAGTTCCATCGATCCCACTAGGCTCTAGCACTTGGTTTATTAAAAAACTTATTTCAAGGAATGCCTTTCCAAATTTTCGAATCTAGATGCAAGTGCTATCATTTAAATTTTCGAGTCTAGGGCTAGCCCCTGATAGTAATTGGGCCGGAAATACGGATATGAAGAGTACGTCTGGGTATTCACTTATTCTCAGATCGGGAGTATTCTTGTGGGCCTCTAAGAAGTAAGAGAGAGTGGCTCATTCTTCTGCGGAAGCCTAATATGTGTCGGCAAGTCATGAGACAACTAAGCAAGTTGTTTGATTGCGAAAGCTTTTAGAAGATATGGGGGAGAAACAAGATGCGGCCACAATGCTCTTTTGTGACAGCAAATCCGCCATTGCCATGTCGAAGAATTCGATGTTCAATAGTTGAACAAAGCACATCAATCTCAAACATCATTATTTTCGAGAAGCAGTAGAATATGAATAAATTCTTATCAAGCATGGGAAGCAATAGAATATGAATAAATCTCAAACATCATTATGTTCAATAGCTGAACAAAGCACATCAATCTCAAACATCATTATATATCGATTGGCGGACATCTTCACCGAAGCACTTTCATGGGACAAGTTTGTTTATCTCAGGAAGTATTGGGCATGACAAACAAAAATATTAAGGGGAAGTGTTGAAATTAATTTTTCTGGAGTTTGATATAGTGTTTATTTTGTGTTACTAATTGAGATGGAATATGAAAAAATAGTGGGTTCTTGGTTATATATTAATATAACTATTGGGTTATGTTTAGGAGTGTTTAGATGGGTTATAGAAGTAATTTTGATGTTGTAAATGGTCCATTTAAGGTCTAATGCGGGAATTGTTTTATTTGTAACAAAACAATGATTAATTAATGATGTGAGAGAATTTTCTAGAGATTTTCAGCACCCATCTTTCTTCTCCTTCCTCTCTCTTTCCCACTAAGAACACAACCTAAAACACTATACCAAAACAAGATAGGCCAACACACTGTTTGCCGCTATTTAAAATAACAGGAATCGTATAGATATATGCAACAACAGAAAATTTAAGTTCATTAAAATTTTAGTATACTGAACAATACGCTATCTTTTATTTACTATTTAAGGGTCATAATGCTTTCGGCCGAATTCCAACTTCAAATCCCTTCTGCCATGATTTCGCGTGTAAAGCATAATTAGCTTTAACAAAGTAGGCACACTTCAATAAAAAAAAAAAAGTTTGCACAATAGCCAATAAAATTTCGAAATATAGAATAAAATAGAATAAAGTAAAAGGTGAGTTCTCCGAGCAGTAACATGCATGCATGATTACAATGGTGCGGAAGCTTGTCCATACGCGAAAGTGACATTTCTGGATGAACTACAAGTTATCAATTTTAAATTATTAATTACTTGTTTTTCTCTTCTTGTTCCATGCATCGATTGGGCATTTTATGTTGAATATTGATCCAAAATTGGTAACACTAAAATTAGAAACAGTGGAGAATGCGTGTGTATCAAAAATAGGAGTCTGTAGGTGTGTTTGTATTAGAAGTTCTATAATTAGTGTAGTTGGTGGAGAAAGTGGTTTCCTTATTTACACTAGGCAGAAATAGAATGTAGTAGGGTTAGTGGAGTCCTTATTTAGATTAATGTTTAGCTATATATTCAGATGTACTTTGTATCCGAAATTAATGCAATAGAAGAGTTTATTTCTGTAGCAAATATTCTCTTGTCTCTGTTTTTTGTTTCTTTATCCATCTGAAATTTCCAACAAAGTGGTATCAGAGCCGAGTCGATCAACTTTGGGGCGTTTTCATGGCAGAAAACGGCAGCACCATGGTGAATGTCACACAACCAGCAATACCTCTCTTCAAAGGCGAAAACTATGCTTTTTGGAGCATCAAGATGACGACCTTGTTCAAGTCTCATGGCCTATGGGACTTGATAGCAAATGGAGTTCCTAATCCAGATCCTAATCCGCAAGAGAATCAGAAGAAAGATGCACGAGCGCTGTTTTTCATCCAACAAGCAGTGCATGACACCATCTTCTCGAAAATCGCAGCAGCCACCAACGCAAAGGAGGCATGGACAACCCTGAAAACAGCATTTCAAAGAAGTACTCGAGTCATGGCAATCAAACTTCAAGGCCTACGCAGGGACTTTGAAACATTGCAGATGAACAAGGAAGAATCAGTCCAAATTTTCCTTTCAAGAGTACAAGAGGTGGTCAATCAAATCCGAGCATTTGGAGACACCATGGAGGAGAAGACGGTGGTGGCAAAGGTGTTGAGAAGCCTAACACCCAAGTTTGATCATGTGGTAGCAGCAATCGAAGAGTCCAAAGATCTAGCAACCTACACCTTTGATGAACTCATGGGGTCACTGCAGACTCATGAATCAAGGATGTCAAAGGCTGAAGATAAAGGCGACGACAAGGCATTTTACATGAAGGGGGAGTCATCAAGAGGCAGATCTAATGGCTACCCAAGAGGCCGAGGCAGAGGAAGAAACAATTCCAGCAGAGGCAGAGGAAATCCCAGCAGAGGAAGAACAAACTCCAGCAGAGGAAGAGGCCGAGGCAGACCAGCAGAAGTAAATGATGATTTCAAGAGAGAAGTTCAATGTTACTACTGCAACAAATACGGGCATTATCAAGCAGATTTCTACAAGAAACAAAGAGAAGAAAGCCAAGCCAATTACACAGAAGAAAAGGAGACGCAACCAACTCTCTTCATGGCCAGCAGCGTGGTTGACAAAGTTGATGCAAGCAGCATCTGGTTTCTCGACAGCGGTTGTTCCAATCACATGACAGGTGATAGACAACTTTTTGAAGAAATAGATGAAACATACAAATTGAAGGTCAAGCTTGGTTATGGCAAACCAATTGAGGTTGAAGGAAAAGGTAAAGTAGCAATACACACCAAAGAAAACGGTATGAAATACTTGCATAATGTGTATTATATCCCAGATTTGTCTCAAAATCTGCTAAGTATCGGGCAGTTGATGGATTGTGGTTATTCAATTGTGTTTGAAGGGAAAACTTGTGTAATAAAATCCAAAAACCAAGTATTGGTAGAAGTGAACATGGCAACCAATAAATTGTTTCCCTTGGAGGTTTCAAATGTAAAGGAAAAAGCAATGGTTGCAAAAGATTTGAACCAATCTGAGTTATGGCATCTTAGATATGGTCATTTGAATATCAATGGTATGAAATTGTTTGAACCAAAAACAAATGGTTTATGGCCTACCCGAAATCAACCAAATAGGTGTTTGTGAAGGGTGTATATTTGGTAAACAAGCCAAGTTTCCATTCCCAAAAGGCCAAGCCAAGAGAGCAACTCAAGTGCTTGAGTTGGTTCATGCGGATTTGTGTGGTCCAATGCAAACCGAATCGCTTGGAGGCAGCAAATATTTCCTCCTTTTCACAGATGATTATAGTAGGATGAGTTGGGTGTATTTCCTACAAAGCAAAGGAGAGGCATTCAGAAGTTTCAAGGTGTTTAAAGCTTTTGTAGAGAAGCAATCTGAAAAGAAGTTGAAGGTGTTAAGAACGGACCGAGGTGGTGAGTTTCTATCAAAAGAGTTCATAAATTTCTGTGAAAGTGAAGGGATACATCGTGAGTTAACCACTCCATACACACCCGAGCAAAACGGGCTTGCTGAGAGAAAGAATAGAACTGTGGTAGAGATGGGAAGAAGTATGTTAAAATGCAAGAAGTTACCAAATAAATTCTGGGCTGAAGCAGTGGCAACTGCTGTGTATATTTTGAATGTTTCACCCACAAAAGATGTTATGAATAAAACCCCATTTGAGGCATGGTTTGAGAGGAAACCTGGAGTAAGTCATTTAAGGGTATTTGGGAGTATAGCCTATGCACTAATCAATCCACAAAAGAGAACAAAGCTTGATGAAAAATCTGAAAAATGCATTTTCATCGGGTATTGTACACAATCCAAAGGGTATCGGCTATACAATCCAGAAAATGGTAAAATTGTTGTGAGTAGAAATGTATTATTCGATGAAGAAGCAAGTTGGCAGTGGGAGAGTGTTGTACAACAAACCCAGGTTGAAGAATCAATAGAAGAAAATGAAGAGATAGCGGCACAAGATCAACCACACGAACAACCACCTAGCAGCAGCTCTAGCAGTCCGGTTGAAGATTCAATTCCTGAGATGCAACCAAGGAAGTTCAAAACATTGCAAGAACTGTATGAAACAACCCAGGTACTTGTCGTTGTAGATCCCACAACCTATGAAGAGGCCGCAGAAAAGGAGGAATGGTGCAAGGCAATGCTAGAAGAAATACATGCAATCGAGAAGAACAAAACTTGGCAATTGGTGAAGCTTCCTGAAGTTGGAGTGGTCTCAAGGCACATGCAAAACCCAACAAAGCATCACTTTGGCACAGCCAAAAGAATTTTGAATTATATTGCAGGTACAGCAGACTATGGTGTATGGTATGGAAGCTCGAAAAACTTCAACCTGATCGGCTACAGTGATAGTGATTGGGCAGGATGTGCAGAAGATCGAAAGAGCACATCAGGGCGCTTGTTTACTCTCGGCACCAGTGCAGTTTCATGGAGTTCAAAGAAGCAAGCAACCATGGCATTGTCAACCTCTGAGGCAGAATATTCAGCAGTCAGTTCAGCGGCATGTCAAGCAGTTTGGTTGAGACGTATACTTGCTGATTGTGAGCAGGAACAGCAGCAGCCTACAGTGATATTCTGTGACAACCAATCAGCAATAGCAATGGCGCAAAATCCAGCATTTCATGGAAGGACCAAACATATTGACATACGTGTCCATTTCATTCGTGACCTTGTGACAAATGATGATGTTGAGATCAGATATGTCAATTCAGACAAGCAGGTAGCAGACGTGCTTACGAAGGCATTGGCACGAAGCAAATTCGAGCTATTCCGATCAGCACTTGGAGTTGGCAACTTTGGATCAAGGGGGAGTGTTGAATATTGATCCAAAATTGGTAACACTAAAATTAGAAACAGTGGAGAATGCGTGTGTATCAAAAATAGGAGTCTGTAGGTGTGTTTGTATTAGAAGTTCTATAATTAGTGTAGTTGGTGGAGAAAGTGGTTTCCTTATTTACACTAGGTAGAAATAGAATGTAGTAGGGTTAGTGGAGTCCTTATTTAGATTAATGTTTAGCTATATATTCAGATGTACTTTGTATCCGAAATTAATGCAATAGAAGAGTTTATTTCTGCAGCAAATATTCTCTTGTCTCTGTTTTTTGTTTCTTTATCCATCTGAAATTTCCAACATTTTAACTAACAAGTGTGGATGAGTACAAATCTAAACAAACTAAACAAAAGCACGTTACAGCTTTCTTCTTATTTTTTTTTCTCTCTTTTCTTTTATCTTCTTGTCAAGTTTATCCAGTCTTTTTGTACATAAAACCAATTTTCCTTATGAAAAAAAAGAAGAAATATTTTCAGTAACGTATAAGAGTGAGTAATGTAATTCGCTAATAATGTATATATATATATAATATATTGCCATATGTAGTCTTTCCATTCTGAATGTTGTGTAAGGGAACCATCAAAGATTAGCTTCCTTATTCAAGTGAAGTTAGAGACAGAGACCATATAGAATAACTTGCTTCCATGAGACACACAGAGACAGAGACAGAGACCCCAAATTGTGGTCTTCTTAGTAAATGAAGCCACTGATATATTATTAATTTTAGTGTGAAAATAACACCCCGCAGTCTAGACAGATATAATGAGCCATCTAATCGGCTCTGGCTAATTAATAATATCCTCTTACACTGGTGCACATTAATTTCAAAAGAGAGAGCGAGCGAAACAGAAATGGCAGAGGTGATTGTGCAGTTTGTACTAAAGAAGCTTGCTGATGTCATAGCGAAGGAAGCAAGGTTCTTGGGTGGGGTTGGGGAGAAAGTGGAACGGATGTTATGCACCAAAATGGTATAACAACTTTTAAATATTTATAAACTCTAATTCATCTTTTTATTTTTATTTTTTTATTTGGGAGGGGGGGGGGGGGGGGGGGGGGTGGGTGGGTGGGGGGCGTCTATTATTTGTAATATATATGATGTATTTGTGTACTTGCACACATGGAAAGTAAAGCAAAAATACATACGGATATATTCCATTGTCCTCCTTCCATTAAATTTGCTTTTTATTTTCTGTATTATTATTCTTTTCACAAACAAACTATTTGAACATTTGATTGCTTTGCTACTTGCTAAGTTGATCTTCATCCTCTAATTATTGTATTTTATTTCCATGCTTTGATTACAAGGGTATGTACAATAATAGATTCATGCTTCTAGATTGTAAAATGTGTACTAGTGCTAAGATATATTAGTATCAAGAGTAGGACTAGAGTGTTCTTAAACTCACCCAATTTTTGGTTGTGAGAGTGATGTAGCTCTGCTTTACCTACACAGTACTATCTTAGTACTTATTAAAATAAACGGAATAGTTTTCAAATTTTATTTATAACGGATAGTTGTAGGGAATAGTGCCATGTAATTAATAGACTAGGAGATAGTGTTTGTAATAAATAGAATAGGTTCATAGTGTAACGGCTAGTTTTCTTATTTCTTCTATAAATAGAGATACATGTAAAGCTGAAAATAAGTTTGCAATAATAATTTGCTTTCTTAAATCTCTTCTCTTCTCTCTTACAAAAATTAACATGGTATCAGAGCAAAAGACTTTGTTACCGAAAAAAATCGAAAAAACAGGAACAACAAATTTCAACAAGAAAAATGGCTCAAGAAGAAGCAATAAACTTCTCGAAGCTAACAAATACCTTGCTCAATGGCAAAAATTACGTGTCATGGGCGAGAGCAGCATCCAGGGCCCTGAGTGGTCGAGAGATGTTAGAATACATCACTGGTGAAAATAAAAAACCAGAAATCAAAGATCCAAACAAGATAACTCTCGAAGAAACAACGACAACAACACAATGGAGAACAACGATCGAATCATCACCTTTCTACTAAACTCCATGGAGCCGGCTGTATGCGGCCTCTTTATGATGGCCAAAATAGCACATGATTTATGGGAAGCGGTAAAATCTATGTATGGTCAGCAAAATAATTTCTCACATATTTATCAACTCATGTAGGAAATTCAAAAGAAAAACAAGGGTCGAGAAGCCATACGGAGCACCTTAGTGCTCTTGAGAAAAAATGAAATGAGCTTCGATCCTATTGGCCAATAACAACAGATCTGGCCACACTCCAAAGGCAAGCTGAAGAGAATGATATTTTTCAGTACCTCGCGGGTCTAAACCCGAGCTATGAAGCCGTAAAATCTCAAATTATGACTACGGTACCTCTTCCTTCTTATTCTCAAATTAAAAGTTTAATCCAACAAGAGGAAAGTAGCAGGCTTGCTATGAATAGTCCACAAACTGCAAGCCATGAGGGACACGAGAACCATGGCTTAGCGGTAAAAAATTCCAATTTTAATCAAAACCCTAGCTTTCAAAATCGCCCAAATCAATCTAAAAATGAGAATGTAACTACTGTAAAAAGGATGGTCACACTCAGGATAGGTGTTGGCATCTTTATCCCCATGTCAGACCAAAACAATTCAAAAACAATGATCAAAATTGAAATTGTGAGAAAAACAGTGAACAAAACTGAAGTTACGCTGTTTCTAATGAAGATAAAGGGTTTAATGGGCTAGTGGGTCCATCTGGAAGTGGGTTTAGACCCAATAACATGACTCAAACTACCAATGGATCTAATTTCAACCCTGGCAGATCCGGTTTAACCACTGGCGGACCCGGAAGCATTGGCGGACCCGGTTGGGGGAGTGGCCGACCCGGTTGGGCTGTTAACGGACCCAATAGCCAATTTGTACCCGTTATGGCCCCTGGAGCAGCCTTGGTCGCTGGCAGGTCACCCTGGAACGGGTTGGAGAGCAATTTGATTGCAAATGGGCCTTTCAAGCGGGTCAAGCCATGGAGATCAAATGCAACAACTTTTGCAACAACTTTCTGCGCTGCTAAACAACCAAAAAACTCCAAGTGCATGTAGTATTGCCTCTAACTCAAAAGATTTATTTTTTAATCAAATAATTATAGATAGTGGTGCAATAGACCATATGTTTGGTAACAAACAACTATAGTTAAACCTCAACACGACCAATGGTAATAAATATGTATTGGTTGCAAACGGTATAAAGGCAAAAATAAATGGTATAGAAGAAATTAACTTGTGTAACAAACAAATTAATTAAAAGTGTTTTGTATTTAGAGACATTTTCCGTAAACTTACTTTCTATAAATAAATTAACACAAGAATTAAATTGTCATGCAATATTTTCTTGCAAAAATATTGTATTTCAGGACTGGAAAATCGGCGTCAAGATTGGTGAAGGATTTCTTAAAAATGGACACTATATTTTGAACTCCAACAAATTAAATCTTTGTGCTTCCGCAACATTTGTTAACACTGATATTTGGCATAAGAGACTTGGGCATCCTTCGAACAAGATTTTAAATAATATCTTAGAATTTAAAATTTGAATTGTACTAATTGTGAAATTTGCAAGTTGGCAAAAACAAAGCTTCATTTTTCTCTTTCTACTAGCAAAAGTAAAGCTATTTTTTATTTAGTACATTCCGATGTATGTGGACTAGTTCCAATTGATTCATATAATGAATTCAAATACTTTATTTTATTTATTAATGATTTTTCAAGAGCAACTTGGCTATATTTACTTAAATCTATAGATAAAGTGTTTGATTGTTTTTATGAATTTTTATGCCTTATAGAAACACAATTTAATGCAAAACTAAAAATTTTTATATCGGATAATGGAACCGAATTTATGAATAAAAAAAATTCAAATCTCTTTAGAGAAAAAGGTATTATACACCAAACAAATTGTATAAATACTCCCTAAAAAATGAAGTAGGAAAGAAAAAATAGACACTTATAAGAGATGACACGATCTTTATTTCAAAATAAAATTTTCAAATATATTGGTCGGATGTCGTACTTTGTGCCACTCATTTAATCAATAGATTACCTAGTGTTATTTTAGAAAACAAAGTCCATTAGAAATTCTTTATCAACAAAAAATCACTTATGACCATATGAGAGTATTTGGTTGTACAAGCTTCGTGCATATCAAAAGAAGTGACAAACTTGAATTTGTATCACAAAAAACTATTTTCTTAGGATACTCATCTTATAAAAAATGTTATAAATGCCAAGATCCAATTAATAAAAAATTATATCTTTCTAGAAATGTTACATTTTTTGAAAATAAATCATATTTCAAAGAAAAAGAAACAATTCATCAACAATATTCAAATAATCAAAAAGACAAAATAGTATTGCATTACTTAGATAATTTGAGTTTTGTTCCTAGAAATAACCGTCAAGTTGAGAATAATAATCAAGAAATGAGACTATTAATAACACAAATGAAAATGAAACGGAAAAAAATTTAACAGTTAAAAGATCATCTAGGGAACAACAACCATCAACTAGACTTAGAGACTATGTAACCTATTTGGTACAATATCCAATAGAAATTTTTTTGTCATATGACAATATTTCAACCGAATACCACACGTCTCACTAATATTGAAAAATAATTGGAACCAAAAAAATTACCAAGAAACAATTAAAAGTCCAATTTGGTGCATGGCTATGGATGAGAAATTAAAAACCTTAGAACAAAATGAAACTTGGAAAATTGCCCGCCTTCCAAAACATAAAAAATCGGTTGGTTGTAAATGGGTATATAAAATCAAATATAATAGTGTAGCTAACGAATTTACCCAAACCTATGGCATAAACAATAATGAAACCTTTGCACCGGTGGCAAAAATGAATACAGTAAGAATTTTAATTTCTATTGTCATAAACAATGGTTGGGACCTCTACCAAATGGATGTCAAAAATATCTTTCTTCAAGGAACACTTGAAGAAGAGGTATATATGACACTACCACCTGGTCATAAATTGTAAAACAACTCTAACTTGGCTTGTAAGCTTAATAAATCAATTTATGGATTGAAGCAATTTTCACGGGCATGGTATGGCAAACTTAGCTCTTATTTAATTTCTTGTAATTTCAAAATTAGTAATGCCAATCATTCTTTATTTACTAAATGTGATGGTATCAATACAACTCTCATTTTAGTATATATATAGATGACATCATAATTACCGGAAATAATTTAGAGCAAATTCAAAAAAATAAGAAACAACTAAAAGAAAAAAATTTGACATAAAAGATTTAAATATTTTTAAGAAATAGAGATAGCCTCTTGGGATAAAGGACTTTTTATTTCTCAAAGAAAATATACATTTTCTTTATTAAAAGAAACCGGTAAGCTAGGATGTAAACTGACCTCTACCCCAATTAACAACAAATGCAAATTAAATAGTGAAGATGGTGAACCTTTGAAAGACATAAATCAATTTCAAGACTTGTTGGAAAATTGATCTATCTAACGGTTACTCGTCCGAATATTTCATTTTCTATAAGTCAAATTAGTATGTTCATGCACTCATCAAGAACACCACATTTAGAAGTGGTAAATAGAATTTTGAGGTTTTTAAAAAATAATCTCGGTAAAGATATTTGGATGGAAAATAATAATTCGAATAATATATGTGGCTATTCCGGTGCAGATTGGGCCGGAAGCTTCGATAGAAAATTGACAACTGGTTTTTGCACATTTGTAGGCGAAAATCTAGTCACATGAAAAAGCAAGAAATAAAATGTTATAGCACGATCAAGAGCCGAAGCTGAATATCGTGCCATGACATCAACCACAAGTGAACTAACATGAATCAATCAACTCCTATTAGACATGAGATTTAAAACTCAAGAACCAATGAAAATGTATTGCGAGAACAATTCGGCACGACATATAGCTTGAAATCCCGTATTTCATGAGCGAACAAAACATATAGAAGTGGATTGCCACTTTATTAGAGACAAGGTTCAAGCAAAAGAAATTGAAACACCATATGTAAAAAGTGAAGATCAACTCGCGGATATCTTCACCAAAGCCTTGGAGCCGGGTCCATTTGAGAAAATTACAAGCAAGCTAAGATTGTACGATGTATGCATTCCTAGCTTGAGGAGGAGTTAACAAATACCACAAGACAACCCGCCACGTATTTACACGTAGGCATGTGCACATCACATACATTATCAATAACATCCATAAATACCACAGTAATTTCTAATATAAAAGGCTTACAACAATGATCATGACAGATATGGTTGGAAATACGACAAACAACCATGCTTGTTCAAGTGTATCAAATTTACTAGAAAATAAACGTACAAAATTAAAATTAAACATAAGTGGCATTCAATCAAAATATGGATCCTTCGGCTTGCTCTTACTCATCAAAATATGGATCCTTCTTCATTACCTCCGCTCATTGATCTCATTTCTGGCCTCGTCATTTTCTAGAACCCACGTATAAGTGGAACGGGTGAGTGATCAAACAGTCTCTCAGTACAGGATTTAGTTCCAGTACCGGAGTTTGTCAAATTCACTTATTAACACAAACAATATATTAAAATTGTATGCTCACATGCTATCTTACTAATGCATATTTAAAACACACACAGACACACACACACGCACACACTTTTCTAGTTATCTTTCAAGTTTTTAACTGCCTCACCAAGGGGACTCAAACCCTACTAGATCTTGGCCATGCCATTAGGCGGGGACTCGAACCACCGCTAGATCTTCTTTGCCTCAACAGGGGGACTCGAACCACCCCAACTATTAGTGTCTTACTAGGGGGACTCGAACCACCACTAGTTCAACTGTCTCACTCCACGAGGACTCGAACCACAGCAGGATATTGACCTGTGACGGGAAGTCCAACCAACGCCACGTTAACGAGGGGTCCAGTCGGATACTAGACCCAATGTATACATTCCAACATGCATTCAACGCACATTGGCCACTTTCCTTTAACTTATCCAATACTTTTCCACGTTCGTTAGTTTAATCACACAAAGGTCATACTCAACACAACACATCCTATAAATCCGTTGATCAAACGAATAATTCTATCCTAGTATTCTCTAAACAAAGGCAAAGAGATTGTTCGATTCAACATGCATAATTCCATAAATAAATAAATGCAAACAAAACGGTAAGTAACAATTTGACAATATACAAAAAACCCGTACCTGTTGTCGTGGAGTAGTTCATTGTTGCCTCTACGACTCTCCTTATTTCGCTACTCGGATCTAGACCACGAAACATGATTTTTAAATTAATATTTTATACACATTTCTCATTGAACAAATTATAATTATTAAGATTAGAACTAGACTCCTTTATAATAAAGTCACTGGTGAATAACTCTCAGGGTCTTCGATGAAAATTTACCATATAATGAACTAATTGAAGTTAGTCCAACTAATTGAAAACTGAAGTTATATTTATGAAATTTTCGAACTTTGGTGAAAACTTAAACTAATTGAAGTTACTCGATAGCACAAATATTAATCGGTTAATAACCTCTATTATCAAACTCTGCGTTATGAATCAAATTAATTAAACTCAATATCTGAATTGTACAGATGAAGGTATATATATATATATATATATATATATATATATAAGTAGTACGAAATTAACTTATGTTACATGAGATGAGATGATTAAACCTCCTCATCATTGTACGTAGTCTAAAATAACAAGGAAAAATTGAAACATATTTAAAAGAACAATCTTTCTCTTGCCGATTCCGACAAAAATAAAAACAGACAAAATACAAATATAAGAATTATTTTATTATCGTTTAATAAATAGATTTATGAAATTCCATAACTTTCTTACAATCGAAATCATTCTTCAATTCCACCGATTACATGATCTAGAGATTATATCAAATAATAAATATATAAGACATCTTATCAATTAGATAATTTTCAGAAGATATATAATTATTAGATAATTTATCAAATAAATCAATAGAAGCAAATATTTAATCTACTTGCTAACCACAAATTAAATATAAATTAAATTGGGATACCTTAATTTCAGGATTTGATTTTGCCATGAAGGATGCGGCTTGGGTATCCTGTGGGTGCTACGAAGGAAAGATGGATTAATTAAATAGGGGTCTCCATTCTAATTGCTGTGAAGAAAGCGGAGAGAGAGAGAGTACGTGACAGATTGGATAAATTATTATCGAAGCAGTGTTTAAAAGGGGGAGTTGCTATCTGCAGGGGCGAAAAGACGCTATGTGCAAGGTGGTTATTTGGAAGTTATTGTTTTAATTAGAGTAATGCACATTATATAGATCGTAACTCAAATTACATGGCGTTACACAGATCTCCATTCATCTCCTTCTGCATGCCTTGCTCTCCGATGCAGTACTCTCTGATTAAGAAAATGGCATCTGAATAGTTCAGAATTTTTGCATATATAACATTTTCCAGTTATTTGCATGTGTGTAGGCATGACAAAAAACCTTTTAGTATAGTGCTGAAAATTATAATTAACAATTGGGTTAATGAGATAGAAAAGAACTGTTCTGTTCAATTTTAAAGCATTATCAATTTAGTGTAACTACCAATTAAAATACATTACTATCGTCTAAGTGGCAATTTCATGTCGCATTTCTTAAGATCATATCACGTAATATTGATACTTTACGACCTCATACAGTAACAGTGTACCACAATGTGATATATGCTGCAGTATGGAAAAATTGGGTTAACTACACAACATGGTGTACCAGTTGGTAAGGAACAAAAACTGCAATTGGGAAACTTTTTCCAAGAAGAAAATGAGATATTACCAGATTCTGAACTGCTGTCTGACCAGCTAGCTGTGACAGCAAGGTTGTCTGAGCTAACAAAATCAACTTCTCGCCCTTATATAATCAAAAGTGGCACTTGTAAACATATGAGATTGACTGGACTTTGAGCAGAGAAATCAATGACATCATAGACACAGATGCTAATGCTTAATCATGAGTGAAATTTTAGCAAAAATAAATAAATTTGGATGTACCGAACCAATATTTCAGGTACAGAGATTAGTGAATAATTTTGAAAAAACTAAATAAATAAAGCAGCGTTTCTCTTTTTGCCCCTCAGCATGTCCTTATTGCTCTCCCCTTGCCATGGCTCAAATCCCCCTCCCTCTAACAATATATTGTAGGTGATGGCATCCGCTTTAACAACAAGATTAAGCATAATATCTATTAGCATTTCAGCATTTCTCATTTGACCAACCAAACATAAAGCATGCATCAGTACATTATAGCTAACTCATTTGCATCTCTTTGAAGAGCCTAAATCCCATTTTAAATGCACCGATATCCATGGTATTGTTGAAAATTGATTAAAAGTTGTATAATTAACATTAGATGCGTGGATGCTATAATTAGCAATATCTATTAATTGAAAATAAACTTTAAAGTATTATAAGCTAACAGAGTAGTTTGATGGAATGATTTTTCCATCTGTAAGGATGGGTTTTTTAATGTATTGTTTTATGTTTTTTGAAAAGGAAATGTTTTAGAGAGAATTTTCAGTTATTAAAATAAAACAAATAACAAATAGGCATTAATATAATATAAAGAAATAAACATATATCTTATTGGTTGGCCATCCGTACACAATTCCATTCTTTATTATTTACTTCCCCAATTACTTCCATCCATAATTCATTAAATAAACATGTATAATTTTTGTCATTTCTTATTTGGATTGAAATTAATCAAAATGTTTCCTATCTGATATTAATTTATTATTTTCCTTGGTTTTTAGAGGCAAAATTAAAATCTATTTTTAAATTACATATATGGTAATGACGACTTGTTTTTATTGCAGCTTTTTTGTTTCAAGTGGTGTTGTTTTGAATTCGTATATACTGTTATTAAATAAACTAAGCATGCTGAATTCGTATATATTGTTTTTATTCTTTAGCGGTATTGTACCAGCTCACCCTCCCGGAATATTTACCAGTGGTAACGGTATTGTCATTTTCTTTGCCATCATTAGAAGCCCAATCATACCGCTGGGAAAGTGTCAATTTCTTAGATTTTAGCAATTTGATGTTATGTTTGGATTTTCGATTCTTTTTATGTTATAGTTAATAAAATCGGTAGATTTGGGGACACATAATGATCTTATGTAAAATAGGCAGAGAACAAAAAAGAAATTTAGTAATTAATCATAATAAATTAAATTTATAAAAAATTTAACAAGCAATCTCGAAAAATAAACAAGTTAAGACTTTCCAGTAGGAGGTAGGATCGAGCTTTTTCAAATTAGTTTTGAGCTGCATTTTTTCTTTATTTTTTTAAGATTTTGAGTGGATCTTAGCTGCACCGAAACAAACAAATTAACACTGCTGGCATTGGATACTTAAAACTAATTCCTTCACTGAGGGGAAATTCGAAATATTCTTCTTGGAGACCATAATCAATGGGAACAAAGTTGGCAGAGTAACATGCATGCATGCATGCATCATTACAATATTTGTGGGGAACAACATTTCTTGATGAACTACAAGTTATCAATATTAAATAATTAGTTACTTGTTTTTCTCTTCCTCCAACATTCAATATTAATTTATTGTTCAATACATCAAGTCGGCATTCTAATTATTAATAGCTATGGATGAGTACGAATCTTAATAGCTATATATATATATATATATATATATATATAGAGTGGCTAATATCAAAACGTTTGCACCAAGGTCCTCGTGCAACGAAGTCGTTTTTGGATTTTCAAAGTCCAAATTGTCGATCCAAACCGTTAGATGTGATCTCTATATTAAAATCTGCTTGGAGACCAAATTTTACATTTTTTTAAATTTTTTTACTATTTATTAAGCCACTTTGAAAATTGCTGATCCGGGTGAACAGTAAAAACAGTGCAACCAAATTCTGGGCCATGTGATCAGCAATTTTCAAAATGGCTTAATAAATAATAAAAAAAATTTAAAAAATATAAAATTTGGTATTCAAGCAGATTTTAATATAGAGATCACATCTAATGGTTTAGATCGACAATTTGGACTTTGAAAATCCGGAAACGACTTGGTTGCATGAGGACCTTGGTGCAAACGTTTTGATATTAGCCTCTATATATATATATATATATATATATATATATATATATATATATATAGTACTTTAGTTTGTCTTAACTCATGTGCATCAATAAATTAAACAACTTCCATGCACCTCTAGATCTGTACTAGTACTACGTTCCATAAACTAAACAACTTCCATGCACCACTAGATCTGTGCGATTTGGCCGGATCGAAGAACAAATTAACAAGTACAATTATTACCTAATAGTTTTTTTACGGTAGCTAGCATTTGTTTCCTTATTTCAAAATTTCTAAACTCAGTAGTAACATACAAAAAAATATAAAATTGAAATTAAATGTGCATCCGTTGAATGCGGGCACATTAATATATTTATGCAAAGCACGAGAACTATTTCGTGCGAATTGCGATGCGAGAGTAGGTAAGAAAGAGGGCAATTGATTCTCGAAAAATTATTCTAGCACAGAGCGAGCTAGTGGTTTGAAAAAACCCGCCCGGTCCAAGACCGGACCGGCCAACCAGTGGACCGAACCCGGACTGCCTCGGACCGTGTTCCAAACCCGGACTGGACCGTTCCTTTGCTAGGAACGGGTTTAGCAAGGGTTGGGTTCAATTTTTTTTCCTAGACCCGTGTTGGACCGGACCGTCTCAACCCGTGGAATTGTGTAGGACCGGACCGGACCAAATCCGGACCGAACCGTGAAGAACCGGACCCAGACCGGACTAAAACCATACTAACCCCCCAAACCTAGATCGGGACCAGACCAAACCCCCTCATACCCGGACCGGAACCGAACTAACCCCTTCTAACCCGTACCGGACCTGGACTGGAACCGGACTAACCCACTCTAATCCGTACCGGATCTGGACCAAACCCCCCCTATCCGGGCCTCACCCGCCCAGACCCTTACGCGGACCCATCCAAACCCGTTTTTGATTTGGTCCGGTCCATTTTTTTCCAGTGAGCAGTCCTAGTTTTGGCCAGATTCATAATTCGATTTAGAGAAAATGGCTACATGAATTTTTGTGTTCTTTATATCAATTAAAGGTATGGAAGTCTAGCTTCCAGATAATATAATTTCTCTCTACAAAAATATGACATATTTGTACATTTTTAACGATTAATTAACAGAGGTCAGAATAGCTTCAAATTCCAGTGAGCAGTCCCAATTTTCGACCAGATTCAAAATTCGATTTAGAGAAAATGGCTACATGGATTTTTATGTTCTTTATATAAATTTAAAGATATGGAAGTCTAGTTTTCAGATAATATAATTTCTCTATACAAAAATATTACATATTTGTACAGTTTTAACGATTAATTGACAAAGGTCAGAATAGCTTGAAAGGAGGTATTAGTCAATTAATAAAAATAAATCTAACATTCAATTTGAATTTTAAAATCCGAATTTTAAAATAAATCTAGCATAAATGAAATCTAACATAAACTAAATTTAACATTCAATTTCAAGAAATCCTTCACCAATCTTGATGCCGGTTTCCCGGTCTTGAAATACAATATTTTTACAAGAAAATATTGCATTACAATTTAATTATTGTGTTAATTTATTTACAAAAATTAAGTTTACGGAAAATGTTTCCAAATATAAAATATTTTTAATTTGTTTACTGCATAAATTAATTTATCCTATGCCAATTATTTTTGCCCTCATACGTTTGCAACCATGACATAATTATTACCATTGGTCTAGTTGAGGTTTGACAGTAGTTGTTTGTTATCAAACATGTGGTCTGTTGCACCACTATCTATAATTATTTGGTGAAAAAATTAAAATTTTTGAGAGTGAGATACTGTACCACATGAGCTATGATTTTGACTTTGGTTAGCAAGCATTCCGATGATTTGTTGGAGAAGGTGTCGTGGCATCGAGATTGAATTGTTTGTGGTACTTGAATGGAAAGTAGATGCATCTCCCCCAATCGAATTCAATTCATCTATTTCGTCTCCTCTTTCTTTCTCTACCACTTTCCACCCCTTCGGTCCTAGATTAGGATACCAGAACCAACACCGATCTCGGGTGTGGTCCTATTTTTTTGCAATTTGTGCATCTATTGGGATGACTTTGGTGATTTGAATCTAAGTTTATATGGTTGATTGGACTTTGTATCATGGCTGTTCGATTTTTTTTTTTTTTGGATTTTTTGGATTACCTAGGTAAGTAATTAAGAACAAATTATCTAGGTACATAATTAAATGAGCAAAGATCAAGGCATGAATCTAATCGGAACAAGCAGACCAATTTTTTTTTTTTTTTATAAGAACAAATGCTAAAACCGATTGAATGCTAGATTTTTGTTACCGATTTTCTGGTAAGTGCAGAGAGAGGACTTCTTTGACTCTTTGGCTTTTTTCCTTCTTTCTATTGACACTTGTTGGGTTCTTGGCTCTTTGGCTATGACTCTTTTTTCTTCTTGACACTAATTGAGTTCTTGGCTCTTTAGCTCTGAACTTCTTTTTTTTTTCTCACTGGTACCGACTAGCTTTGCTAGTTTAGGTGGCACTTGTGCAGAATTTTCAGATCTATGGCTCTGATACCATGTTAATTTTTGTAAGAGAGAAGCGATGTAAGAAAATAACTTCTTATTGCAATCTTATTTTCAGCTTTATATGTATCCCTATTTATAGAAGAAAAATAAAAAACTAACCATTGTACTATTAATTGCAACTACTAACCACTCACCACTAACTCCTAGCCTATTAATTACATGACACTATTCCATACAACTGGCCATTACAATTCAAATTTGTAACTAGCCGTTATTTTTAAGACTTACTAATCATTTTGTAAAATTTGGGGGAAACAAGGTAGAGTTGTTTTAAAAATTTCCTTCCATTTGTCTCGGTTAATTTTCCACTGTTCCGAATTTGATACACACCAATCTTACTAACGACAGAAGACTTGAACGTACACATAAAAAATTATGCTGAACTTAAAGAATACGTTCGTTTTATTTACTGTATAATCTACATATATATGATACTTATTTATTATTTAAGGAGCCATAACACTTTTAGCCAAAATTAAATTTTTGTATAATAATTTTGTTGACAGTTTCCAGCTACTTAATTAAAATCCTTCTGCCATGATTTGGCGTGTAAAGAATTGTTTAACGTTAACAAAGTTGGCACAATAGCCTAAAATAAAAATAACATGCAGGTGAGATCTCCGAGCAGTAACATGCATAATTACTATGGTGGGGAACAGCGGTCCGTATATGTAGTCACACGAACGTGACATTTCTTGATGAACTACAACTTGTCAATATTAAATGATTAATCACTTGTTTTTTTCTTATTGTTTAATGCATCGGGAGTCGGCATTTTAATTAACTAGTAAGGATGAGTAGGAATCTTTGCTAAACACGTTATAGTCTAGTTTGTCTTGACGCATCGGTCGCTATCTGCATTTCAGACCTAACACTTAAACAAGTTATTATTTGTAAGAAGTAATAAATGAACTAACCAAGTAACTTCCATGAACCTCGGGATCTACTTTGATCAGAAGATCAAATCAAATTAGACAACGAAACTTCAGTTTGGTTTCCGGCCTGCTCAACACAGAAATGGCTCAGGCGGTTTTGAATATTGTGGTGGGCAAGCTTGCCAATGTTATCGAGAAAGAAATCGAGCACTTGGGTGGGGTTGGGGCGAAAGTCGAACGGGTGCAGCGTGAGCTCATCCGAATCCGGTGCTGCCTGAGAGATGCAGCCTCGAAAAGTAAAGGAGATGAAAGGGTGCAGAACTGGTTAAATGAGCTCCGCGATGTAGCCTATCGCATCGAGGACGCAATCGACACCTTCTTTCTGGGAGATAAAGGAGTTGATGATAATCTCAAAGAAGATTCCACCTCTTTGCCGAAATTCAAGAAGCTGCGTCGCATGCACCGGGTGATATATGATCACCACAAGCTTGGCAGTGAGCTCGATGAGATTCAAAATCTTCTCAAAGAGATCTCAGAAAGCCGGGTCCGCTATGGAATCCAGGACCTACAAGACATTGTGGGAGAGGCAGTCAGAATGCCTTTTCGGAGACCTACTTATTCTGAAGTAGACGAAACTGAAGTCGTAGGCATGCAGGCAGATAAGAACAACATTCTCGAGCTGTTGCGCCCTAAACAAACAGCTGGACGGGCCGTCATAACGATTGTGGGTGCCGGCGGTCTAGGAAAAACTACCCTTGCATGTATGGTACACAGAAGGCAAGTGCAAATTTTCTTTTCTACGATGTTTTAATGATATAAAATAATTACAACAATAATAGTAAGACTTAGTCTAAGTTGCTGCGTATAGCAATGATCAACAACTACTCCTATAATGATCCTAACAACTCAATTTTCCAATATATAATGCTGAGATCTTAGTAATACATGGCTGCAACAATCACTATTGTTCGGAAACCTGACTAGAAATCAATCTAATAATATATTTTCTTTGTTTATCTAACCAGTGCCAAGGCAGATTTCGACTATGATATAATGTTGTCAATCTCTCAACAGTTCAGTCTTACTGATCTCTTGAGAAAGATGATCAGCAAGTACAACAATGATGTACCGAAGGATCGGGATGTAGACTACTATGTTGGCGAGCTCAAAAGTTTTTTAAGTAGCAGAAGATATCTAATTATTCTAGATGATGTGTGGACTGATGATCTGTGGAATGAATTGAAATATGTATTGCCCAATGCTAACAAGAACGGGAGTCGAGTTTTGATCACTAGCCGGTCAATCGAAGTTGAAAAATCAGCTGAATACCAAACGATACAATATGAACTCAAGATCTTAGATGATGGGAAAAGCCTAGATCTCCTCCTCAAAAAGGCTCTCCCTTGCCAAGAACCTGATAAAGAATACCCTACCAATCTCCTTGAGCTTGCATGCAAACTATCAAAGAAATGTAAGGGGTTGCCTCTGGCTTTGGTAGTATTGGGTGGTATCCTTTCTAAACAACAGTCTTACCCAACGTGGGAAAGGATGTTGCAAAACATGAATTGGCACTCAGATGGCAAGGATTGTATGCGAATTTTAGCAATGAGCTACGAAGATTTGCCTTACTATCTAAAGGCATGCTTCCAATATCTTGCTTTTTTCCCTGAAGACTATGTGATTTCTACAAGACGCCTGATCAGAATGTGGATTGCAGAGGGATTCATACCACTCGAGAATAGGCCAACAATGGAGATAATGGCAGAGGACTGCCTTGAAGAACTTGCTAAAAGGTTATATTTTTTTCCTTATTTTTTACGAGGCAATGATACAATATTCTGGCAAAATTTATTTTACAAATTAACTACTTCATATACACACTCAGGTATGCTTGATATAAGTAGAGATCTTTCATAAAAAATAGGTCTGAAAGAACAAACAAAAAGATCAGTGAACTGGAGTATGAAATGGAAAAAAAAAAATAATAAGCTACGAAGCCTTATTAACATTACACTTTCTTGCAGGAGCTATTATTTTCCAAAAAAAAAAAAGTATATAATTTCCTTCATGTATCATACACCTCTTTCTAGTTTTATGATTTCTTCTCTAATAATTATAGCTTCTTCCTATCGAACCTTTTACCAAGTGCATGTTCTTGGTTTTTTTTTTTAAATAGAGTGACCGAAATCAACTTTTCAATTTGGTATCTTTCAATTGTGCTGCAAAAAAAAAGGAAAAAAAGAATAGTACATACGATTTGATAGTAAAATACAATTATATTAATAAAAGCAAAATTTAATGTTTAGGAAGTGTTCGGTGCAAAATTATATGTTTTTCATGAGGGATTAGGATAAAAAAAAAATAGTATGATTTTTTTAATGTTATTCCAAATTTTTGTCCTCCATATATGTACATCAAAATATTTCTCTTCAAATCTAGAGAAAAATATACAAAACATCTATTTCTAGATTTACGAACAAATTTCATTATTAATTGCATATTTGAATTTCATTTTATCATAATAATCAGCATAAATTACTTTATCTTTCAATTTATATAGGAACTAATGAGTTTAGGTAGGGTATATACACCTTTGTAATTTTTTTTTGTTTGCAAAGTTTCATGCCAGTAGGCTTTCCATTTCACATAACCTTTGTAATTATGTCTGCAATACTCTTAGTATTTCTTAAGACTTAATTGGTTTATAAACCAAAATTATTTCAGGAGTTTGGTTCTAGTATTGAGCCGATCCACGAATGGTTTGATCAAGCACTTCAAAGTGCATGATATTCTACGCGATTTGGCAATGAATGAAGCCGGTCATGAAAACTTTGTCACGGTTTTCTCACAAGTTTCAGCTTACAACAATCCCTACAGAATAATCCGACGTGCTTCACTTCAAGGCCTAGAGAAGAATTCCCAATTTACTGAATATGTAGGTCCAAATACCCGTTCTTTATTTTTGTTCGATACAAATGGAAATTTTAAAACGAGTATAGATTGCTCTAATTTTAGGCTACTTAAAGTTCTAGAAGTAGTGGGTGACTATTATCACGAATTAGTATTGGAATCATTAGATGAGTTGATTCACCTGAAATACTTGGGGCTTAGATACTGTAAAATTAAGCGCCCCTCTTTTCATTGTATGAAAAGTCTTGAAACTCTGGAATTGAGAGGGAGAGGATATAGCGAATGTGATGGCTTATGGACAATTAGTACATTGAGGCATGTACTGGTTGACTACGGGCATGTCATTCCTAGACTACCAAAGGGTACCCCAATAAGCAATCTACAGACCTTGAAGTGGGTAAATTTTTTGGATGTATGTGACGCCAAGTTGCCCAACCTGCAAACATTAGGTATTAGATGTCATAATGAAAAATGGGTATCAATGACTAATCTATTTCAAACATTGCGCAACCTGCGTAAATTTTGTTTTGATTGTACTTCTAAAATCCCAATGGAAATTGTTTACCCAAAAGCACTCCAAAATTATCTGAATTTGCAATCCTTATACTTGGATGGAGTATGGCAAGAGAATGTCAATGTAGAGGCTAGCTTGCTTCCACCACACCTCATTAAACTCTCGCTTAAGGGATCTCACCTTAAACATAATCCAATGCCGGAGCTTGGAAAGTTGAATAGCCTAAAAAAACTTTGCTTGGTACAAGTGTTAACTGTTTATTGGGAGGGTCCAATAATCTGTCTAGAAGGATTCCCTGCCTTACAATACTTGAAAGTGACTGATTGGGAAATCAAGGATTTGACGGTGGCACAGGGGGTCATGCCAAAGCTTACATACCTCCGAGTATATAGTGACACCAAGGTGCACCTGCCTCCTGAGCTACAACACGTGACAGTTGAAAAACTGTAATTAATATTCTTGATTTTGTCAACTGTTAATATCTATCACAGTCATCACTTATTTTTTCATTTTTCTGGGAAAAACGTGTATTATTAGTAATATATATGGTGCAGCGTGCATGTATATTATTCCATTTAATTTGCTTTTTGTTTTCTGTATTACTGTTCTTTTCACGGACGAACTATTTGAAAATTTGATGGCATTAATTTGGACGTGCTGGTATACGTTGATCTTTATACTTTAAATATTCTTATATTATTTTTTTTCCTGCGTACAATAATATATGCATTTAGATTTTGAGAAATACTGGTCCTAAGATATATTAGTTTTAAAAATGTATTTTTAAATTATTTTTTTGTTTGTCTTCTATTTGAATATTGTATTTCTTCAAGTCTCGTAAGATATTTGTTATCAAGTCGTCATGTGATTTACCTCTTCTTTATTATTATCACAACATTAGAGGAGGAATTGGTAATCATAAATATTATAATCAATTTTATGGAGATCACTTGACTCCTCTATTTTTGCTTGAATTTGAAAAATAAGGTTTCTAGAATTGAGATGATGGAGGTGGTACAAACGAATCTTGTTTTTTTTTTTTTTTTGGTTTCTCCCGAATTTAAAATTTCTATTTTCTCAAGATGTCAAATTAGAAGATTAGCAATATCTCTTCAGAGCATTGATTGATTAATATTTTCGTTTAGGAAATTTTGCATTTGTTTTGTAGAGAATTAATTTGTATGTGGAATTATTGTTTAATTTTAATGTCTTACTAGAACCAATTATTGTTTCATATTTTAACTTGTAGTTACAAAGCTGATGTAACAACTCTTTGATAAATTATGGGCAACACGTCTATTTTCATAAAAAAAAAAACTTCTATTTCTCACTATGTCTATACAGCTTTCCCATATGAATTAAGTTGTCAACAGCAGCACATATTTCTCTGGAATAGAAATGCTCTCAATTGATTTTTCACTTGTCTTTTTTCATTTCATTCCTAGATGAAACATAATACATGGTCAATTAAGGTGATAATTCAAATTTTAATCAAGGTTAAATTGGTCTAAAAAAATCAGCTTCAGTGTGCAAAGCTAGGGGACTCTGAATTCTTCTATTTAAATATTTTAGGTATAAAAAAATTTTGCCAACAAAAATTAAGAAATAACAAAGGATGAAGTACATGTAAACTATAAATTTAACCAAAACCACAATTGTGATAACTTCAATAGGATTCCTTGAGATTGAAAAGAGAAAATAAAAATGTTATGAACTGAATTGATAAATTGAATAATAAAACTGGAAATATATATTTGAAATATTGAAGAGTAAAGCTCGATTTAACAAGGAAATTGGAAAATAACAATGAAATTTGATAAAAGTTAAGGTTGATACATTCAGCGATAATGAAAAAGAGAGCGGTTCAGCAGCTGAGGCCCCCATTAGGCATCTCTGGCCCAATTATCACAGCTCCCATCTTTTCCATACTGGGCCTGTTAGGCCCAAAGCCTAATCTCATTTCTTCTTTTCACGACTCACTCGAGCCATTGACAAAGTCAAACCTCCCTTCAACAGCTACTCCCAAACCGAGAATCACTAATGCATGCAGACAAAATAGAAATGCTGCTTAGTGGCAAGAGAAAATAAAAATAAATACTTTTCCATTATTAAATAATTCTCAATAATGCTCCATTATTAAATAAATAAATATATCATTCTGACGCAAGGCGGTCCCGATACTATCTTGCCCATTAAGCTCAAGTACTCGGTTTATTAGTAAAGAGGAGAATAAAATGGAATTTCAGTCACAATAGAACTCAACTAAACTCAACTCAATATCATATAATAATTCACTCCCCCTTACAACCTTCATATCCGAATCTATTTATAGCCTAAATTTTTCTTAGTCCTTAAGAGAACAAAATAAATGCTAATTAATTAAAAACCCAAAACCCAGAAAGAAGTAAATACATTTGTTGAACAAAACAGATTCCAAAGGAAATTATTAAATTGTTTAATTGCTTCAAGAATCCTAGAAGAGCATCCATGCCTAGAAGACCATTCATGCCTAGAAGACCATCCATGCCATTAATTTCAAGTTGAATAAATTAAATCCTTGATTGGTTTTGATTTATTGTGGCCATCGTCCGTATCCGAGTCAGAATCGGTTGCGATCTCGGTACGCACTGCGTCAGACTCCCCGGGTTGATGAAAGCTTGACCTCAAGCTTGTATTTTCTTCATAGTTTTTGTGGAGAGGGGTAACATTAAACATGTTGGAGATATACCATTCATCAGGTAGTTTCACGCAGTAAACATTTGCTCCAAACTTTTTTTTTTGTAGAACTCTTTGAAACAATACAATTTCAGATCAAGCACCATTAAATCTTTGTATACCTCTTTCAAATTGAGTTTTCTACATTTATGTCTTGTCAGATCCTGAAAATAAACATAGAATGCCAAGAAATTTCCGTGCTTCCGCTGCACCGCTCTCAACCTAGAGTCGACTTGAAATTTTAACGGGTTGGATTTGGTTTCTTCGTCTAGCAAGGGGTTCTCAAATTTCATGGTAAATACAAGAGTGTTGTTAAATACAAACCTTGCATTTTCTGATTTTGAACTTGGTTGCAAAAATGGATCATTATAGTTGGACTTCAAGACCTCATTGTTGGTTGAACACCAATGTTTTGTTTGCAACAAAAGATCATCTCTAACTCTAACCTCAATGGACAAAGCATTTGCAAGATTACTCGAATACACCGACGAATTACCAACAAAGTTTTCATCAAATTTTGAAGAGTTCTCAAAGGACTCCATTTTTGTCTCGAGTTTACCCGTCATGGTGTTGACATCGTCTTCATCTTCGAGCTTTTGACTTTCTTCAACCGTGACAAGCCTATCGAAAGGCTCATTTGGCTGTTCTGGGCACTCTTCCATTGGTGTGGTTGCCTTTTGGTCTGTGACCTGTTTGGAACATGTGCTTGGTGGGGTGTGGTGTTGGTGTCGAGCATCTTCATCACATGAGACCAATGATTTGCTGCCGTGGAAGGGTTTGATCTCTTCATCTACTCCATTGAAATTTTCTCCGTTTGAACCACAAGGCAAACGATTGAAGATTTTGGAATAGTTGTTTCTCTGTTGGAGGTGAGGAGAAGGAGAAATAATATTAGTGAAGATATTGTATCGGTGTTGAGGAGAAATGTTGTTGTAGCTCGTTGGTGAGGAGAAATGTTGGTGGTTGCTTTGATTGTTGGTGGGAGCAAGGCGTTCAATTAGATTAGTGAGGCGTTGCATGGTGTCAGTATGATTTTGTTGCATACGGTCAAGAATAGCGAGAAGGTTGGGATCGGCCATGATGTTGGTGAAAGGTGGAAATAGCGTGAGGCTTTGATGATGGAGGTGGTTGTCGAATTTGGCGGTTGTTGAAGATACAACGTCACGTAAGCGCGAAGGTGGTTGTCGAACCTCGCTCTGATACCAATTGAGGCAAGGCGGTCCCGATACTATCTTGCCCGTTAAGCTCAAGTACTCGGTTTATTAGTAAAGAGGAGAATAAAATGGAATTTCAGTCACAATAGAACTCAACTAAACTCAACTCAATATCATAGAATAATTCACTCCCCCTTACAACCTTCATATCCGAATCTATTTATAGCCTAAACTTTTCTTAGTCCTTAAGAGAACAAAATAAATGCTAATTAATTAAAAACCCAAAACCCAGAAAGAAGTAAATACATTTGTTGAACAAAACAGATTCCAAAGGAAATTATTAAATTGTTTAATTGCTTCAAGAATCCTAGAAGAGCATCCATGCCTAGAAGACCATTCATGCCTAGAAGACCATCCATGCCATTAATTTCAAGTTGAATAAATTAAATCCTTGATTGGTTTTGATTTATTGTGGCCATCGTCCGTATCCGAGTCAGAATCGGTTGCGATCTCGGTACGCACTGCGTCACATTCAGTCCAAACATGAACTAAGACAGCCAGTGAAAATTACAAGCCACGTTTTCCAAATGCAGATCTCCACTCGTCTCCCTCTGCTTTGCTCTCAGCTGCACTACTCTCTGATTAAGCAAATTGGCATGTGAGCAGTTCATATTTTTGCATATATAACCTTTAAAGTTAAAAAATAAGATATTACCAGATTCTGACGTGCTGTCAGACGAGATAGCAGCAGCAGCACGGTTGTCATGGACACTGAGCTGGCGAGTGACTTTTGAGAGGAGGGCAGATTGCTTCTGGGTTCTCTCTCTTCTTCCTTTTACATTTTGGACCTCCTGTATTAACTCTTATATCCTGGCTGTGCTTGTTGAACTGTTTTATCACAAAACTAAAAAGACAAGCCAAAGAAAAAAAAGGTAAATAGTAGTTTCACATAAAAGGGATTCTTTCCCAAAAAAAAAAAATATAAAAATATAAGTGATCCTGATAGAGGTGTATAGCTGATTAAGCATGTCTTCTTTAGCTTTCTGAACTTGGCAGAGCACCACCGCCTGAAATAAAACAAAATTAAACAAAACCTTAGATTTATACAAGTTAAAAAGAGTATTACAAAAATAAAAAAAATAAAAAAACCTTTGGGACATTAGCAGCAAGGCTGTTCAAAACGGCCTCGACATAACCACACACTTCTTGGGACATCCATTGGAGCTCCTCTTCTGGATCTGCCGGCTTTCTCATGTGTTCCTTTATTAATATTTTCATACTAAAGAAAATATTTGAGAAAAACGGTGAAAATAACTTTGGATGAAACGTTAATAGAAATTCATCTTACTGCCATGTTTGTTTGGTATTATTAGCAAATAATTTTGAAATATTGAGTTTTGTTTGGTATTATTGCCATGTTTGTTTTTAACTTACCAAAGAACCTTAAGAACGGCTTTGTCGAATAGATCCAGAGGGTCCATAGAAAGTGGCGGGACCCACACCCTTTGGATTGATAATGGCCTGAAGTTTTCTAATCCACTCAACTTTGTCTGCCATGCTCTCAGCTTTCAGCACCAGTGCACTATGAGCTACAATATTTTTTAGAAAACAAAAAAATTATGATAACATAAGGATAAAGATTTACTTTCAAATTAAACTCAATATTTCAAAATTATTTGCTAATTATGATAATCTACAATTTATACATTTAAACAGATTTTTCGTTTCTAACAAGAAATAGAGAGCGGTCTTGTCTTTCATACAAGTTTCTTTCAAGCCCTTATCTGATTCGCCGTCTGATTGGCCGTTGCAGCCGGCTCTTCATAGCCGACTTCGTCTACTTCCCATGCGTTATTAAAATGATTATTTGTATAATGATTTGGTACCTAATGTAGACCATATAATTGAGAAGTTATTCTTTGACTATGTCAAAGGAATGAATCATGCATTTGATTAGGTCAAAAGAATGAGTTGTACATAATGAATTGAATATTTAATATACTATGTGAAAATGATAATTATTGTAATATTAGTTAAAAAATATTTCTATAAATTTTATTAAATTTTGGGTTTTACTATTTTGTTCCAAAACAGTCTACCCTTAAATTCGCGCTAGCAATATTCATCAAATTTATTATTCGTATATTTTAACAACTCATGTTGCGAATTATTCATAACAGTTTGAGATACTAGTTGGAGAGATTAGCAAACCTCACGTTTATTTTGTAATTCACTATATATGTGTAATGTTTGATACGTTGGTAATATGTCTGTTATTATATATAAAAATAAGTTCAGTAAATAAATCATAGATTGCTAGTAATAAAATTGGGCTGTTATAAAAAAATATATAATAAATAATGGATTTGAACGGTTGATATTAATCTCTTTAATGAGCAATTATTTATAATTATTTACATTCCATTTTTTTTTAGATTTTTTACAATAAGATTTGAAAATGAAGTATTTTTCTGGATTCATATTATAACAAATCTGTTGGACCCAAAAGAAATATACCTCAGAGGGGTGAACTGGTCTAAAACCTCAATATTGACAAAATGCCAACAACGAAATTTAAGTTTACCCTAAATTAATTTATAGTATCACTACTACAAAAACGTTAATTACTAACTGCTTATTAATCACGGTTCCGAATTTTTTTTTAATGAACCATGTGCCAATTAGAAAGTGGGATAGTGGGAGGACATATATACACGTTTCATAGTGGAGCCGTGAATAAAAGAATGTTATTACTCACGGCTGAGATTAAAAAAGTGGTGGATGAAGGAGGGTGGCATTTATCCACGGTTGGAATTGGAGGAGCCGTGGGTAAAGAAATGTGGGTAAAGGGTGTAGAGAATCGTAATTCTTCTTAGTACTGTTTTATTTTCGCTCTCTCTCTCACTTAGAGATATTTTCATTTTCCTCCCGCTCTCTCTCTCCTAGGTTTTCAATATCGATCTCTCAACCGCTCAGCCCAAATCTGCCCCCCTCTCTGGTCCGCCGCTCAGCCCAAAATCGGCTCCCCTCTCTGTTCGCCGCTCTGCAACTTCGGCCCCCATCTCCCTCCGCTGCTCAGCACAACGCCGACCCCCCTCTCTCTCTAGGTCAGTACCGATTTTCTCTGTTGGATTTATTTTAGTTTATCTTCATCTTTACAACAGTTTGAATCACCACGATTGTTTTTCCATTGTAGTTTATTCTTGATTTCCTGTTATCAGGACAGGTACTGGTCTTGAATCCAAGTACTTATCGGTGCCTTTTGTTTTAAGCATATGCATATATATGAAGTAGCAGGTTTTTGTGTATTGCAATCATTACTTGGTTATTTAATTTCATACCTGAACAAGATCAGTACTTAACATTCTAGATAAAATTTATATTAGTCTAGATTAGTACTTTGGTACACTGATCTACACATTTTTTAATGCACGAACAATTAGTATCGTTGGGGTATAAACAACTATGTGCGCTTGCTGCTATGAACAATTAGTATCATATATGAAAATTGACTAGGGTTTACATGCATTTTTGTTACTATGCTTGCCACCATATCTTGCTGACATAATAATATTGTTTACCATGTGTTAATTAACCTTGTTTTAAGCTATTAAATCTGTCTTGCTAAATTTCAGATTGGTTAAACCCTAGGTCAGAGTCATATCAAATCAATCAGATGAATTAATGTCAAATGGGTGTTCGGGTGATTAAGTTGATAGTGCACCACCTAGAAATTGGAAAAAGGAAGGCCCTTCCCTGTGCAAAAATAATGAAGTAGTACAATCAGTAAGCAATCAATTAAAGTACCTTTTATTTCCATTCTTGTAAACAGTTATTCTTCTAATCTACAATTAACACTAATTACTATCCTTTATTTTTCTTAAGGGCTTTTCTGAAATACATTAATAAAGGACGAATGCATACTAGAGAGCATAAATTGAAAATGAATTGGTCATGGCTCTTGGTAAACACACTAACTTAAAATTAAGTTAGTTATGATTACAAAAAACAGTTTAAGATGAGATGGGATGAGAGTTGTAAAGTAGCATGCAAAGATAAAGCTCAGCCAAGAGTCTGCTAAGAATATAAAAGAGAATTGATGATGAGTACTGGCCAACATGTAAGTCTAAATATTCTTTTAATTTTTTATTGTCAGTTTTATTGCTATGATCTATTTTTGCATCAATTTCAGAGAGTGTGGCTTAACCATATTATTACCAGTATCAAGCATTGTTGTGCTCAATTTTGGCATCCTCTTTTTGGTTATATCAGTGGCATTATTTTGGTGTTTGTCAAGGAGGGTAACTTGAGATTTGGGTAAAAAAAAAATTATTGAATTTTTTTTTGTACTAGTCACTAGTCACAGTGAAGTAGAACATTTACCAGTTTCTGTTCCTCGGCAAAGAAGGGATGGAGCCAAACTCCCAGATATGAACACGGCTACAGAGTCGGTTACAAGGTAACTTACATGTTTATTTCTTGTTTGGGCCCTTCAGAAATCTTTTAAAATTTTTGGGTATAACTGGCAAATTAAGAAACGTCTTATGTGCCCTCAAAAGTATGAACTTGTCTAAAGTACTTCTGCAGTACTAATGCCTAAGATTTATAAATACATTTCTTGTATGTTTCCAGGGTATGGAGCATCAGTATTTCATAAACAATCTTGAGTTTCAGAGTGATGTACCATAAAGAAGTGTTCTCTTGTATTGCAAAAGCTTGACTGATAAAAAATTAGATATTGAGTTTGATGAGATTTGAAGGCCTGTGGGACTTAACGCAGTGTATTTGCATCATGAGTGAGACTGGAGGCTAGACACTCTTCTAAGGAAGTTGACACCACTACAACTGCACTACCTTCTATGGTCATTAGGTTGTAGAGAAAGCAAAGGATGTATTGCATGGTGAATAAGGGTCAGGGCCCCGAAACACTCTACTAAGGCATACTCTATTGAGACGAAAGTTGCAAAGATGGATGTGAGGAACAATAGGAAGAAGAAATAATGAAGTACTAGTCTAGGAGAAAGTTGCTCTAACTTGACCTGTATTCAATTGTTTTTTCTTTATGACAGATTCAAAATTGTTGGTGGTTTGTACAGACCAAATTTATCATTCATTTTTACAGATTTTTATTTACTTGACACAACCAAACCCTTGTCTGATATGTGGGTTGTATTTATTATTTAATGTTTCTGTAAGTTAATTAAATTCAATTAATGAAAAAACTTAAATTATTTCAATATTTCTAATTCACATTCTGTATGTATCAGCTATTTAACTAATATAGTTAGATCACCTTTACCCACGGCTTCAACTCTGAAGAATAAAAAAAAAAAAAACTGAAACAGCATTATCCACGTTTGCTCTGGAGTCAACAGTGGGTAAAGGAAAATCTAGTCACGGTTAAGGAACCGTGGGTGTACTTTGCACTTTTACAAACGCCAGCTTGAGTCACGGTAGCGAATCCGTGAGTAATTTCAAATTTTGACCGTGGCTAATTTGTTATTCTGTACTAGTGTATTATACCAATGAAATTCTACTTTATTCTAAACTAATTAATCTGGGTCTACTTTTATGAAAAATAAATTAGGTAAAGGTGTGATAACCGATCAAACAAAAGAGTGACCTAATATCCAACTAATTGCAAAATGGATCAAAAGCAATCGAAAATTACCAAGCCCGAAATAGAAAAAAAAAAGAAGAAGAACGTTACGTTATTTCAGGAACAGATAAACCAGTTGAAGAAATAATTAAGCTCACTTGCCTGTTTTGAGAAGTGTTTGAATTAGTACTTTATAAAAGAAGAGGTTAGAGTTTGTTGAACCGAATTCCAGACTTGCACCCTTGGTCGCCAAGTATCTAAAATATTTGATTTTCCAAGGCCAAATACTTTGTAGAATTGGAAATAACTCTTTATCACACAAATCAAAAGAACAGACAATAAAATTATGTATTTTGGGCTTGTCCTCGGCCCAATGCACACAATTATACTTAGTAAAATTGGATTTTAATTATGTATTTTGGGCTTGTCCTCGGCCCAATACACACAAATCAAAAGAACAGACAATAAAATAACTCTTTATCACAATTCTTTAGTAGCGTGTTTGGTACAAGAAAAATAGAATATGATAACTGAATGACTGGTATCAATGTTGTTGAGTCAATTTTATGTTGGTCAAAGTTTCAAGTCCATTAGAATTCTCTCGACAGAAAGTTATGGATGTGCATGCACCCGCAGTTAATGCATTTAGTTCCTACTTATAAAGTTTGAAAATCTTTTGATTCACATAAATTAAGAGTCTATTCAGAAAAATCTCTCTTAGAAGTCTATTCTTCCGTATAATATGATGAGAACTCCGTTTTTGTGAAAGAAACCAATCATTCATTTTATTGTGTTTAATATAAATAGTCCAGTTTAGACTTCATGGCGCACTGCCAACGTAACTGCTCATTTGTATTTAAGTCATTGGTCAAACTCAATGGCAGATCTCGAGGTTTTTATGTTTAATTAATTTACTTCATGGCGCACTACATGCCAACTGCTCATTTGTATTTAAATCATTCGTCAAACTCAATGGCAGATCTCGAGGTCTACTCACCTCATTTTTTTAATTCATTTGAGTGACATTTTGCACAAGTTCAGATTGTATATGTATCTGCACCCAGCTGTGTACTAGTTATACTACAAGAAATGAAATTACTAAATAATATAACTGAGTTATTGAATGGGGAAATAATGTTCCATTTCTTACGAATACAATTAACTTATATACCTTATAATTAAGCACGAACTATAAAATGTTGTTAGCTGCTGGAATTTAAAATGAGCAATAGTGTTGAGTGGGATTTGAACCCAAGTCACCTCAACTATAAAGTAGAACTCTAACCACTAAGCGGCAATTAAAATTTTAATATTTTATGAGATGGGGTTAGACTATATAAAAAGTTCTAAAAAAATTAAATTCAATTAAATTTTAATATACATAATTAAAATTTTAAAATTATAGGGATAGCTTAGCCACCCTAAAAATGAACCTAGGTCCGCCCCTGCTAATATGTTCTCTGAATTTTTTAAAAAGGTTCATTTCACAAAGCAATAGCAAAAACCATTGATTTTGTCACATTTAGATCACATAAATGTGCTGCCCCTAATTGTAAAATTAAAAAAATATACATAAATGTCATGCATGATGTTTTTTCAGATGGTATATGTCGTTTTTTTCTTTTTTATCATGTACTTGCGTTTTAAACTAGAGGTACATTTAGTAGAAAGAACCTTAAAGAAAGATTTTGGTACGGTATTCTTCGAGTATAGAAACAGTGAATACTAAAGCAGTATTTGTTGTGTGTTTTTGAAATATGAATTAGCTATTGTCTTTGATTTTGGAAATTTAGTAATAAGGTTAATAGGAACAATTAACTTGAAGATAATTTGCCTTTCATTAATGAAAACATCATAACAAAATATAAAATTAAAGTTTGATTTACAGTATTGTGTGTTTTCACTATTATGTGTGTTTTCACTATTATGTGTGTTTTCACTATTATGTGTGTTTTCACTATCATAACAATTAACTTTGATTTACAGTATTGTGTGTTTTCACTATTATGGTTGAGAACATCATAACAAAATATAAAATTAAAGTACCATAACAAGACTCCAAAAATAAAGTCAGACAAAAGTGAGGTCATGTCATTTAGAGAAGCCTAGATAAACTCCGCCAATCAAATTTATGTTTGTTTGTCAATTAAAACCAAAATAGTTGTATCCGCAAAACATACATTACTGCAAAACGAATTCGTATCCTCTGCATTAACTCAAAAAAGAATCTTTTGAGTTAATGTATCTGGACCGTCCGATTCACTTTAAGATTCGTGCAGACTAGATCTACACTAATATTAAAGGGCCATCGAATTATAGGCTGTGGCTGGATTGACTCCGTTTAAAATCAAACGGCTGAGATGCGTTAACTCAAAAGATGCTCTTTTGAGTTAATTCAGACGATGCGGACTCCTACAAAATTGCAGATCTCTAGCACCAATTTTCTAACAATTATAAGCATTTTTTTTCCCACATGACATGTTCGTTGTCTAGGTTCTTGGGTCAATTCTTGATGAACAGCTAACGGATGGGGAACAGCAATCCGTATAAGTTATCAATATCAAATTGTTAATTGCTTGTTTTTCGATCTACCTCCAAGTATCAAGGTGATTAAGTCAATTCTCATTGATCAATGCATCAAGTCGGCATTTTAATTAACAGATATCGATGAGTACGAATCTTAATTACTTAATAAACTAAACACGTTATAGTACTCTAAGCTAGTTTGTCTTAATTACGCATGTGCACCAATTAATGTCTGCATTTCAGTACTACTTTTCATAAACTAAACAAGTAACTTTCATACACCAAAATGGAAGAACAAATTAAGAAGTACAATAATTAATTAGCTAATAGGGTTCTTTTTTACGGTACCAATTGTTTCCTTATTTCAGAAGGTCACTTCAAAGAGAAAACATGATTAATTAACTTGCGAAAACAAATTATAGGAAACCGTTAGCAAAAATATAATGATCAATGTCGTTCTGATAAATGCAAGATAACAATTTTGTAATAATATATATGATCACCAATAGCAAGCTAAAGTAACCGCAATTATTTTGTTATAATTATAATTTTTTGTAAGGAAAGGTCAACTGCAAACCAACAATGATGGGAAATAATTATTTCAGCGCCAGGGAGCTACAGATATTAATTATATTTTAGTCCTGTAAATAGGTTAAACATCAGTTTGGTTCCGGACCTGCCTGTCCGTCTATATAATGAGACCATCTTTAGCAAGGATAGTCATCTGCACTAGCAAACAATATCCTCTTACACTGGTGCACATTTCTAAAGAGAAAAAAACAAGAGAGTGAAATGGCTGAGGCGGTTGTGAGTGTGCTGAGCAAGCTTGCGGTTATCATAGCGAACGAAGCACAATACTTGGGTGGGGTTGGGAAGAAAATCGAACGGGTGCAGCGTGAGCTCACTCGAATCAAGTGCTGCCTGCAAGATGCAGACACAAAGCGTAAAGGAGATGAGAGATTGCAAAACTGGCTGAATGAGCTCCGTGACGCGGCCTATCGCATCGAGGATGCAACCGACACCTTCTTTCTCCATGTTGGATATACAGATGCCAGATTTTCGCAAAAACTCAGAAGGCTGTGCAACAAACCCCGGGATTTGTATTTCCTCCATAAGCTTGGTACTAAGCTCGATGATATCCAAAATCTACTCGAAGAGATCTCTAAAAGCAGGGTTACTTATGGGTTCAGTGACCTGAAAGACAAGAGCAAGGGAGATGCTGATGTCATAATGCCTCATCGGAGAGCTACTTATCAAGAAGTTGACGAAACTGAAGTAGTAGGCATGCAGGCTGACAAGAACAACATTATGGAGCTGCTACGCCCTCAGAAAACACCAAGGCGGGCAGTCATTACCATCGTGGGTCCCGGCGGTCTAGGGAAGACTACGCTTGCACATATGGTATACAAAAGGTAGGTGGAGAATTTTGTTTTTCAATTATGTTTTATTGAGATAAATGGTTACAAGAACATATCATAATAAGAGTTAGTCAATAGCAACGATCAACTGCTACCTTTTTTTTTTTTTTGAAAGCATTGTAGAGGGGTGAGCGGGGCTCGAACTCTCGACCTTTGGGTATCCAACAGTCCTAGGATAACTACTACTACTACAAATATTTATTTTGAGGATTTAATAGTTTATCAATAATTGCTGCTTTCTTTGTAATACACATTTCCAGCAGTCACTATTAATTGTCCAAAATCGTGATACAAATCAATCTAATAATAAATCTTGTTTGTCTGTTTAACAGTGCCAGGGAAGATTTCGACTATCATATAATGTTGTCAATCTCTCAGCAGTTCAGTCTCACTGATATTTTGGAAAAGATGCTACCAAAAGATTTTACACGGGAGAACCAAACAGTGGAGAACCAAACTGTGGGAGACTTAATCGATAAGCTCAAAAGTTTTTTAAGTAACAAAAGGTATCTGATTATTCTAGATGATGTGTGGAAAGATGATCTGTGGAATCAACTGAAGGATGTGTTACCTGATTACAACAAAGGTAGTCGTGTTCTAATTACCAGCAGATCTATCGATGTCGCTACATCAGCCGACCCCCAAATGAAACCATATGAACTCAAATACTTAGATGATAGGGAAAGCCTAGACCTACTCCTCAAAAAGGCTCTACCATACCAAGAACCAACTAAAAAATGCCCTACCGATCTCCTTGAGCTTGCAAAGAAACTATCAAATAAATGTAAGGGGTTACCTTTGGGTTTGGTAGTATTAGGTGGTATCCTTTCAACTAAAGGACCATCCTACACTGCATGGGACAGGGTGTTACAAACAATGAATTGGTACTTAGACGGCAGTGACTGCATGCCAATTTTAGCAATGAGCTATGAAGAAATGCCATATTATCTGAAGGCATGCTTCCAATATCTTGCAATTTTTCCAGAAGACCATGTGATTAATGCAAAACGTCTGATGAGAATGTGGATCGCAGAAGGGTTCATACCACTCGAGGGTAGGCCAACAATAGAGATAATGGCGGAGTACTGCCTCGAGGAACTTTCTAAAAGGTCATTTTTTTACCTAGTTTTTTACCAGGCAACTGTATAATATCATTGCAAAATCTTTTGTCACAAACTCTTTTCTAAAAAATAAAAGTTCCTTCACCTGTTATGACAAGTATCATACACCTCTTTCTAATTTTATGATTTATTCTCTAATAAATATCTTTTTCCTCGGAAACCCTTCTACATAGTACATGTTCTCAATTTTTTAAAAGTAGAGTGAAGAAAAGCTTCTACTCAAAAGAAATCGCACATACGATTTGATACTAAAACGCAGCTCCAACAACAAAATTGAAATTTGATTTTTAAAAATTGGATGGTGCAAAAAAATAATTTTGCGTCAGGGATTAAAATTTTTAAGAAATAATTTGAATTTTTAATATTATTGCAAATTTTAAACCAACATATATGTATATTAAAATAGTTATCTTCAAATCTAGCTGAGAGTAGAATTCACAAAACTACTTATTTATATACTTACGTACAAATTTCATTAATTGTATATTTAATTTCAATGCATCTTAATAATCAACATAAATTAAAATTTATCATTCAATTTACATAGGAATTAATTGGTCTAGCTAGATATACAAACCTTTATAATTATGACTGCAATATATACTTTATGTATTTCCTGACTTGTTTACAAACCAAAATTAATTCAGGAGTATGGTTCAAGTATTAAGCCGACATCAAAATGGTTTGATCAAGCACATCCAGGTGCACGATTTTATCCGAGACTTGGCAATGAATGAAGCCAGGCATGAAAGCATGGTCACCGTTTTCTCACAAGCTTCGGCTGACAACAAGCCCGACAGAATAATCCGACGTGCTTCACTTCAAGCCGAAGAAAAGAATCTACAATTCATTGAATATGTAGGTTCAAATACCCGTTCTTTATTTTTGTTCAATACAAATGGATATTTTAAAACGAGCTTAGATTGCTCTAATTTTAGGCTACTTAAAGTTCTAGAAGTAGTGGGTAACTATCAAGACAACTTAGTATTAGAATCATTAGATGAGTTGATTCACCTGAAATACTTGCTGCTTAGTCGCTGTACAATTAAGTGGGGCACCTCTTTTCATCCTATGAAAAGTCTTGAAACTCTGGACTTGCGAAAGAATGGACATAGCAAATGTGATGGCTTATGGACAATTAGTACATTGAGGCATGTACTGGTTGAAGACGGGGAAGACATTCCTCGACTACCAAAGGGTACCCCAATAAGCAATCTACAGACCCTGAAGTGGGTAAGATCTCAGGATGTATGTGATGCCAAGTTGCCCAACCTGCGTACATTAGGTATTAAACATATTTATGGAAAATGGGAATCAATGACTAATCTATTTCAAACATTGCGCAACCTGCGTAAATTTGAAATTCATTGTTATTCTAAAATCCCGAAGGAAGTTGTTTACCCAAATGCACTCTCAAATTATGAGAATTTGCAATCCTTATACTTGGAAGGAGAATGGGAAGAGAATAATGTCAATGTAGAGGCTAGCTTGTTTCCACCACACCTCATTAAACTCTCGCTTAAGGGATCCCACCTTAATCATAATCCAATGCCGGAGCTTGGAAAGCTGAATAGCCTAAAAAAACTTTGCTTGGAATATGAGGTGTTAACTCACAATTGGGAGGGTCCAATAATCTGTCCAGAAGGATTCCCTGCCCTACAATACTTGTGAGCTACAGCACGTTGTGATCGATAGTTGAACTGACTGAGCTGAAACGTATTTTTGGGTGATCACTTGGTTTTTGCTTTCACTTTTTATTTTTTTGGTAGGAACGTGTATTCTTTTTATTTTTTTGGTAGGAACGTGTATTATTAGTAATTTATATGGTGCAAGCGTGCATGTATATTATTCTTTTGTTTTTTGTACACATGGGAAGTAAACCACAATTTGTACGTACATGTTCTCCATTAAATTGGCATTTAATTTGTACATGCTGGTGCTGATCTTTATAGTCTAATTCTTGTATATTTTATCTTGCATAATTGGGCTATCAGGGGTGTAAACGGATCGGCTATTATCCCATATTATATCCGGATCCGAATCCGGGAAATATTACATTCGGATAATTTGAATACGGTTGATTTTTTAACGGATAATTATCGGTATCCGAATTGTTTGTATCTCCCATCTAAATGGGCCAGCTTATATGAGCCTAATATATTAAAAACTCTCAGCTAGTATATAAATGCTTGTTATTTAGTTATGATTTTCTTGTGGGACTAATAGTACACTTGAGATCCGGATGACCGTTGTTTCTTTTTTAATTTTTTTTTATTATTTTTGCATTACTAACTAAGCACAGTTCTCTCGGACTAGGCTAGGACTCTAGGACGGGTTCAGCCATATTAACCTTTTCATCAAAAACCGTATGAACAGTCAACAGATATATTCTACAAACTATCTCGATTCGCCATCTCATCCGTTGACCCCTACAAAAGAGATTGCAGACGGACATTACCGGAAGAGCAACACGGATTTCCCTGCCGTGTATGAGTTGAGGGTGTATAAAAGGTACCCTCTATAGACACGGATATTTACCCGTGTATATCTAACGCTTTCTACACGGATTACCAAATAAACAGCCGTGAACATACACCTGCCTGTGGCGCTCTCCATATAACCGAGCAAAACGGATATTACGTAAACGACCGTGTACGACTACTCTTTATTCACGGACAATGCAACTAAATGTCCGTATCGGTTACTTTATCTACACGGACATTTAATTGTATATCCGTGTCCCTCTCTTAGCAAATCAATAAAATATAAAATAATCCTTGTATCTCCAAACTCGTTCTACACGGACATTAGTCAGAACAACCGTGTCGAATTACTCTAGCTACACGGACGTTTAATTTCATATCCGTGTCCTGTCATAACTATCGTACACGGACAAATATAAAATAATCGGTGTAGACACCGAAAACGATCTACACGGGTTTTTGTTAAATAACGGTGTCAAGTATTGTTTTCCACACGGACTTTTAACTTCATATCCGTGAAGCATTCTTAATTATCATACACGGACTGTATAAAAGAATATCTGTACTCATTTCTACACGGTTGTTTGTTTAACAACGGTGTGGAATTACTGTGTTTTACACGGACGTTCACACGGGCTTTCGTTTAATATCCGTGTAGAATTGTCCCATTCTTTTTTCTTGATTTTTTTCATTTCTGGGCTAGCCTCCAGTTTAATTTGCTAGCCAGTTTTCCTACAAAATTCATATACCATTCTGTTTTGCTAGCCAGTTTTCCAGATAATTTGACATTAAATTATGCTTGCTAAATTCATATATACACTAAATTGTTATACAAATCCATGTTCAGCATTACAATATTCAGATACAAACCATCTTGCCCAGCTACCTCTTACATGGTCGATCTGCTCCTTGGAGTACACAGCTTGCTTTGATGGTTGCTACAATTATAATTTGGTATTAGTTAGTAACAATAAAAGGTAGATGCAAGACAGTCGCAAATATCAATTGCTAATTTAATGAAATGAGAATTATAAGTAAGCATAATATGAAAATATCAATTGCTATTATATAGGCACAATTAATATGAATTACATACCACATCTGGAAATGTGAATTGTATTTTTTCGACAAAGAGAAACATGGAAATCATCATGTAATATCCGCATTCCCAACCCGCCTTCTGTTGCGGGCTCTACAATTTACATTTAGCGGCCTATGTTAGAATGACAATAATTTTTTGAACAAAATATGAAATTATAGAATTGTGTTGTGCTCACCGTCCACCACCTCCAAGTCAACCTTTTTCCCATTTTCTTGTCCTTGCTGCACAATCCTCCTTTTGTAACGTATGCAGCAAAAGCCCTTACAAAATGGAGTGACTCTAATTAGCAATTCCACAATTTGTTATAATTGGGAATAAATCACATAGTGAAAGATTATTGCTTACTTTTGCACATACGGGAAGATTGATTTGCACTTGCCAAATGGGATCTTTTCTGTGGGCTGCAAAGAATCCACGACGTAAACCGCACTCAGGCAAGGCACAATGATGATCAAACACCAGTGTCCCCTGTGGGAGGAGAAGAATTATAGGATCTTAGCATACAGTACAATATTTTGGCATATATAATAGTGAGACACGTGTTTGCTTGACTTGATGGTGTGATTTCAATTATTTATATATTTAATCACAAGGTTAGAACTAACATCTGGTGGTATGGCAAGAGAAGAAATCTCTTCTTCGCCTTAGTAGCTTGGAGCATCGCGCCACACAGGTAATCCATAGCCTCCTCCGGAGCATTTTCCACGTTCGACCAACTAAGTACGGTGGGGTCCAGAAAAGCACACAAGTTCTGTTTGCTCTTGCAATGAGTAGTATTCATTAGCCTCCTGAAAAATTATCATATGACATTAGAATATATTCTTCAGTGCTATACACATGATATAAACAATTTTTGGTCACTAACATGAGGAAAATGGTGATGTGCCCCACGGAGAGCCATCTATCGGACCCCGAGGCATGTAGAAAGTCCTTGAAGTCGGTGAACGGCAGCAGTACAACCGAGCCTTCGTGTAGAAATATCCCCGGAGGGACAGGTATGACGACTTCCGTCATGTCCTTGGGTGCCGCCATCAAGCGGTCGTGGAGATCCCGCAAATCCTTTCCGGGAAGGAGATTGTATTCTTCCTCGGTGAGCAGACGAGGTGGAGGTCCTGCTGGTTGGACAGGAGGGTCATGGCCTGCTGGTCCGGCAGTAGGGTCAGCAACTACTGGTCCGGCCGTAGGGTCAGGTTCTGATGTTTGGGCAGGAGGGTCATGGCCTGCTGGTTGGGCATCAGCTGCTGACCCTGCTGCCGGAGCAGCAGCTGCTGACCCTGCTGCCGGAGCAGCAGCTGCTGACCCTGCTGCCGGAGCAGCAGCTGCTGACCCTGCTGCTCCAGCTGCTCCAGCTGCAGCTGCTGACCCTGCTGCTCCGGCAGCATGGTCAGCAACTGCTGGTCTGGCAGCATGGTCAGCAACCGCTACTCCGGCAGCAGGGTCAGCAACTGTTTGGGAAGGTCCTTCTGCTTCGTCCCTCCGTACCGGTGACATCACGCCCTCCGTGCGACTACCATTATTTCCTACTGTCTGTATCGAAATTTTTTACCTTTTTCAAGTATTTGAAAAGGAAGTGCTTTGAATGTAACAAAATAACTTGACTATTTATGCATTACCTGATCCAAAATAATCTGATTCTTGGGCCATTGCACGAATGACAGCCGGGCATCTTCGACATAGAGCATGCCATTCTCAGGTCTTTGGACAGGAAGAGGTACGCGCCCCCATCCCTCCACGACATTGTCAATATGTACGGCGGCATGGCCGGGAAGTAGCTGCTCATTGTGCACTTTGTCGGCTGCTGGATGTACCATGCCCTTAGCAACAATCAGAGGCTTACTCCCGAGCCACAGCACGAGTTCGCATGCTGTGGCGTCCTGCAATTTCATGCAAGTAGTTATTTTTAAATTGAAATATTGTCCAACAAGTAGTAATTGCCTTTAGAATACGAACAAGTAGTGATTACCTTTAGACGATCCAAATCGTATCCGAACGTCCCGGATGCCTGACTACTTCGTCGAACTCCCGTCGGGGTGGGAGGTGCTTGCTCGGCTGGCTGCGCCATAGCTGTAAAATCGTGGCGCAACCTTGTTTCCAACTCGTCCATCCTTGCCTGGTACTCGGCGCTCACCTCCTTGCGTATCTGCGCAACTATCTCGTCTTTGTTCACTCTCGCACGAGATTTCCTTCGAGGTTTCGGTCCATTGAATACGTCCTTCCAGCCCCTGTAGGCACCTACGCCCCTTACTCGACCAGGGTGTTCTGGATTCCCGAGCGCTATGGACAAGGAGTCATCTTGCCTTTCGACCGACCGGGCACCGGAATTGACCTCCTCCTCCACCTCCAACTGTGAATATAAAATTTAGTTTGACATGCAAAAGAATTAGTGATGTACACAAAGTTTTTAACACGCTTGAATTACACATAGTTCTAACGAACGACTCTTACCATTCTCTGAGCCACGGGTCGCAACGTGGGATGTAGTACTATCCTCCCGTCAGTGGTTAACTCGGACCTTGCCAACGCCCAATTTCGGGCCCTAGTATTTTTTATCCTAACCACGGGTGAGTCATCGTCTTTGTTCAACTCCAGTATTTTAGCCCACTCCTCCCTTTTACCCTGGTAACCACCCGACCCCAACTTGTGCGGATACTTGTTCATTGCAATGATCCTCCTGCCCTCCTCCCTTTTTTTCTTCACACATCAAATTAAGTAAAAAAATTAGCCTAGCTACTATTTTCCATTTATTAAAAAGTAAACAAACCAATTAAAAAGCAAGCAAAAAAATTACAAGTTGTGAGTGGAACAGTACCATTTCAACTCCATATTAATTCAGTTATTCAAAATAAACACCATTTCACATTTATATATGACTGGAACAACAGCAACAGGGTGCCTATTTCGGACACCATTTACCAATATAATTCAAATCGATAAACGAAAAAAGGTAATTTTGCTGAATTTACATACCTTGAACTCGTCCGTGCTCTTCATCTCCACAAACTTCTCCCACTTCGCTTGAGTCAGCCAAGTATAGTAGCCTACCGGGTTTTTACCTTGATCCATCCAATCCGTACTCAGCGTGCTTTTGAATTGCTTCCAAGCTTCATTCATTATCTTCAAGGTCTTATCCTTTACCACCTCCGGGATGTCATCCGGGATGTTCCACTGAGCCTGCATTGACACCCAAATTACTGCATTTAAGTTCATGTACAATTAAAAAAAATATGTTAACTGGTTAGGTACTTCACCTTCACAATGTTCCACCACTCGGTCTTTTGGGCTTTCGAAAAGTGATCCCATCTCTCTACCAGGATGTCTGCCTTTTGCTTCACCGTGGTGCACGCAAAATTTTTGTACTCAGCCGACCGTGGACCCTTCGCATACCCATTTTTACTGAACTCGATGTCCAGTTGCTTTGCCTCGGACGTGGACGCGCACATCGTCGGACCTCTTTTCCTTTTGGCCGAGCCTGATTGGGCAGCAGCTTGGTGCTCGCCTTCTTCCATCATATCTACGTGCTCATTCTCAATCGACATGGTTCTATAAAAAAAAAATTGAACTTTTTCAGTAAATAACAAGGTAAATACAGTAAATACCTCCAGTAAATACAAAAAAAAAATAGAACTTTCTTCGCAATGGAGGTGTTGAGCGTTTCCCCGAGAAAGAAGAGGTTGGTTGTCGGTCCGGAGAGTTGGTTGGACAGGAGAGGCGACGAAATCGAGGTGAGGTGGGGAAGAAGGACTCGAGCTAAGTTTCGAAATGTTTGGAAAAGAATTGAAGGCGCGAGCTAAGTTATGAAAAATTTGGAAGAGCAGGCGCGTAATATGTATTGTAACCCTAGTTCTACACGGACAATTCACTTTATTCATTTGTGTTAGAACACCTTTATACACGGACATCTAATCTAAACACCGTGTAGAGAGGAAGTACAAGATCTACACGGACTTTTTGGATAAAACATCCGTGTAGAAAGCCTCTCTCGACACGGATATTAACTTAACATCCGTGTAGAATGAGGGAGAGCGACACGGACTTTAATCGGAAAGTCCGCGTAGAAAGACCTTTCGACACGGACTTGATTTTAACATCCGTGTCTATACCTTTTCGGACATTGGAACGACACTCGTGCACGAATAATTTCAACACGGCTGTTTAATTAAACGTCCGTGTCTTTTTACAATTATACACGGACATGTAATTAAAAGTCCGTGATAAAAGTATAAAAATCAGATTATTTATTTAAGGTTTGTTTAATTTGAACAATTCCACGACGGAATTCGAAAAGTTGCCTCTTTATTATTATTTCTAAGGAGAAGACGAAAGGACTCTTCAAAATTCTATATAATCTGAGAAACCCCGATTGAGATTTGGTATGTTCAAATGGCCGTGACACCGCCCCCCTCAAGTGTGCCACGGCGAAGCCCAAGGGGGCACCCACCACCAAATGTGCCAGGGCCACGGCCCCGGCCCCCCTCAAACCCTCCCGAAGTCCCTCTCGTCCTCCCTGCCGAAGGTCCCGCAGTCCCTCCCGGCTTCGAAAAGCCTCCTCCCTACGTGAAGAGGACATGGCCATGGCCCCCCTCAAGTGTGCCACGGCGAAGCCCAAGGGGGCACCCACCACCAAAGCCCTACGTACGTAGGGGCAATGCAGCCAGACCATTCTTCCCTTGGATTAAACGTCCAAGGCAGCCACCACCATCTAAATAGTTTAATTAAGTTTTTTTTTTTTTTGCTTTGTAGTTATTTTGTAGTTTTTCTTTAAATTTGTGGTACATGTATGAGGATCATTTCTTTTGGTACGATGTATGGGGATCCTTTTTTATGTAATATATTTTGTTCTTTAATCAACAATCTTTTTTTTACACAGTTGAAACATAAACTCTTGCCTTGTGAGATTGTGAAGACGCACAAAAATAGTTAGTCCGTTGATTGATCGGGACCGTTCAAATCAAAGAGCATTGCATTTATTGTCTTCCGTGAAAGTTTGATCAAAAATTATTTTTATTTACCCATTTATCTAGTTCATTGAATATTGAAGTATCGTATGGCCACAAACACTTCGTGCTGGATCAAACCTCTATCATAATAAATTTTCCAAACTTTTATGTTGGTTACATTCAATGTTCTCCCTTGATCATTTTAAAACATATATGGAATGATTTCGTTGCAGATCAACCGTTGATTTTCCGCTTGAAAATGAACGGTCCAAAAATATTTTTACAATTTGAAGGGACATACAATGATGAAAGTTTATAAAAATAATATGTATAAGTATTATTTGGCCATATAAGATGTAAAAAAAATAAAAATATATTTTTTGAATTATTTTCGTATGTACTGTTGTACATGTATTAGGTGATTAGTAAATATCAAGCTTTGTTGACCGTCCGATAAACGAAGAACGGTCCTGATGTCTTCATTTAGGAGGTGGTGGGTAGATTTTCCGCCCTCTCTGAGGTAACATAATATTTCTGTTTAGATATGGTTCTAGATGATGCACAAGATCCTTTAATATTCGTGCATCATAATGATTAGACGGTCGGATATAACCACAGATATTACATCACCTTTGAGTTTATGAAAGCCCTTCTATCCCTCCTCGATCTCTGTGGACAAATTTTTTCGAAGTTCCCTCCTTTAGCTCTCTGATGGGACTCCCAAAAATTCAAAACAAATTTTACGAAAATTTTCGCCTAGGTTGGCTTTTCCCCGCCTCACTTTCCCTCACCTTTTGTACACGGATTTTTAATTAAATATCCGTGTACGATACCTTTCTACACGGACTTTTCATTAAACGTCCGTGTAGCTCGCTTTGCATTTCTACACAGATGTTCAGTTAAAGAGAAGGGAGTAGGTCCGATGACCACCGGACCTACTTTCATGTTCAACGATGATGACCGTCCGATCTAGTTTAAGATATGTCCGCACGGAAACTGAAACAGATACGAACGTGCTTTTAAACGATTCCGCACGACTTTTAAATCAAATAGACGGTGATTAAGCCCATCGTCAGCAGAGTAGGTCCGATGCTCATCGGACCTACTCTCAAGTTTTAATTTGTAACTGGAAATTAAATAATATAGAGTTCAAGAGCACAAAAAATAAAAATACTTCATATATTAATTTCAACATAGAGATAGTTACTGGATACATCATCACTTTGTTTGACCCTAAAAAGTCGGGATATAAAAATAAATAAAAAAATATAAATAATAAAAGAATATATAAAAAAAAAATGAATGGCCGAATGGTGATGGGAATAGAAATGTGTAAATTCTATTTTTAATCAAATATGTCCCTAATTGATTTGAGTAAACGTTACATATCTCTAATTAAAAATCCAAATATCATATTAATTGGGCTTGGGCCTTCGGATGACAATTGGAGCAAAATCGAAGTAAACCGAGGAAATGAAATAATTGGCTGAAATGAGGCGCATGTTTCCTTATTTCACTTAATCTGACAGGAGGTCCCCACATCCCTTCAACCAATCAGCGTTCAAGTAAAAAAAACTAGTTGAATTAGAGTGGTGCGCCCCATGCTCTCTCCCACAGACTCGGTTCACATGGACTAGCTCTTAGTCAGCCTCATGGCTCATGTACTCCATGCTCACATAGATGAAAGGATCTTTCTTCTTCTCCTAACAGACAAAAATTAGGAGAATCGGCAGAGAGCCAGCGCCAGCTGGAGATTCCCTTTGTCCTTCACTATGCTACTCGATTAAGGCCGTTAGATGCGTTCAACGACCCGGATGCTGCCAACTCATCAATCCCTTGCTGCAAAACGTGAGCCTCAATCCATGGCAAGGCCTTCAAACCAAAATCAGGGCCTTCCAATTTAAAAGCTACCAATGGCTCAGATTGACTCATTTGTTGGATCGATGAGCTGGCATTTCCCCACTGGCCACAAGGCAACAAAAAGAATGCTTAAATAATAAGCAAACTCTCACAGACCATTGATCGAACATCTGATGGTCATGATGAAAAACCAGTATAGAGGCAGCAAGCCGAAACCCTAATCCTGCCTTATATAAGGCACCCCAAATGAAAACTCCAGATATACTTCATCTTCTCCAGAAAGCTTTGAGCAAGAAACAAGAGAGAAAACCCCATTTTTGCACCAAGGCTAGGTTAGAAGCTTGAAGTTTTCTTAAGCAAGGCTAATAGGTAATTAATACCTATGTAATGTAAGGCTCTTGATGAGCAATGTTATGTAAATATTCTGTTTTTTAATCGAAATAAAGAAGGGTTTTTTTGATGATTTTCTTGTTTGTTCTTCATTACTTTAGCTTTATCCCTCACCTCTTCCTCTTTTATTTTATTTCTAAAACCTTCAAAAATCATGGATGTGAGAGTTGCATAGTTTCTAGTTCATCTTAGGATGAACAAAAATGAAATATGTAACTTGAGGATCAAATAAAAATATATTTTCCCTTTTTAGTTCCTTTCTTTGCATCTTTCATGAAATAATAATGAAAAAATATAAAAATGTGATTCTTCTTACCTTTTTATTTACTTTGCATAAAAATATATATAAATATATATATAAGTATTAATATTTATATATGTTAATATTTTATCATCTCTTTTATTTGGAGTTTATGAAATAAAAATAATAAAGTTTTGATCTTTGATATTTTCTCCCCTTCTCTAAACTCTTTTAATTTCTTCTAAAAATAATTAAATAGTAGAAGTATGAGGGTTGAGCCATGAGGTCTCCCTTCATATGAAAACTATATTAATTATTTTGTGAGGATGTTAAAAGAAAAAATAAAGTGACAACAAAAGAAAATTAAACACAAGAGGTAGTAGGGTTGAGCCATGAGGTCTCCCCTATTATTCTCTCAACCTAAATGATCAAAGGGCCTATTTGTGCAAAGGGATTAATTTAGTCAATAATTAGTGCATTTACATGCATGAATATTGGCAAGAATTAAAAACTATGTGCAAATGGGGAGAAATTGAAGTCTAAAGTATTAAATGATATTAGCTTTGGCTATGATATGTCATTTGTGCTTTAAACTTGTGATATTTCAATGACCCTCCCTTTTTAGATCCATTTGTGTATGGAAGAATACTTGATTTCCTAAGCCAATATGCTAAAGGAAATTAAATATTCCAAATATATGCAAATGATGGAAGATGGAAGGTTTGAAGTGTAAACAAATGACAAGTTGGATGTTTGCATCTCTAAACCTAAGGAAATCTTAATGACATGTTCTTCAAAAAACATCAAAAACATGATTTTAAACAAAATCAGGGGCCTCTTTGCATAAAACCACATTTTGGCAGATTTTTGGCACCATTTTCGGAATTTTTGGATTTTTTTCTTTCCCTTTTGTTCATTGGTACCAAAGATATAGCAACAAAGGCCATGAAAAGTCCCTAAAAATGATGTTTAATTCATGGAATTAGTTGTAAATATTCTAAATCAGTCCCTAGTACCCTCTGGAACAATGGACCAACATTACACTACAAAACATGCACCAATGACACAATAAAAGCCCTCTAAAGTGTCAAAATGACCTTCTCTGGTAAACAGTACCTTCTGGACTGGTACAGGGACCAAAGTAAAAAATGGACTTCACCACTGGATAGAGGACTTCAAAACACACAAAATGGACATCAAGTTTGCACTTTTCTGACTACATTTCGATTTTATACGAATTTTCAAAGTTCAGATCCAAAAAATGGAAAAACAGCATTTAAAGAAAAAGGGGGCTGCTGTTGGAAAATGGGCAGTATCGAATGACAGAAAAAATCAAAACATAAAATAAACATCATAATTAAATAGAACATTTCAAAACACACAAAATAGACATAAAGATCATATTTTTCTGACTTTGTTTCAAATTGATATGAATTTTTAAAGGTTGAATTGCTAAGTATAAGTAGAAATCCAATAAAACAGCTGCACGGATCTTAAAGCAATCTGAGACCCTCCATTCCGGCGCCATAACAGGATTTGAATGACAGCACGGGCTTTAAAGTCCAGAATACACATCAAATGGCCAGTACGAATCCTGAAGCTCAGCCCACATCCTAAAGCCCAATACACGAATCTAAGAGACCCAAAAACCCGAATCTTAAAGCCCAAACAATAAATAAAATTATAAATCAATCCCCTTTTTATGGAAAACCCCCTCTGATTTCCCAATATTTGCAGCGAAGCCCCTGTAAATTTACAAAAAGGCCCCTGACAGCACAAAACTCTCAAAAATAAGCCCTTAGAGGCCCAAATTTCACATGAAACCTTGTCTAAAACCCAAATCACAAAACCACACCCTTCCAGCTTTGTAAATAAGCCCCTGGAAAAACATAAATATTTACAAATAAGTCCTTTTTGGCTATAACTTCTTCATTTCAAGTCCGAATTGACTCAAACCACCTCCAAATGAACCCAAATTGAACCCTCCATCTTTCTAAACCAAAATTGAGCATGTCAGGACATCAGCCAAGCCCTGAAATTGACGAAAATACCCTTTTCTTCATATTTCAATCATTTTCTCTTAAATAAAAAGGTGTAAATAAAGCATAAATATATCTTCTCAAGTACAAATATGTTTATAAATAAATAAAAATGTGTAATAAAGGTATTTTAACGATAATCATTACACCTCATGCATGCACATTAATTAAATACCTAAAACAATGGTAAATCAAAGAAACACACGAAAACCAAGTACATGAGCTTCCCCTTTTAGCCCTTTTATTCAGTTCACAACAAATAGGCATAAATCCTGGAATGAACGAGGTATTCAGCATGGCTTGGGAGGGCCATCTGATGTAATTAACAGCGGGGGCTTGCGCCCGCTGGGAGTTAAACGTCCCCACAATCATTAAACTCTCTCGATGGACCGATCACGAATCGTAGGTCCGTCGAGGGTGAACCAGAAGGAATAGCGGAAAGAAAGAAAGGAATGTTTCGAGTTCGATGTTCTTTAATCAACAGAGAGCATTGAACCACGAGACATTTAAATACACATGCACACACCTTCCCATACCAACAGCTGTGCAACTTTCTGCGCCCTACACACTTAATACCAAAACAAAAACATAAATTATACAACAAACATAAGTATCTATCCCTAATTAAAAAACTATTCTTCTCACTAATTGCCTCCCCTTTTTAATTTTAACATCCGTGTCTCTTACCCTTTCTACACGGACTTTTATTTAAAAGACCGTGTAGCACCCTTCTAGAGATCTAAACCCTAAACTCTTTGCAACTTGCATCCGAGATATTTGAAAACCTGCAATTGAGCACTGAGTTCCTGTACCAAACCTTCATAGGGATCATTTTCATTTTAGAAATAGAACTCCACAGCAAGCGATTTCTCCAAATGCTCGACCTTCCTCTCCCAACTCAGATTTCTCCCTCCTCTGAAGGCAGAACAGGCACATGCAGCCTCCCGGGCGAAGTTCTTCAATCTGAGTTGGAGAGGAAGGTTGAGCATTTGGAGAAATCGCAACGAGGGTACTCGGCCTTCGAGAAATAGATAGGTGAAATTGGCAAAGGACTCGAAGCGGCGCGAGCCAAGTCATTTATTATATTGTAACCCTCTTTCTACACGGATATTAACCTAACAACCGTGTAGAATGAAGGAGAGCTACACGGACTTTTACGTTGAACGTCCGTGTAGAAAGACCCTTCTACACGTATTATTAAAAAAAAGTCCGTGCAGAAAGTAATTAAAAATATTAAGTGAATTTACTTCTTATTTTTTGTATTATTTGAAGTTATAATGATTTATTATATGTATTATTTTGAACTAATATTTGATATTTGACCTAGAAATGTTTGAAATATAAATATTTTTTATTAATATTTGATATTTGAACTAATATTTAAAACCAAATACTAATACTTGTCTGTCCTCAAATGGACTTTTCCAAGTTTGATAAATTTTTAAGACAAGCTTTGTTTAACTTATTTACATGCATCATAAATTCAAATTTGGAAAGTGTAAATGTTCAAAAATGTGAATAGCACAAAAAAGGTTAAATAAAATAGAGTTCAAGAGAATAAAAAATAAAAATACTTCATATATTAATAACATAGGAATAGTTACTGGATACATCACTTGTAGCTCCCATCCCCATGAAACCCTAAACTCTTTACACACGGACGTTTACTCTAACATCCGTGTGTGATTACCTTTATACACGGACCTTCATTAAAAAGCCGTGTAGCTCTCCTCATTTTGTGTGGATTTTAGTTAATTCTTTTCCCAGATAGGACGATGCTCCACCTATTATCACTCGGGTCAGTGACATAAAAGACTTGGGTTGCTTGCTTGGCGAGTATAAACGGATCATCAACATACCCAACTTTATTAAAATCAACGAGTGTGAACCCGTCGTTATCAGCTTTAACACCCCGGTCTTCGACCCATTGACACCGAAACAAGGGAATGCTGAGGTCAGGACTGTAAATGAGCTCCCAAATTTCCACAATAACGCCATAATACGACTTTGATGCAAAAACCGGCCGGGAATCTCCGGATCTACTGAATTCTTGAGACGTCGCCACCAACGTCACCCCACTATTTTGCATCGTGCTCTTATCACTTTGGGTTTTAGTGTAAAATGTATATCCGTTAATTTCGTATCCTTGGAATGTTCTAACAATAATTCGGGGTCCTTCGCCCAGCAGTCGAACAATTTCATTTACGGGCCCCCTATCGGGGTGTGACTGCACCCTTTCTCTCAGCCATCCTACAAATGAACGATTATGCTCGTTGGTAAGCCACTTCTGACTTCTCGTGTAGTACTCTTGTTGAAGGATTGCCATGTGCTCATCTATATAGGGAGCAACATCTGTCATGTGCTGTAGTACCAAAAAATGCGCCTTCTGTAGTTCATCTCTATCAGCAACTACGGCTTTCAACCCAATTGTCCCGACTCCCTGGAGCCTTCCCTCATATCGAGACTTTGGAACGCCAATAGGACAGACACCGGTCATGTAGTTGGTGCAAAAATCAATCACCTCTTCTGTGGAATATCCTTCTACAATGCTACCTTCGGGTCGATGTCGGTTCCTTACGTATTTTTTCAAAATTCCCATGTATCTCTCGAATGGATACATATACCGCATGAACACAGGACCACAGATCTTGATTTCTCTCACTAGATGAACAACAAGGTGAACCATAACATCGAAAAAAGATGGCGGAAAATACATCTCAAGTTGGCAAAGAGTAGCGACGACTTCCACCTCCAAAGAGTCCAGTATTAGAGGGTCTATCACTTTGGAATTTATTGTATTGAAGAAAAAACAAAGCTTCGTAATGGTTTGACGAACGGGCTTTGGTAAAACCTCCCGAATTGCAACAGGAATCATATGTGTCAATAAAACATGACAGTCGTGAGATTTCAGACCGACCAGTTTCAGGTCCTTCATCGACACCAGCTTCTTAATATTCGAAGAATACCCTGATGGGACCTTAATACTACGGAGGCATTCACAAAAGCTTGTTTTCTCTTTCTTCGACATCGTGCACATTGCGGGGGGTAGGTATGTGCGCTTCCCTTTCTCCTGCGGTGCAAGCTCGGGTCGTATTCCCATTTCTATCATGTCTTTTCGAACTTTGATACCATCTTTAGTCTTCCCCGGAATGTTCAATAATAAACCAGTCAAACTGTCGCAGACATTTTTTTCAACATGCATGACATCTATGCAATGTCTCACTTCTAAATATTCCCAGTAAGGTAGGGCCCAAAATATGGACTTCTTTTTCCAAATATTCTTCGGCGGTTTTGTGGCACACTTTCCAAACACAACATCAAGGTCCTTAACACGCTCGAAGACACCCTTCCCATCTAATGGATGACGGGCCACTCCAAGCTCAACCTTCCCGTTGAATGCCTTCTTCTTCTTACGATATGGGTGATTAATTGGAAGAAACCTACGGTGCCCCATAAATACATTCTTTTGACAGTTCTTCAACCTCAGCACCTGCGTATCATCTTCACAAATAGGGCACGCTTTTTCTCCTTTACAAGTGTAACCCGACAAGTTCCCATACGCGGGGAAATCATTTACGGTGCAAAACACCATGGCCCGCAAGTTAAAGGTCTCTTTCATGTACGCATCCCACACCGAGATGCCATCACGCTATAATTTTTGGAGGTCCTCGATTAATGGTGCGAGATATACATCTATGTCATTTCCGGGTTGTCTGGGTCCTTGGATTAGTAATGACATCATTATATACCTGCGTTTCATGCACAACCAAGGAGGAAGATTGTAGATGGCTAACAGAACTGGCCAAGTACTGTGCCGACTGCTCATGCTTCCAAATGGACTCATTCCATCTGTGCTCACCACAATCTTGAGGTTTCTTACCTCGGAACTAAAATCTTTGAAATGTCTATCAAAATTTCTCCACTGAGGAGAATCAGCCGGGTGTCTTAGTTTACCGTCCTTTTTGCGCCCTTCTTCATGCCAACGCAATAACTTCGCATCTTTGGGATTTGCAAATAACCGTTTGAATCTCGGTATTATCGGCAAATACCACAACACCTTGGCCGGAGGCCGGCCCTTTTTGCCATCGTCACAATCAGTAGTGCCCTGGTCCTTACGTTTATACCGAGAAACACCGCACTTAGGACAAACATGCATGGCCTCGTACTCACTACGGTACAATACACAGTCATTCGGACATGCATGTATTCTTTCGATCTTCAAACCCACTGGACATATCAATTTTTTCGCCTGATATATTGTACGGGGTAACTCGTTGTTATCCGGGAACATTTCTCCTAAAAGCTTTAATAAGGACGTGAAACTCTTATCGCTCCAACCATTTTCTGCTTTCAGGTTAAATAATTTCAACACAGCTGACAGTTTCGTAAATTTGGTACACCCGGGATACAACGGCTTTTTGGATTCATTAGACAAATATTGAAATTTATCATAATTTTTATCAGTAATTTCATCTTCCACATCATGTAACATGTCCTCCAGATTATCAATATACTCGTGTACTACATTTTCATCGATTTCCGTCTGCAGCTCATCATCGTCGTTGCGATCAAGTTCAACATTATCAAAATTTTCGTCATTCAAATCATCATCGCTGAAATCAAGTTCAAAATTATCCAAATTTTCTACATTCTCATCGCTCTCTTCACAACGGTTAGAATTCTTATTGGTACAACTACTTTCCCCAAATTCCTCACCATGCATGAACCAACATGTATATCTTTTCTTAAATCCACGACAAATCAGATGAGCTCTAATTTCTTCGGAGTCCCCAAATCTTAAAAAAATTTTACAATCTCTACAAGGACACAAAATGTCGGCTTCCTTCATCTTCACTCTATACCTCTCAGCGAATTTTATGAACTCATCAACGCGACCCAAATATTCTTCACTATCACGTCGCAATTCATACATCCAACTTCGATCCATCTGTAAATTGAATTAAAAAAATGATTTCAATTAATCATGGTCAACATGTAAATTGGTACCAAATTCTAGGCTTACAAAGGGCCGGTTTACAATCCTAACCCACTCTTTGAATATTAGGTCCCATATGTGAACACATATTAGCGAGATTTAATTAGTATTTGAGAAAAATTCGGCAGCATTTCCCCTTAACTCCCCAAGTATGCGTAAAAACCACATACTCGTAGGAGCATTAAGGGAAAATACCGTCGAACTTTCCTCAATTACTAATTAAATCCCGCTAATATGTGTTCACATCCTAAATGAGTCCCAATATTCAAAGAGCAGTCCCAAAACGGGGACTATCTAAAATTAATCCCTATTGGATTAATTATGGACGGGCAAGGACCTAAAAGCATCAGTAGGGGTCGGTTATTGGACAACAATACACTACTTACACATGATCGATCTAAATAAGTACAAATAAGTAACATAAAAATAGAGGAAGAAAAGGAAAATATATATATATATATATACACTAACCTTAGAAAGATAGAGAGGAGAAAATACAAACTTCAAAGATCTCAGATAATACCAGCTGCTGGCCTTTGCAGAAATCGGATCAGCGCATTCAATACAGAGAGAGACAGTATTAATTACTTGATAAAAAAAAACGGCGCTGGAAGGAGAAGGCCTTTTATACCAAAACCCTACAAAGACTTTTCTACACGGATCTTACGTTAAGAAATCCGTGTAGCTCTCTCACAAATCATACACGGCTATTTGTATTTAAGAACCGTGTTTATAATGCTAGCCTCTTCTATGAAAATTTATAAAAATCCGGGTTGTGCCCCATAGGAGAATGGGTTTCTACACGGATTTTCAAGAAACAACCGTGTACATTTACTTTTGACACGGATCTTTCGTTAAGAAATCCGTGTAGCTCTCTAACAAATCATACACGGCTATTTGTACTTAAGAACCGTGTGTAATGGTAGCTAATTTCGTTTAGGTTATCTTTTAATTTTGCAAATTCGGGCAGCAAATCCCATTGTTTAGGGATGCTAAAAATTATTATGGAAATTTATAGTTCATTGATGAATAGAATTAAAGTTTTCGTGTCCTATATATTTTTTGGGTTTTTTTTTTATTTATGGGCTAGTCTTTTTCTACACGGATTTAAAAAAAAAATTTCCTTGTAGCTATTTCGTACACGGATATTCAACTAATATCCGTGACAATTACTATTTGGACACGGTTTTAAGTTTAATATCCGTGTATGTTATCCTATATATTTTTCAATTAACAATTTTTTTTCTGGGCTAGCCTCCAGTTTTGCTAGCCAGTTTGCTACAAAATTCAATATTGAGTTACCCCTAGTTTTTCAGATAATTTGACATCCAATTTTCCAATTACAGCACAAAAATTATACTTAGCATTACAAAATTCATAGTTAGCATTACAAATCCATGTTCAGCAATTACAAAATTCATAAAGTCATCTCCTTATTTACAATTACAGCACAAAAAATTACTAAATTCTCTATATTTTATTTAATTACAAGAAATTACTAAATTCTCCTTTTTTTTCTGGGCTAGCCTCCAGTTTTGCTAGCCAGATCTGTTCAGTATTGAGATTACCCTCCAGTTTTTCAGATAATTTTGTCATCCAGTTTTCCAATTACAGCACAAAAATTATACTTAGCATTACAAAATTCATAAATTTATATTTAGCATTACAAAATTCATAAATTCAACTCCTTATTTACTATTACAGCACAAAAATTACTAAATTCACTAATAAAACATTACAAGAAAATGCTTACAAGAACATTACTATAATTCACAAAAATTACTAAATTCACTAATAAAACATTACAAGAACATTACTAAATTCACTAATAAAACATTACTAATATGCATAAATTCATATTTTATTTAACACCTTACAAGAGCATGCTTTATCCTGGTTAGGTTCCAAAGAAATGAGGCAGACTAACTTTCACCTAACAAAATATTTTCTGAAAATTAAATTATGTTTTAGTCCCAAGTTTTTGGCGATGTAGAAATGGACACGTTGCAGTGTTCTTACGTTGTTGTTTAAATTCTTTCGCAAACCACATCTTATTCAAAGGGAGTTTGTGTAAGAAATTAATTAACAATGCACTGCCACATGCCATTTCTACACCGCCAAAAACTTGGGATCAAAACATGATTTAATTTAAAGAACATGTTTTATTATTGAAAGTTAGTTTTACCCATTTCTTTGGAACCTAACCAATAAAAAACATGTTCTTGTCAAGTGTCAAATAAAATATAGTGAAAATAAAAAGAAAATGAAATTCATCACATGCTGTCCATCGGAAAGTTCATCACAATCTGTAAATAAAAAAAAATGATGAGTAAGTAAGCAACAATAAGTAACAGAAAATTAGAGGAAGAAACGGAAAATAAATGCCAGAGATGAAGGAGATATTCATGCCAGAAGTGAAGTCCAGATGTAGGTTATCAATTATATCACATCGCTCGTCTAATTGATAGATGAGCTCCAAAGATAGCGACTTATCTTGATAGATAAGCGATCTGACATAATTGATAAACCTAAATCAAAATTCCAATTATTAACCGTGAAATGATTATCAAAGTTGATCAAAAGCGATATGTAAAGTGACCGGTCTTTCTCTCTTCCTAAGGTTATACAGGAGAACCTACAATCTACCTATGAATTGAAAAAACTCTAACCTTTCCGTTTGTTGAATTACTTGATCAAAACGGCGCTGGAAGGAGAAGGCCTTTTATACGGCGGGGGAAGGAGAAGGCCTTTTATACAAAAACCCTACACTTTTCTAAACGGATTTATACTTAACAAAACCGTGTACAATGTGCAGTGTATAAAATTGGCAAAACCGTGTATCGATAATCAAAACCCTACAATAACCTTTCTCCACGGATTATTATGTGAACAGCCGTGTAGCTCTGTCAAAGGTTTCTACACTGTTATTTAAACAAAAATCCGTGTGTATTTTACATATTTCTACACGGTTCTCACCATAAATACCCGTGTAGCTCTCTCATGGCTATCTACACTGTTAGTTAAACAATAATCCGTTTACAATTCCTGATAAAGTCCGTGTAGCTCTCTCAAGGCTTTCTTCACTGATTCTTTAATAAATATCCGTGTAATAGATCCCACAGATATTTCGGGCTTCCAAAAAATTACAATAGCACACGGTTTTTGTATAAAATTGTCAAATCCGTATACAATGTGCCGTGTACAATGACCATTTCTGTAGTAGTGTCCAATAATCTGTCCAGAAGGATTCCCTGCCCTACAATACTTGAAAGTGGGTTACGATAGGAACATCAAGGTTCTGACGATGGCACAGGGAGTAATGCCAAAGCTTACATACCTCCAAGTAGGTTTCAACACCAAGGTGCACCTGCCTCCTGAGCTACAGCACGTTGTGATCGATAGTTGAACTGACTGAGCTGAAACGTATTTTTGGGTGATCACTTGGTTTTTGCTTTCACTTTTTATTTTTTTGGTAGGAACGTGTATTCTTTTTATTTTTTTGGTAGGAACGTGTATTATTAGTAATTTATATGGTGCAAGCGTGCATGTATATTATTCTTTTGTTTTTTGTACACATGGGAAGTAAACCACAATTTGTACGTACATGTTCTCCATTAAATTGGCATTTAATTTGTACATGCTGGTGCTGATCTTTATAGTCTAATTCTTGTATATTTTATCTTGCATAATTGGGCTATCAGGGGTGTAAACGGATCGGCTATTATCCCATATTATATCCGGATCCGAATCCGGGAAATATTACATTCGGATAATTTGAATACGGTTGATTTTTTAACGGATAATTATCGGTATCCGAATTGTTTGTATCTCCCATCTAAATGGGCCAGCTTATATGAGCCTAATATATTAAAAACTCTCAGCTAGTATATAAATGCTTGTTATTTAGTTATGATTTTCTTGTGGGACTAATAGTACACTTGAGATCCGGATGACCGTTGTTTCTTTTTTAATTTTTTTTTATTATTTTTGCATTACTAACTAAGCACAGTTCTCTCGGACTAGGCTAGGACTCTAGGACGGGTTCAGCCATATTAACCTTTTCATCAAAAACCGTATGAACAGTCAACAGATATATTCTACAAACTATCTCGATTCGCCATCTCATCCGTTGACCCCTACAAAAGAGATTGCAGACGGACATTACCGGAAGAGCAACACGGATTTCCCTGCCGTGTATGAGTTGAGGGTGTATAAAAGGTACCCTCTATAGACACGGATATTTACCCGTGTATATCTAACGCTTTCTACACGGATTACCAAATAAACAGCCGTGAACATACACCTGCCTGTGGCGCTCTCCATATAACCGAGCAAAACGGATATTACGTAAACGACCGTGTACGACTACTCTTTATTCACGGACAATGCAACTAAATGTCCGTATCGGTTACTTTATCTACACGGACATTTAATTGTATATCCGTGTCCCTCTCTTAGCAAATCAATAAAATATAAAATAATCCTTGTATCTCCAAACTCGTTCTACACGGACATTAGTCAGAACAACCGTGTCGAATTACTCTAGCTACACGGACGTTTAATTTCATATCCGTGTCCTGTCATAACTATCGTACACGGACAAATATAAAATAATCGGTGTAGACACCGAAAACGATCTACACGGGTTTTTGTTAAATAACGGTGTCAAGTATTGTTTTCCACACGGACTTTTAACTTCATATCCGTGAAGCATTCTTAATTATCATACACGGACTGTATAAAAGAATATCTGTACTCATTTCTACACGGTTGTTTGTTTAACAACGGTGTGGAATTACTGTGTTTTACACGGACGTTCACACGGGCTTTCGTTTAATATCCGTGTAGAATTGTCCCATTCTTTTTTCTTGATTTTTTTCATTTCTGGGCTAGCCTCCAGTTTAATTTGCTAGCCAGTTTTCCTACAAAATTCATATACCATTCTGTTTTGCTAGCCAGTTTTCCAGATAATTTGACATTAAATTATGCTTGCTAAATTCATATATACACTAAATTGTTATACAAATCCATGTTCAGCATTACAATATTCAGATACAAACCATCTTGCCCAGCTACCTCTTACATGGTCGATCTGCTCCTTGGAGTACACAGCTTGCTTTGATGGTTGCTACAATTATAATTTGGTATTAGTTAGTAACAATAAAAGGTAGATGCAAGACAGTCGCAAATATCAATTGCTAATTTAATGAAATGAGAATTATAAGTAAGCATAATATGAAAATATCAATTGCTATTATATAGGCACAATTAATATGAATTACATACCACATCTGGAAATGTGAATTGTATTTTTTCGACAAAGAGAAACATGGAAATCATCATGTAATATCCGCATTCCCAACCCGCCTTCTGTTGCGGGCTCTACAATTTACATTTAGCGGCCTATGTTAGAATGACAATAATTTTTTGAACAAAATATGAAATTATAGAATTGTGTTGTGCTCACCGTCCACCACCTCCAAGTCAACCTTTTTCCCATTTTCTTGTCCTTGCTGCACAATCCTCCTTTTGTAACGTATGCAGCAAAAGCCCTTACAAAATGGAGTGACTCTAATTAGCAATTCCACAATTTGTTATAATTGGGAATAAATCACATAGTGAAAGATTATTGCTTACTTTTGCACATACGGGAAGATTGATTTGCACTTGCCAAATGGGATCTTTTCTGTGGGCTGCAAAGAATCCACGACGTAAACCGCACTCAGGCAAGGCACAATGATGATCAAACACCAGTGTCCCCTGTGGGAGGAGAAGAATTATAGGATCTTAGCATACAGTACAATATTTTGGCATATATAATAGTGAGACACGTGTTTGCTTGACTTGATGGTGTGATTTCAATTATTTATATATTTAATCACAAGGTTAGAACTAACATCTGGTGGTATGGCAAGAGAAGAAATCTCTTCTTCGCCTTAGTAGCTTGGAGCATCGCGCCACACAGGTAATCCATAGCCTCCTCCGGAGCATTTTCCACGTTCGACCAACTAAGTACGGTGGGGTCCAGAAAAGCACACAAGTTCTGTTTGCTCTTGCAATGAGTAGTATTCATTAGCCTCCTGAAAAATTATCATATGACATTAGAATATATTCTTCAGTGCTATACACATGATATAAACAATTTTTGGTCACTAACATGAGGAAAATGGTGATGTGCCCCACGGAGAGCCATCTATCGGACCCCGAGGCATGTAGAAAGTCCTTGAAGTCGGTGAACGGCAGCAGTACAACCGAGCCTTCGTGTAGAAATATCCCCGGAGGGACAGGTATGACGACTTCCGTCATGTCCTTGGGTGCCGCCATCAAGCGGTCGTGGAGATCCCGCAAATCCTTTCCGGGAAGGAGATTGTATTCTTCCTCGGTGAGCAGACGAGGTGGAGGTCCTGCTGGTTGGACAGGAGGGTCATGGCCTGCTGGTCCGGCAGTAGGGTCAGCAACTACTGGTCCGGCCGTAGGGTCAGGTTCTGATGTTTGGGCAGGAGGGTCATGGCCTGCTGGTTGGGCATCAGCTGCTGACCCTGCTGCCGGAGCAGCAGCTGCTGACCCTGCTGCCGGAGCAGCAGCTGCTGACCCTGCTGCCGGAGCAGCAGCTGCTGACCCTGCTGCTCCAGCTGCTCCAGCTGCAGCTGCTGACCCTGCTGCTCCGGCAGCATGGTCAGCAACTGCTGGTCTGGCAGCATGGTCAGCAACCGCTACTCCGGCAGCAGGGTCAGCAACTGTTTGGGAAGGTCCTTCTGCTTCGTCCCTCCGTACCGGTGACATCACGCCCTCCGTGCGACTACCATTATTTCCTACTGTCTGTATCGAAATTTTTTACCTTTTTCAAGTATTTGAAAAGGAAGTGCTTTGAATGTAACAAAATAACTTGACTATTTATGCATTACCTGATCCAAAATAATCTGATTCTTGGGCCATTGCACGAATGACAGCCGGGCATCTTCGACATAGAGCATGCCATTCTCAGGTCTTTGGACAGGAAGAGGTACGCGCCCCCATCCCTCCACGACATTGTCAATATGTACGGCGGCATGGCCGGGAAGTAGCTGCTCATTGTGCACTTTGTCGGCTGCTGGATGTACCATGCCCTTAGCAACAATCAGAGGCTTACTCCCGAGCCACAGCACGAGTTCGCATGCTGTGGCGTCCTGCAATTTCATGCAAGTAGTTATTTTTAAATTGAAATATTGTCCAACAAGTAGTAATTGCCTTTAGAATACGAACAAGTAGTGATTACCTTTAGACGATCCAAATCGTATCCGAACGTCCCGGATGCCTGACTACTTCGTCGAACTCCCGTCGGGGTGGGAGGTGCTTGCTCGGCTGGCTGCGCCATAGCTGTAAAATCGTGGCGCAACCTTGTTTCCAACTCGTCCATCCTTGCCTGGTACTCGGCGCTCACCTCCTTGCGTATCTGCGCAACTATCTCGTCTTTGTTCACTCTCGCACGAGATTTCCTTCGAGGTTTCGGTCCATTGAATACGTCCTTCCAGCCCCTGTAGGCACCTACGCCCCTTACTCGACCAGGGTGTTCTGGATTCCCGAGCGCTATGGACAAGGAGTCATCTTGCCTTTCGACCGACCGGGCACCGGAATTGACCTCCTCCTCCACCTCCAACTGTGAATATAAAATTTAGTTTGACATGCAAAAGAATTAGTGATGTACACAAAGTTTTTAACACGCTTGAATTACACATAGTTCTAACGAACGACTCTTACCATTCTCTGAGCCACGGGTCGCAACGTGGGATGTAGTACTATCCTCCCGTCAGTGGTTAACTCGGACCTTGCCAACGCCCAATTTCGGGCCCTAGTATTTTTTATCCTAACCACGGGTGAGTCATCGTCTTTGTTCAACTCCAGTATTTTAGCCCACTCCTCCCTTTTACCCTGGTAACCACCCGACCCCAACTTGTGCGGATACTTGTTCATTGCAATGATCCTCCTGCCCTCCTCCCTTTTTTTCTTCACACATCAAATTAAGTAAAAAAATTAGCCTAGCTACTATTTTCCATTTATTAAAAAGTAAACAAACCAATTAAAAAGCAAGCAAAAAAATTACAAGTTGTGAGTGGAACAGTACCATTTCAACTCCATATTAATTCAGTTATTCAAAATAAACACCATTTCACATTTATATATGACTGGAACAACAGCAACAGGGTGCCTATTTCGGACACCATTTACCAATATAATTCAAATCGATAAACGAAAAAAGGTAATTTTGCTGAATTTACATACCTTGAACTCGTCCGTGCTCTTCATCTCCACAAACTTCTCCCACTTCGCTTGAGTCAGCCAAGTATAGTAGCCTACCGGGTTTTTACCTTGATCCATCCAATCCGTACTCAGCGTGCTTTTGAATTGCTTCCAAGCTTCATTCATTATCTTCAAGGTCTTATCCTTTACCACCTCCGGGATGTCATCCGGGATGTTCCACTGAGCCTGCATTGACACCCAAATTACTGCATTTAAGTTCATGTACAATTAAAAAAAATATGTTAACTGGTTAGGTACTTCACCTTCACAATGTTCCACCACTCGGTCTTTTGGGCTTTCGAAAAGTGATCCCATCTCTCTACCAGGATGTCTGCCTTTTGCTTCACCGTGGTGCACGCAAAATTTTTGTACTCAGCCGACCGTGGACCCTTCGCATACCCATTTTTACTGAACTCGATGTCCAGTTGCTTTGCCTCGGACGTGGACGCGCACATCGTCGGACCTCTTTTCCTTTTGGCCGAGCCTGATTGGGCAGCAGCTTGGTGCTCGCCTTCTTCCATCATATCTACGTGCTCATTCTCAATCGACATGGTTCTATAAAAAAAAAATTGAACTTTTTCAGTAAATAACAAGGTAAATACAGTAAATACCTCCAGTAAATACAAAAAAAAAATAGAACTTTCTTCGCAATGGAGGTGTTGAGCGTTTCCCCGAGAAAGAAGAGGTTGGTTGTCGGTCCGGAGAGTTGGTTGGACAGGAGAGGCGACGAAATCGAGGTGAGGTGGGGAAGAAGGACTCGAGCTAAGTTTCGAAATGTTTGGAAAAGAATTGAAGGCGCGAGCTAAGTTATGAAAAATTTGGAAGAGCAGGCGCGTAATATGTATTGTAACCCTAGTTCTACACGGACAATTCACTTTATTCATTTGTGTTAGAACACCTTTATACACGGACATCTAATCTAAACACCGTGTAGAGAGGAAGTACAAGATCTACACGGACTTTTTGGATAAAACATCCGTGTAGAAAGCCTCTCTCGACACGGATATTAACTTAACATCCGTGTAGAATGAGGGAGAGCGACACGGACTTTAATCGGAAAGTCCGCGTAGAAAGACCTTTCGACACGGACTTGATTTTAACATCCGTGTCTATACCTTTTCGGACATTGGAACGACACTCGTGCACGAATAATTTCAACACGGCTGTTTAATTAAACGTCCGTGTCTTTTTACAATTATACACGGACATGTAATTAAAAGTCCGTGATAAAAGTATAAAAATCAGATTATTTATTTAAGGTTTGTTTAATTTGAACAATTCCACGACGGAATTCGAAAAGTTGCCTCTTTATTATTATTTCTAAGGAGAAGACGAAAGGACTCTTCAAAATTCTATATAATCTGAGAAACCCCGATTGAGATTTGGTATGTTCAAATGGCCGTGACACCGCCCCCCTCAAGTGTGCCACGGCGAAGCCCAAGGGGGCACCCACCACCAAATGTGCCAGGGCCACGGCCCCGGCCCCCCTCAAACCCTCCCGAAGTCCCTCTCGTCCTCCCTGCCGAAGGTCCCGCAGTCCCTCCCGGCTTCGAAAAGCCTCCTCCCTACGTGAAGAGGACATGGCCATGGCCCCCCTCAAGTGTGCCACGGCGAAGCCCAAGGGGGCACCCACCACCAAAGCCCTACGTACGTAGGGGCAATGCAGCCAGACCATTCTTCCCTTGGATTAAACGTCCAAGGCAGCCACCACCATCTAAATAGTTTAATTAAGTTTTTTTTTTTTTTGCTTTGTAGTTATTTTGTAGTTTTTCTTTAAATTTGTGGTACATGTATGAGGATCATTTCTTTTGGTACGATGTATGGGGATCCTTTTTTATGTAATATATTTTGTTCTTTAATCAACAATCTTTTTTTTACACAGTTGAAACATAAACTCTTGCCTTGTGAGATTGTGAAGACGCACAAAAATAGTTAGTCCGTTGATTGATCGGGACCGTTCAAATCAAAGAGCATTGCATTTATTGTCTTCCGTGAAAGTTTGATCAAAAATTATTTTTATTTACCCATTTATCTAGTTCATTGAATATTGAAGTATCGTATGGCCACAAACACTTCGTGCTGGATCAAACCTCTATCATAATAAATTTTCCAAACTTTTATGTTGGTTACATTCAATGTTCTCCCTTGATCATTTTAAAACATATATGGAATGATTTCGTTGCAGATCAACCGTTGATTTTCCGCTTGAAAATGAACGGTCCAAAAATATTTTTACAATTTGAAGGGACATACAATGATGAAAGTTTATAAAAATAATATGTATAAGTATTATTTGGCCATATAAGATGTAAAAAAAATAAAAATATATTTTTTGAATTATTTTCGTATGTACTGTTGTACATGTATTAGGTGATTAGTAAATATCAAGCTTTGTTGACCGTCCGATAAACGAAGAACGGTCCTGATGTCTTCATTTAGGAGGTGGTGGGTAGATTTTCCGCCCTCTCTGAGGTAACATAATATTTCTGTTTAGATATGGTTCTAGATGATGCACAAGATCCTTTAATATTCGTGCATCATAATGATTAGACGGTCGGATATAACCACAGATATTACATCACCTTTGAGTTTATGAAAGCCCTTCTATCCCTCCTCGATCTCTGTGGACAAATTTTTTCGAAGTTCCCTCCTTTAGCTCTCTGATGGGACTCCCAAAAATTCAAAACAAATTTTACGAAAATTTTCGCCTAGGTTGGCTTTTCCCCGCCTCACTTTCCCTCACCTTTTGTACACGGATTTTTAATTAAATATCCGTGTACGATACCTTTCTACACGGACTTTTCATTAAACGTCCGTGTAGCTCGCTTTGCATTTCTACACAGATGTTCAGTTAAAGAGAAGGGAGTAGGTCCGATGACCACCGGACCTACTTTCATGTTCAACGATGATGACCGTCCGATCTAGTTTAAGATATGTCCGCACGGAAACTGAAACAGATACGAACGTGCTTTTAAACGATTCCGCACGACTTTTAAATCAAATAGACGGTGATTAAGCCCATCGTCAGCAGAGTAGGTCCGATGCTCATCGGACCTACTCTCAAGTTTTAATTTGTAACTGGAAATTAAATAATATAGAGTTCAAGAGCACAAAAAATAAAAATACTTCATATATTAATTTCAACATAGAGATAGTTACTGGATACATCATCACTTTGTTTGACCCTAAAAAGTCGGGATATAAAAATAAATAAAAAAATATAAATAATAAAAGAATATATAAAAAAAAAATGAATGGCCGAATGGTGATGGGAATAGAAATGTGTAAATTCTATTTTTAATCAAATATGTCCCTAATTGATTTGAGTAAACGTTACATATCTCTAATTAAAAATCCAAATATCATATTAATTGGGCTTGGGCCTTCGGATGACAATTGGAGCAAAATCGAAGTAAACCGAGGAAATGAAATAATTGGCTGAAATGAGGCGCATGTTTCCTTATTTCACTTAATCTGACAGGAGGTCCCCACATCCCTTCAACCAATCAGCGTTCAAGTAAAAAAAACTAGTTGAATTAGAGTGGTGCGCCCCATGCTCTCTCCCACAGACTCGGTTCACATGGACTAGCTCTTAGTCAGCCTCATGGCTCATGTACTCCATGCTCACATAGATGAAAGGATCTTTCTTCTTCTCCTAACAGACAAAAATTAGGAGAATCGGCAGAGAGCCAGCGCCAGCTGGAGATTCCCTTTGTCCTTCACTATGCTACTCGATTAAGGCCGTTAGATGCGTTCAACGACCCGGATGCTGCCAACTCATCAATCCCTTGCTGCAAAACGTGAGCCTCAATCCATGGCAAGGCCTTCAAACCAAAATCAGGGCCTTCCAATTTAAAAGCTACCAATGGCTCAGATTGACTCATTTGTTGGATCGATGAGCTGGCATTTCCCCACTGGCCACAAGGCAACAAAAAGAATGCTTAAATAATAAGCAAACTCTCACAGACCATTGATCGAACATCTGATGGTCATGATGAAAAACCAGTATAGAGGCAGCAAGCCGAAACCCTAATCCTGCCTTATATAAGGCACCCCAAATGAAAACTCCAGATATACTTCATCTTCTCCAGAAAGCTTTGAGCAAGAAACAAGAGAGAAAACCCCATTTTTGCACCAAGGCTAGGTTAGAAGCTTGAAGTTTTCTTAAGCAAGGCTAATAGGTAATTAATACCTATGTAATGTAAGGCTCTTGATGAGCAATGTTATGTAAATATTCTGTTTTTTAATCGAAATAAAGAAGGGTTTTTTTGATGATTTTCTTGTTTGTTCTTCATTACTTTAGCTTTATCCCTCACCTCTTCCTCTTTTATTTTATTTCTAAAACCTTCAAAAATCATGGATGTGAGAGTTGCATAGTTTCTAGTTCATCTTAGGATGAACAAAAATGAAATATGTAACTTGAGGATCAAATAAAAATATATTTTCCCTTTTTAGTTCCTTTCTTTGCATCTTTCATGAAATAATAATGAAAAAATATAAAAATGTGATTCTTCTTACCTTTTTATTTACTTTGCATAAAAATATATATAAATATATATATAAGTATTAATATTTATATATGTTAATATTTTATCATCTCTTTTATTTGGAGTTTATGAAATAAAAATAATAAAGTTTTGATCTTTGATATTTTCTCCCCTTCTCTAAACTCTTTTAATTTCTTCTAAAAATAATTAAATAGTAGAAGTATGAGGGTTGAGCCATGAGGTCTCCCTTCATATGAAAACTATATTAATTATTTTGTGAGGATGTTAAAAGAAAAAATAAAGTGACAACAAAAGAAAATTAAACACAAGAGGTAGTAGGGTTGAGCCATGAGGTCTCCCCTATTATTCTCTCAACCTAAATGATCAAAGGGCCTATTTGTGCAAAGGGATTAATTTAGTCAATAATTAGTGCATTTACATGCATGAATATTGGCAAGAATTAAAAACTATGTGCAAATGGGGAGAAATTGAAGTCTAAAGTATTAAATGATATTAGCTTTGGCTATGATATGTCATTTGTGCTTTAAACTTGTGATATTTCAATGACCCTCCCTTTTTAGATCCATTTGTGTATGGAAGAATACTTGATTTCCTAAGCCAATATGCTAAAGGAAATTAAATATTCCAAATATATGCAAATGATGGAAGATGGAAGGTTTGAAGTGTAAACAAATGACAAGTTGGATGTTTGCATCTCTAAACCTAAGGAAATCTTAATGACATGTTCTTCAAAAAACATCAAAAACATGATTTTAAACAAAATCAGGGGCCTCTTTGCATAAAACCACATTTTGGCAGATTTTTGGCACCATTTTCGGAATTTTTGGATTTTTTTCTTTCCCTTTTGTTCATTGGTACCAAAGATATAGCAACAAAGGCCATGAAAAGTCCCTAAAAATGATGTTTAATTCATGGAATTAGTTGTAAATATTCTAAATCAGTCCCTAGTACCCTCTGGAACAATGGACCAACATTACACTACAAAACATGCACCAATGACACAATAAAAGCCCTCTAAAGTGTCAAAATGACCTTCTCTGGTAAACAGTACCTTCTGGACTGGTACAGGGACCAAAGTAAAAAATGGACTTCACCACTGGATAGAGGACTTCAAAACACACAAAATGGACATCAAGTTTGCACTTTTCTGACTACATTTCGATTTTATACGAATTTTCAAAGTTCAGATCCAAAAAATGGAAAAACAGCATTTAAAGAAAAAGGGGGCTGCTGTTGGAAAATGGGCAGTATCGAATGACAGAAAAAATCAAAACATAAAATAAACATCATAATTAAATAGAACATTTCAAAACACACAAAATAGACATAAAGATCATATTTTTCTGACTTTGTTTCAAATTGATATGAATTTTTAAAGGTTGAATTGCTAAGTATAAGTAGAAATCCAATAAAACAGCTGCACGGATCTTAAAGCAATCTGAGACCCTCCATTCCGGCGCCATAACAGGATTTGAATGACAGCACGGGCTTTAAAGTCCAGAATACACATCAAATGGCCAGTACGAATCCTGAAGCTCAGCCCACATCCTAAAGCCCAATACACGAATCTAAGAGACCCAAAAACCCGAATCTTAAAGCCCAAACAATAAATAAAATTATAAATCAATCCCCTTTTTATGGAAAACCCCCTCTGATTTCCCAATATTTGCAGCGAAGCCCCTGTAAATTTACAAAAAGGCCCCTGACAGCACAAAACTCTCAAAAATAAGCCCTTAGAGGCCCAAATTTCACATGAAACCTTGTCTAAAACCCAAATCACAAAACCACACCCTTCCAGCTTTGTAAATAAGCCCCTGGAAAAACATAAATATTTACAAATAAGTCCTTTTTGGCTATAACTTCTTCATTTCAAGTCCGAATTGACTCAAACCACCTCCAAATGAACCCAAATTGAACCCTCCATCTTTCTAAACCAAAATTGAGCATGTCAGGACATCAGCCAAGCCCTGAAATTGACGAAAATACCCTTTTCTTCATATTTCAATCATTTTCTCTTAAATAAAAAGGTGTAAATAAAGCATAAATATATCTTCTCAAGTACAAATATGTTTATAAATAAATAAAAATGTGTAATAAAGGTATTTTAACGATAATCATTACACCTCATGCATGCACATTAATTAAATACCTAAAACAATGGTAAATCAAAGAAACACACGAAAACCAAGTACATGAGCTTCCCCTTTTAGCCCTTTTATTCAGTTCACAACAAATAGGCATAAATCCTGGAATGAACGAGGTATTCAGCATGGCTTGGGAGGGCCATCTGATGTAATTAACAGCGGGGGCTTGCGCCCGCTGGGAGTTAAACGTCCCCACAATCATTAAACTCTCTCGATGGACCGATCACGAATCGTAGGTCCGTCGAGGGTGAACCAGAAGGAATAGCGGAAAGAAAGAAAGGAATGTTTCGAGTTCGATGTTCTTTAATCAACAGAGAGCATTGAACCACGAGACATTTAAATACACATGCACACACCTTCCCATACCAACAGCTGTGCAACTTTCTGCGCCCTACACACTTAATACCAAAACAAAAACATAAATTATACAACAAACATAAGTATCTATCCCTAATTAAAAAACTATTCTTCTCACTAATTGCCTCCCCTTTTTAATTTTAACATCCGTGTCTCTTACCCTTTCTACACGGACTTTTATTTAAAAGACCGTGTAGCACCCTTCTAGAGATCTAAACCCTAAACTCTTTGCAACTTGCATCCGAGATATTTGAAAACCTGCAATTGAGCACTGAGTTCCTGTACCAAACCTTCATAGGGATCATTTTCATTTTAGAAATAGAACTCCACAGCAAGCGATTTCTCCAAATGCTCGACCTTCCTCTCCCAACTCAGATTTCTCCCTCCTCTGAAGGCAGAACAGGCACATGCAGCCTCCCGGGCGAAGTTCTTCAATCTGAGTTGGAGAGGAAGGTTGAGCATTTGGAGAAATCGCAACGAGGGTACTCGGCCTTCGAGAAATAGATAGGTGAAATTGGCAAAGGACTCGAAGCGGCGCGAGCCAAGTCATTTATTATATTGTAACCCTCTTTCTACACGGATATTAACCTAACAACCGTGTAGAATGAAGGAGAGCTACACGGACTTTTACGTTGAACGTCCGTGTAGAAAGACCCTTCTACACGTATTATTAAAAAAAAGTCCGTGCAGAAAGTAATTAAAAATATTAAGTGAATTTACTTCTTATTTTTTGTATTATTTGAAGTTATAATGATTTATTATATGTATTATTTTGAACTAATATTTGATATTTGACCTAGAAATGTTTGAAATATAAATATTTTTTATTAATATTTGATATTTGAACTAATATTTAAAACCAAATACTAATACTTGTCTGTCCTCAAATGGACTTTTCCAAGTTTGATAAATTTTTAAGACAAGCTTTGTTTAACTTATTTACATGCATCATAAATTCAAATTTGGAAAGTGTAAATGTTCAAAAATGTGAATAGCACAAAAAAGGTTAAATAAAATAGAGTTCAAGAGAATAAAAAATAAAAATACTTCATATATTAATAACATAGGAATAGTTACTGGATACATCACTTGTAGCTCCCATCCCCATGAAACCCTAAACTCTTTACACACGGACGTTTACTCTAACATCCGTGTGTGATTACCTTTATACACGGACCTTCATTAAAAAGCCGTGTAGCTCTCCTCATTTTGTGTGGATTTTAGTTAATTCTTTTCCCAGATAGGACGATGCTCCACCTATTATCACTCGGGTCAGTGACATAAAAGACTTGGGTTGCTTGCTTGGCGAGTATAAACGGATCATCAACATACCCAACTTTATTAAAATCAACGAGTGTGAACCCGTCGTTATCAGCTTTAACACCCCGGTCTTCGACCCATTGACACCGAAACAAGGGAATGCTGAGGTCAGGACTGTAAATGAGCTCCCAAATTTCCACAATAACGCCATAATACGACTTTGATGCAAAAACCGGCCGGGAATCTCCGGATCTACTGAATTCTTGAGACGTCGCCACCAACGTCACCCCACTATTTTGCATCGTGCTCTTATCACTTTGGGTTTTAGTGTAAAATGTATATCCGTTAATTTCGTATCCTTGGAATGTTCTAACAATAATTCGGGGTCCTTCGCCCAGCAGTCGAACAATTTCATTTACGGGCCCCCTATCGGGGTGTGACTGCACCCTTTCTCTCAGCCATCCTACAAATGAACGATTATGCTCGTTGGTAAGCCACTTCTGACTTCTCGTGTAGTACTCTTGTTGAAGGATTGCCATGTGCTCATCTATATAGGGAGCAACATCTGTCATGTGCTGTAGTACCAAAAAATGCGCCTTCTGTAGTTCATCTCTATCAGCAACTACGGCTTTCAACCCAATTGTCCCGACTCCCTGGAGCCTTCCCTCATATCGAGACTTTGGAACGCCAATAGGACAGACACCGGTCATGTAGTTGGTGCAAAAATCAATCACCTCTTCTGTGGAATATCCTTCTACAATGCTACCTTCGGGTCGATGTCGGTTCCTTACGTATTTTTTCAAAATTCCCATGTATCTCTCGAATGGATACATATACCGCATGAACACAGGACCACAGATCTTGATTTCTCTCACTAGATGAACAACAAGGTGAACCATAACATCGAAAAAAGATGGCGGAAAATACATCTCAAGTTGGCAAAGAGTAGCGACGACTTCCACCTCCAAAGAGTCCAGTATTAGAGGGTCTATCACTTTGGAATTTATTGTATTGAAGAAAAAACAAAGCTTCGTAATGGTTTGACGAACGGGCTTTGGTAAAACCTCCCGAATTGCAACAGGAATCATATGTGTCAATAAAACATGACAGTCGTGAGATTTCAGACCGACCAGTTTCAGGTCCTTCATCGACACCAGCTTCTTAATATTCGAAGAATACCCTGATGGGACCTTAATACTACGGAGGCATTCACAAAAGCTTGTTTTCTCTTTCTTCGACATCGTGCACATTGCGGGGGGTAGGTATGTGCGCTTCCCTTTCTCCTGCGGTGCAAGCTCGGGTCGTATTCCCATTTCTATCATGTCTTTTCGAACTTTGATACCATCTTTAGTCTTCCCCGGAATGTTCAATAATAAACCAGTCAAACTGTCGCAGACATTTTTTTCAACATGCATGACATCTATGCAATGTCTCACTTCTAAATATTCCCAGTAAGGTAGGGCCCAAAATATGGACTTCTTTTTCCAAATATTCTTCGGCGGTTTTGTGGCACACTTTCCAAACACAACATCAAGGTCCTTAACACGCTCGAAGACACCCTTCCCATCTAATGGATGACGGGCCACTCCAAGCTCAACCTTCCCGTTGAATGCCTTCTTCTTCTTACGATATGGGTGATTAATTGGAAGAAACCTACGGTGCCCCATAAATACATTCTTTTGACAGTTCTTCAACCTCAGCACCTGCGTATCATCTTCACAAATAGGGCACGCTTTTTCTCCTTTACAAGTGTAACCCGACAAGTTCCCATACGCGGGGAAATCATTTACGGTGCAAAACACCATGGCCCGCAAGTTAAAGGTCTCTTTCATGTACGCATCCCACACCGAGATGCCATCACGCTATAATTTTTGGAGGTCCTCGATTAATGGTGCGAGATATACATCTATGTCATTTCCGGGTTGTCTGGGTCCTTGGATTAGTAATGACATCATTATATACCTGCGTTTCATGCACAACCAAGGAGGAAGATTGTAGATGGCTAACAGAACTGGCCAAGTACTGTGCCGACTGCTCATGCTTCCAAATGGACTCATTCCATCTGTGCTCACCACAATCTTGAGGTTTCTTACCTCGGAACTAAAATCTTTGAAATGTCTATCAAAATTTCTCCACTGAGGAGAATCAGCCGGGTGTCTTAGTTTACCGTCCTTTTTGCGCCCTTCTTCATGCCAACGCAATAACTTCGCATCTTTGGGATTTGCAAATAACCGTTTGAATCTCGGTATTATCGGCAAATACCACAACACCTTGGCCGGAGGCCGGCCCTTTTTGCCATCGTCACAATCAGTAGTGCCCTGGTCCTTACGTTTATACCGAGAAACACCGCACTTAGGACAAACATGCATGGCCTCGTACTCACTACGGTACAATACACAGTCATTCGGACATGCATGTATTCTTTCGATCTTCAAACCCACTGGACATATCAATTTTTTCGCCTGATATATTGTACGGGGTAACTCGTTGTTATCCGGGAACATTTCTCCTAAAAGCTTTAATAAGGACGTGAAACTCTTATCGCTCCAACCATTTTCTGCTTTCAGGTTAAATAATTTCAACACAGCTGACAGTTTCGTAAATTTGGTACACCCGGGATACAACGGCTTTTTGGATTCATTAGACAAATATTGAAATTTATCATAATTTTTATCAGTAATTTCATCTTCCACATCATGTAACATGTCCTCCAGATTATCAATATACTCGTGTACTACATTTTCATCGATTTCCGTCTGCAGCTCATCATCGTCGTTGCGATCAAGTTCAACATTATCAAAATTTTCGTCATTCAAATCATCATCGCTGAAATCAAGTTCAAAATTATCCAAATTTTCTACATTCTCATCGCTCTCTTCACAACGGTTAGAATTCTTATTGGTACAACTACTTTCCCCAAATTCCTCACCATGCATGAACCAACATGTATATCTTTTCTTAAATCCACGACAAATCAGATGAGCTCTAATTTCTTCGGAGTCCCCAAATCTTAAAAAAATTTTACAATCTCTACAAGGACACAAAATGTCGGCTTCCTTCATCTTCACTCTATACCTCTCAGCGAATTTTATGAACTCATCAACGCGACCCAAATATTCTTCACTATCACGTCGCAATTCATACATCCAACTTCGATCCATCTGTAAATTGAATTAAAAAAATGATTTCAATTAATCATGGTCAACATGTAAATTGGTACCAAATTCTAGGCTTACAAAGGGCCGGTTTACAATCCTAACCCACTCTTTGAATATTAGGTCCCATATGTGAACACATATTAGCGAGATTTAATTAGTATTTGAGAAAAATTCGGCAGCATTTCCCCTTAACTCCCCAAGTATGCGTAAAAACCACATACTCGTAGGAGCATTAAGGGAAAATACCGTCGAACTTTCCTCAATTACTAATTAAATCCCGCTAATATGTGTTCACATCCTAAATGAGTCCCAATATTCAAAGAGCAGTCCCAAAACGGGGACTATCTAAAATTAATCCCTATTGGATTAATTATGGACGGGCAAGGACCTAAAAGCATCAGTAGGGGTCGGTTATTGGACAACAATACACTACTTACACATGATCGATCTAAATAAGTACAAATAAGTAACATAAAAATAGAGGAAGAAAAGGAAAATATATATATATATATATACACTAACCTTAGAAAGATAGAGAGGAGAAAATACAAACTTCAAAGATCTCAGATAATACCAGCTGCTGGCCTTTGCAGAAATCGGATCAGCGCATTCAATACAGAGAGAGACAGTATTAATTACTTGATAAAAAAAAACGGCGCTGGAAGGAGAAGGCCTTTTATACCAAAACCCTACAAAGACTTTTCTACACGGATCTTACGTTAAGAAATCCGTGTAGCTCTCTCACAAATCATACACGGCTATTTGTATTTAAGAACCGTGTTTATAATGCTAGCCTCTTCTATGAAAATTTATAAAAATCCGGGTTGTGCCCCATAGGAGAATGGGTTTCTACACGGATTTTCAAGAAACAACCGTGTACATTTACTTTTGACACGGATCTTTCGTTAAGAAATCCGTGTAGCTCTCTAACAAATCATACACGGCTATTTGTACTTAAGAACCGTGTGTAATGGTAGCTAATTTCGTTTAGGTTATCTTTTAATTTTGCAAATTCGGGCAGCAAATCCCATTGTTTAGGGATGCTAAAAATTATTATGGAAATTTATAGTTCATTGATGAATAGAATTAAAGTTTTCGTGTCCTATATATTTTTTGGGTTTTTTTTTTATTTATGGGCTAGTCTTTTTCTACACGGATTTAAAAAAAAAATTTCCTTGTAGCTATTTCGTACACGGATATTCAACTAATATCCGTGACAATTACTATTTGGACACGGTTTTAAGTTTAATATCCGTGTATGTTATCCTATATATTTTTCAATTAACAATTTTTTTTCTGGGCTAGCCTCCAGTTTTGCTAGCCAGTTTGCTACAAAATTCAATATTGAGTTACCCCTAGTTTTTCAGATAATTTGACATCCAATTTTCCAATTACAGCACAAAAATTATACTTAGCATTACAAAATTCATAGTTAGCATTACAAATCCATGTTCAGCAATTACAAAATTCATAAAGTCATCTCCTTATTTACAATTACAGCACAAAAAATTACTAAATTCTCTATATTTTATTTAATTACAAGAAATTACTAAATTCTCCTTTTTTTTCTGGGCTAGCCTCCAGTTTTGCTAGCCAGATCTGTTCAGTATTGAGATTACCCTCCAGTTTTTCAGATAATTTTGTCATCCAGTTTTCCAATTACAGCACAAAAATTATACTTAGCATTACAAAATTCATAAATTTATATTTAGCATTACAAAATTCATAAATTCAACTCCTTATTTACTATTACAGCACAAAAATTACTAAATTCACTAATAAAACATTACAAGAAAATGCTTACAAGAACATTACTATAATTCACAAAAATTACTAAATTCACTAATAAAACATTACAAGAACATTACTAAATTCACTAATAAAACATTACTAATATGCATAAATTCATATTTTATTTAACACCTTACAAGAGCATGCTTTATCCTGGTTAGGTTCCAAAGAAATGAGGCAGACTAACTTTCACCTAACAAAATATTTTCTGAAAATTAAATTATGTTTTAGTCCCAAGTTTTTGGCGATGTAGAAATGGACACGTTGCAGTGTTCTTACGTTGTTGTTTAAATTCTTTCGCAAACCACATCTTATTCAAAGGGAGTTTGTGTAAGAAATTAATTAACAATGCACTGCCACATGCCATTTCTACACCGCCAAAAACTTGGGATCAAAACATGATTTAATTTAAAGAACATGTTTTATTATTGAAAGTTAGTTTTACCCATTTCTTTGGAACCTAACCAATAAAAAACATGTTCTTGTCAAGTGTCAAATAAAATATAGTGAAAATAAAAAGAAAATGAAATTCATCACATGCTGTCCATCGGAAAGTTCATCACAATCTGTAAATAAAAAAAAATGATGAGTAAGTAAGCAACAATAAGTAACAGAAAATTAGAGGAAGAAACGGAAAATAAATGCCAGAGATGAAGGAGATATTCATGCCAGAAGTGAAGTCCAGATGTAGGTTATCAATTATATCACATCGCTCGTCTAATTGATAGATGAGCTCCAAAGATAGCGACTTATCTTGATAGATAAGCGATCTGACATAATTGATAAACCTAAATCAAAATTCCAATTATTAACCGTGAAATGATTATCAAAGTTGATCAAAAGCGATATGTAAAGTGACCGGTCTTTCTCTCTTCCTAAGGTTATACAGGAGAACCTACAATCTACCTATGAATTGAAAAAACTCTAACCTTTCCGTTTGTTGAATTACTTGATCAAAACGGCGCTGGAAGGAGAAGGCCTTTTATACGGCGGGGGAAGGAGAAGGCCTTTTATACAAAAACCCTACACTTTTCTAAACGGATTTATACTTAACAAAACCGTGTACAATGTGCAGTGTATAAAATTGGCAAAACCGTGTATCGATAATCAAAACCCTACAATAACCTTTCTCCACGGATTATTATGTGAACAGCCGTGTAGCTCTGTCAAAGGTTTCTACACTGTTATTTAAACAAAAATCCGTGTGTATTTTACATATTTCTACACGGTTCTCACCATAAATACCCGTGTAGCTCTCTCATGGCTATCTACACTGTTAGTTAAACAATAATCCGTTTACAATTCCTGATAAAGTCCGTGTAGCTCTCTCAAGGCTTTCTTCACTGATTCTTTAATAAATATCCGTGTAATAGATCCCACAGATATTTCGGGCTTCCAAAAAATTACAATAGCACACGGTTTTTGTATAAAATTGTCAAATCCGTATACAATGTGCCGTGTACAATGACCATTTCTGTAGTAGTGTCCAATAATCTGTCCAGAAGGATTCCCTGCCCTACAATACTTGAAAGTGGGTTACGATAGGAACATCAAGGTTCTGACGATGGCACAGGGAGTAATGCCAAAGCTTACATACCTCCAAGTAGGTTTCAACACCAAGGTGCACCTGCCTCCTGAGCTACAGCACGTTGTGATCGATAGTTGAACTGACTGAGCTGAAACGTATTTTTGGGTGATCACTTGGTTTTTGCTTTCACTTTTTATTTTTTTGGTAGGAACGTGTATTCTTTTTATTTTTTTGGTAGGAACGTGTATTATTAGTAATTTATATGGTGCAAGCGTGCATGTATATTATTCTTTTGTTTTTTGTACACATGGGAAGTAAACCACAATTTGTACGTACATGTTCTCCATTAAATTGGCATTTAATTTGTACATGCTGGTGCTGATCTTTATAGTCTAATTCTTGTATATTTTATCTTGCATAATTGGGCTATCAGGGGTGTAAACGGATCGGCTATTATCCCATATTATATCCGGATCCGAATCCGGGAAATATTACATTCGGATAATTTGAATACGGTTGATTTTTTAACGGATAATTATCGGTATCCGAATTGTTTGTATCTCCCATCTAAATGGGCCAGCTTATATGAGCCTAATATATTAAAAACTCTCAGCTAGTATATAAATGCTTGTAATTTAGTTATGATTTTCTTGTGGGACTAATAGTACACTTGAGATCCGGATGACCGTTGTTTCTTTTTTAATTTTTTTTTATTATTTTTGCATTACTAACTAAGCACAGTTCTCTCGGACTAGGCTAGGACTCTAGGACGGGTTCAGCCATATTAACCTTTTCATCAAAAACCGTATGAACAGTCAACAGATATATTCTACAAACTATCTCGATTCGCCATCTCATCCGTTGACCCCACCTTTTGATATATATGTGGGGGTCCCACAATTAAGTCAAATGTTCTTACTATAATTCTGTATAAACTTACTCTCTTGCTCGCTCTCTCAAACCAACATCATTTTTTTTTCTTTATTTTGTAATAATTATATTATATTTAGTGTAATCTTCTGGCTTAACAATTTTTTGACAAATTAATTTTGTACTATTTTTTTCTTATAATTTTCGTACAAAACAAGTTTATGCTAATAAAAATCCAGTGATGAATTCCGATTTCACGATCAAGTAATGTATTTTTAATTATCCGAATTATATTTATATCCGTATTCGTATCCGTCCGAAATCCGATTCGAATCCGTATCTGTTTAATATCCGGTCCGTATCCGTATCCGATCGAGACTATCCGTATTCGTATCCGTATCCAAAAAACTATAACGGAAAGGATACGCACGGTTTGATCACTATCCGATCCGTATCCGACCGTTTACACCCCTACGTATCTAGGTTTGACTGATTTAGGTTTGATTTATTTCAATCATTCTCTGATTTTTATGGTGAGTACAGATTCATTCTCTTGAAATAAAAAAACTCAAATCAATTCCGAGAAAGCTTCGTGAACAAATCTTTTTTCCATGGCAAGACGAAATACATTAAGACACGATCTTCAGATTAAGCTAGAAATATTGTCATATTGTAACAAAAAGCATGACAATGAGCTTCCAGATGCTTTTGGTTCTCGTAACAATTGTGGTGGTAACATTTGATGTAATATTATATGTACACTCTTCTATAAACACCTATTTCATTTAATTGTTTTGTTTCCACTTTTCAACTAATTTCTTTTCCTTCTTTTAAGGAATTTAATATAATTAAAAAATAATGGGTATGACATTAAGTTACTGAGAAGATTAAAGTGAACCTCTAAAAATATATATATATATAAAAATAAACAAAAGACATCAAGTAGATCTATATTAAACTATGAACACCACAACCTATCACTTAATTAGT
>CM051468.1:765776-1128276 GCA_028015225.1 Carex myosuroides
ATACACAATACAAATGTCCATTATTTCGAATAATATCTTACTAACTTTTTCGCAAATAAAAAGTCATAAATTACAAAAGTTTTAAATATGATAATATTTAAAATGTTATAATGGTTATTTTTATACTTCATGTTCGTATTTTGGTTTTCAAATTCGAAACAGCCAATTCGAACCACACAACGTGATCTCCATGAATTTGAAAGTTTGTGAATCATTCAAAAACAAGAATTTTCTACCAATAGAAATAAATAGTAAACTTTTTTCTAAATAATGTAAAACTTGATCTCTAAGTATATTTTAATACGGAAATTACATTGAGCGGTACGGATCACATTGAGGGGTCGCTACGTAAAATTTAATCTCCAAGTATATTTTCATGAAGCTCTATAGTCCAACTCTTATAATAATTAATTACAGATCGATAGAAAAAACTAGAAGGAATATAAAGAGGGGTCCCATGACTTTTTATATTTTGACCAATGCACACTTAATAAAAAGAAATTAAGATGCCTATTATGAAATTGGAATTTTTTTTAAAAACAGTAATTAAAATAATTAAAGTTAAAGAACCAACATGATTACCGTGTTTTCTACAAAAACAGCAAAAACCGAATAGCCTATTCGGTTAAGGGGGTTTTTTTTTTGCTTCACCGAATAGGCTATTCGGTTTACCCTATTTTCACAAAAACAAATCCCCGCACTGTGTAACTTTTCGTGTAACACCCCTAAACCGAATAGGCTATTCGGTTTAGGGATTTTTTTGCCTAAACCGAATAGCCATTTCGGTTTAGGTTTTTTTTTTTTTTTTTTTTTTTTAGAGACTAAGAAGATCGAAATAAAGAAATCTAACACTAAAAATTTAAATTTTTTGTTTAAATTATTTTTTAGATTACTTCTTTTGATTTATAATTAGCAACAACAAAAAATACACTAAATTACTTGAAATTATGTTGAATTACACTGTATTACAATAAATTATGTTGAATTACACTAAATTACAATAACTCCGCTAATTATGCTAAACTACACAAAATTACGCTAAAATAGACCGATTATGTGTCATCTTTCACGAATCATAAAAAATAGTAAAAAAATTCCGAAAATAGTAAAAATTGGTATTCTACAATTTCATATGTAACTAATTTACTGAGCTACTTGGATTGAATAATAGAAATGAAAATCTTAATCGGAAACTCCAACTCATGTTTTGAGGCTCTTCCCTTAGTTTTTTGGCGATTCTGAATTTTGGAATCTGGCATTGCGAGCACAGACGCATGCGTATTTTTGCAAGCTTTCCGAAAAGTGGTCATTTACTGAAATCGAACACTCGAGTGCCGTTTTATGACCGTTTGAAGTTTCGCCGCCGTTTTTCGCCTTTTCAGTGAAGATATCGTCCCTATTCTTATGTAATTTAGCGTAATTTACTGTATTTTAGCGTAATGTAATGTAATTTAGTGTAATTAAACTTAATATAGTGTAATTCAAAATAACTTCAAGTAATTTAGCGTATTTTAGTATAAATATGCTAATTATATATCAAAAGAAGTCAAATAATTTAAATAAAAAAAAAATCAAATTTTTAGTATTAGATTTTTTTATTTTGCTCTTCTTAGTCTTAAAAAAAAAAAAAAAAAACTTAAACCAAATAGCCTATTCGGTTAAGTCCAAAAAAACACCAAACCGAATAGGCTATTCGGTTAAGCCATTTCATAGATTTTCTGTGGCGAATTGCCCTGTAAACCGAATAGGTTATTCGGTGAAGCAAAAAAAAACCCTTAACCGAATAGCCTATTCGGTTTTTACTGTTTTTGTAGAAAACTCGGTAATCATATTGGTTCTTTAACTTTTATTATTTTAATTACTGTTTTTAAAAAAAATCCATGAAATTGCTACAAAATTGGGTAGACAATTGTACGTACCACACTCTCCCGGAATTCTATCCAGTGAGTGATCGAATAGAGATTCTTTTGAACTCTTATTGCAAGTCATGTGCGCTGATTTCTGTATAATGTGTACGTTATGTCTGTTTTATGTCTTGTCGTGTCCTCTCGTGTTTTTACATGTTGTTCAGAATATCTATTAGATGTATCATACTAGGTACATGTTGGAACCGACTACGTTAGATATCATGGGCAAAATTATATATACATAGAGACTGGCTAATATACAAATGTTTGTTTCTAGATTTAGGAACAAACGATTCGGTTCTCTGATTTTCGAAGTCCAAACAGTCGATCCAAACCGTTAAATATTCAATCTACATTAAAATGTTCTTGTAGATCAAATTTTACATTTTTTGGAATTTTTTTACTATTTATTAAGCTGGTTTGAAAACCGCTGTTTTTATTAAATTTCTGCAGCATTGAAAAACAGCGGTTTTCAAACCAGCTTAATAAATAGTAAAAAAGTTCCAAAAAATGTAAAATTTGGTCTCCAAGCACATTTTAATATAGATTGAATATCTAACGGTTTGGATCGACTGTTTGGACTTTGAAAATCAGAGAACCGAATTGTTTGTTCCTGAGTCCAGGAACAAACGTTTGTATATTAGCCACTCTCTCTCTCTCTCTCTCTATATATATATATATATATATATATATATATATATGGAGCAAAACTAGAGTGTGATGTGCTCACCAAGAGGGATTGGTGAGCAAAACTGATGCTTAATATTTTAATTGAGAATTTCATTGCAACTTATTTCAAGTTCCAATTGCACTACTAATTAGATTTTGTTTTGAATAATACACATTTTATCAGAGCCCCACGCAAATCGATTCATGGGAGTTCGGGTTTTATGTAATGAATAACATGGAGATGCTCATAAAAAATTAAGCATGTTCGTTTCCAAAGGTTTGTCAATCACTCGTTTCTATCATGCTTTCAGATTAAGTTCTTATATATGTTATTAATATGTTTTGATTTATTCATGTAGTGTCGTCTGTCAAGAATGTCGTACAAAGAACACGCATTACATGACATCCGTATCTAATGGTGTAAGTTATTCTTGAAATTAGTTTAATTACTGATGCAAGTACTTGGCGGTGGGAGGATTTGGTGCTGATATTTTGGTGATAAAAACAGTTATTGTTGTCTGTGAATTAAAACAGTTATTGTTTTCTGAATTTTGCGGTCAGACACTTTGGTGTTGGTTTTAATTTTGTGGTAAAAGCAGTTGTTAGTTTTCTGGTACAATGAAATATTGCTCTATATATATATTGCTAGTTTGTTGGTTTATAATTGTTGTCTACTTTATATATTGATTGTTGCATGGATTAATATATATGTTGGATAACTTGTATATATATATATATATATATATATATATATATATATATATATATATGTTGTTGATGCCTGTATTGATTGTTGGTTAAAATATGGGTATAGAATACATACATGTTTATTGTTGCTTTACTGGATTTTGAAAATAGCTAGCAAATATAGGATGGAGGCTAGCCCCTAATAGAAAACAGATGGTGTAAGACATTTTTTCAATCGGTTATTAAAATCCAACAGACAGTATTAATTACATTTGTCGTCGGTTGCATAACGAAAGAGATGGCGTTGGGTAGTCAACACCGTATGGCCGATCGTGCGCTGTTGATGGCATAGTGATTAACGCCATCTGTTTTGAGTCGATGGCATATGTGTATACCTTTCCTATCAGGGCGATAACTATCGGTTCGGAATCCGATTGCGGATTGCGATTTCAACCGACGGCAAAGTTTTTTTTTTGTAGTAGTGGTTATAACGTTGTCCAATAATAATAATAATAATAATAATAATAATAATAATAATAATAATAATAATAATAATAATAATAATAATGATAATAATAATAATAATAATAAGAGGGGTTATATATGGTGCTTCATGAAGTAATGGTTATTTTTTTACTTCATATTGGTATTGTCGTTCGAAAAGTCGAAACAGTTGATTTGAACCACACAACGTGATCTCCATGAATCTGAAAGTTTGTGAACCACTCAAAAACAAGAATTTCTACCAATAGAAACAAATAGTACGGAATTTTCTAAAATATGTAAAATTTGATTTCTAAGTACATTTTAATATGGAAATAACATTGAGCAGTACAAATCGATTCCGATTTTCTGAATAGAAATACAAATTTAAAGTAAAAATAAAAAAACTCGTACTTCATGAAGCAGCATAGTTCAACTCTTATAATATTTAATTAACAGATAGAAAAAACTAGATGGAATATAAAGCGGGGTCCCATGACTTTTTAAATTTTGATCTATATGCACACTGAATAAAGGAAATTGAAATAGCATCTAAATTGGCTAGGCAATTTCTGCTGCCACTCTCCCGGACTTCTATCTAGTGGGCTACACCAGTGATTGATCGGACAGAGCTAGATTCTCTTGAACTCTTATTGCAACTTGCAAGGTCATGTGGGCAGATTTCTATATATATATATATATATATATATATATATATATATATATATATATATATATATATATATATATATATATATATATATACAGTGTTATGTCTGTTTTACGTCATGTCGTGTCCTCTACGTACGGACACATCAGGTTTTTGTTTTCTTTAAATAAAAAAAGGTTAAAAATAGTAATAATCTAAAACAAGGAAAAAAGCCAAACAAAATTATGACAGAGAATTTTGAACTTGAAATAGGGGAGGGATCAAGTTACAACAAATTTAAGTTACAACAAAGTTACAATAATTATTTTTTTTCATTTTCAAAGTCCAAATTATCGATCCAAACCGTTCAATATGATCTCCACAATAAAATGTGCTTGCAGATCAAATTTTACATTTTTTTTGAATTTGTTTACTATTTATTAAGTATTTTACAAAAAATAGTTATATTCAGACCATTGAATTTTGTACTCATCTTAATAAATATTAAAAAAATTCAAAAAAATATAAAATTTGATATGCAAGCACATTTTATTTAGATAATCATGTTGAACGGTTTGGATCGACGATTTGGACTTTGAAAATGAAAAAAATGGTTGTTGTAACTTTGTTGTAACTCAAATTTGTTGTAACTTGATCCCTCCTCCTTGAAATAATATTTTGCAAAAGTTTATTCTTTTTCAATCCTTTTTTGTCCGATTTTGGAACCGGCCACGGTACTTCGCGAAGTAAAGCGAGTGTTTTACTTCACGTTAATATTTTCAATTTCAAAGTTCAATCATTCGATACAAACACTTCGGTTTTTATATTTTCAAAGTCCAATCATTCGATTCAAACTGTTCAACATTTAATCTATAATAAAATGTGCTTAGAGACCAAATTTTACATTTTTTGAAATTTTTTAGTATTTATTAAGCTTGTTTTAAAATCACTGTTTTCAATGATCCAGAATTTGTTTATTAAAATCAACAATTTCAAAACTGCCTTAATAAATAGTAAAAAAGTTCAAAAAAATGTAAAAATCTGGTCTTCAAGCACATTTTAATATAGATATCACATCTAACGGTTTGGATCAACCGTTTGAACTTTGAAAATCGGAAAACCAATTGGTTGCAGCACAACTCCAGAACAAACGTTTTGATATCAACCAACCTCATATATATATATATATATATATATATATATATATATATATATATATATATAGAGGAGGGATCCACTAACAACAAATTTGAGTTACAACAAAGTTATAACATTCATTTTTTTCATTTGCAAAGTCCAAATCGTCGATCCAAACCGTTCAACATGATTATCTAAATAAAATGTACTTGCAGATCAAATTTTATATTTTTTTGAATTTGTTTACTATTTATTAAGATGGGTACAAAATTCAATGGTCTAAGTATGGCTATTTTTTGTAAAATACTTAATAAATAGTAAAAAAATTCAAAAAAATGTAAAATTTGATCTGCAAGCACATTTTATTGTGGAGATCATGTTGAACGGTTTGGATCGACGATTTGGACTTTGAAAATGAAAAAACTGAATGTTGTAACTTTGTTGTAACTCAAATTTGTTGTAAGTTGATCCCTCCTCATATATATATTGTCCTAATAAATATTATAAATTGAAATTTAATAATAAATTAACAAGAATAATAGAAATGCATGCTTTTTTTTTTTTGGCTTGAATACGTGGATATAAAACTCCAAAAGATTTGTCTTTCCTCATTCTATTTAATCTTGACATTTCATCATCATTATCCAATGTTTTAAAATACAGTTTTGTTCATGCAAGCGGAAGATCACAGCATACCGTGTATTCTGATTTTAATGAGAACTTATATATGCGGATTTTAAAATGAGTTGTCAATATCCACAATCAATTTTTATAGTCATGACAAACCAACAAGGTAATGCCTAGAGTCATAAGTCATGAGAAGCCAACAAGGTAATGCCCAAAGTCATGATAATATCCAATCCAGGAACAATACTAACAAAGTGTAGTTTATAGAAACTAGAAAGTCCTCATATACGTCCGAATGTAGTATTATGCGTCCGAATGGATAGTGTCGCATGTAGTTTTATGTGTGCGCATGACCGCATATATGTGAGTGCATGACATATTGAGCACAGCAGCAGACCGTATATGCATATATATATGGTCCATGAGGCCGCATTAAAAACATTGTTATCATCTGTAATGAAGTTTAAAACTACATGTGGTCCTAGTGGTTCTAGTGGTCCTGGTCCTAGTGGTCCTCGTCAAAGTACTACAAGTGGTTCAAGTAGTCCTCGTCAAAGCGGTTAGACTGGGGGTTTATTGCAGAATTTATTGAATCAGTTTACAAAATTGAGTATGAGTTTACAGAATTATTAGAAGAGGTTTACAGACACTTTTTAGTTGCTTCCGGAAATTTTCCTGAAATTGATGTCCGGAGACTATTAGCCGCTTTCATGAGAATATATATATCTTAAAATAAAAAAAAGACTCAGTACTTCATGGAGCACTGTAGTCCAACTTTTATAATATCAATTAACAGATAGAAAAAACTTGAAGGAATATATATAAAGCGGGGTCCCATGACTTTTTAAATTTTGATCTATGCACACTGAATAAAGGAAAGATACCAATTATTAAATAGCAACTAAATTGGCTAGGCAATTGCTGCTGCCACTGCTGCCACTCCAGTGATTGATCGGACAGAGAATCAAATCTTGAACTCTTATTGCAAGGTGACGTGAGATGATTTCTCTATAGTGTGTTATGTCTCTTTTGTGTGGTGTTGTGTCGTCTTGTGTTTGTATATGTTAGTTTGAATATCTATTAGATGTATTATATCATATAAGCACACTTTACGGATTCAAAATGTCATTTTATGTCAAAAGGTACGGTGCAGAAATCGGATATAACACTTGCATGTAAGAACACGGTACGTGCCGGCACACTAGCTTGTAGGCACGTTTTTGTTTTCTTTAAATAAAAAAGGTTAAAAATAGTAATAAAAATGAAAAAAACTGAAAAAATAATCTAAAAATAGAAAAAAAATCTAAATAAAATTATGATAAAGAATTTTTAACTTGAAATAATATTTTGCAAAATTTTAATTTTTTTTCGTCCTTTTTTCGTCTAATTTTGAAACTGGCCACGTTAAATATCATATGCAAAATTATATATATATATATTTTTGTTAATATAGTGTCCATAATTAATATTATAAATTGAAATTTAAAAATAAAATTAACCAGAATAATAGAAATGCATGCTTTTTTTTGGGTTGAATACGTCGATATAATACTCCACAAGATTTGTCTTTCTTCATTCAATACAATCTTGCCATTTAATCATCATCATACAATGTTAGGTGAGTTATTGTGACAAATAGTATAATTTAAAAAGTGATTATTAAAATTAAAAGACCAAATTGTTATCAACTAAAAATTTAATGACCTTCTTAACATTATAACGATATCCAATAATAATTGTTACGTCTTAAATTTTTACCATCCGAACCGTGAGTATAACATCATCATCACACTTTTTATTGGTTCGTCAACTTACGTCGCCAAAAAAAGGAAACAAAAATAAAAAACGGAGTTAGCTATATATATATATATATATATATATATATATATATTAAATAATGTATGCATATTTAATCGGCGATAACACACCGGTCTAAGTTATGCGTAAAACAAGTCACATCATTTTCAACCATTGAACCCGACTGCGACTAGCATTCCCCACATATCGGTCTCGACCACGACAAGCAGCCCCCGTGTATCAGCCTTTCTAAAATCACAAATCAAATTCCAACTTCAGACCCATCATTCCATTAAATATATCATCATAATACAATATGCAATACTAATATCCAAATCCACCATGCATACAAAACGAAAATACAAATTATAAAGAAGTTTGTTACCTAATAGCGAGATATTCAAAATTTCAAATCAGATTGTAACGAAAATTCAAAATCACTGCAAGATAGTCAGAAATCAAATCAGACATAATATTGGCCGAATAATAAAATACAGATCACTTCTCACATGCAAACAGAAGTTGAGGATTGTTTTTCATATTTGTTCTTTCTCCGATGCAAATAGAGAATGGGAATCTCTTAATAAAGAGAGAATATCTTTTTTTCTTCTGTATACTTACGGTACATAACATAATCGGAAAAAATGAGTTAATCAAAATTTGAATAATAAAACTGTATTTATAGAGGTGATCAAGTAACGTCTAATGGATAGATCAAATTAACAGCGTTTATTTAATACACCATAGTCCATATCTCTTATAATATAATGAATTAATAAACAGAGAGAACAAACTAGAAGGAATATAAATAGGGGTCCAATAACTTTTTATATTTTGATCAATGCACACTTAATAAAAAGAAAGATACCTATTATGAAAGATACCACACTCTTCCGGAATTGTATACGTATCTAGTGGGCCACTCCAGTAGTGATTGATCGGACAGAGATTCTCTTGTGAACTCTTATTGCAAGGTCATGTGTGTGTGTGACTGTGTGTTATGTCTGTTTTTGTTTTCTCTCTAAATGAAAAAGGTTAAAATGAGTTGTCATATCCACGGTTAATTTTTATAGTCATGACTCATGAGTCATGACAAACTAAAAAGGTAATGCCCAGAGCCAACAAGGTAAGTTTTGACCAATGCACACTGAATAAAAGGAAAGATACCTATTATGAAATTGCTACTTAAATTAGCTAGGCAATTGCAGCTGCCACTCTCTCCCCAACTTTCATCAAGTGGCCCACTCCACTGATTGATCGGATACAGATGTTCTTCAAACTCTTTCTTGCAAGGCCACATGCGCAGATTTCTACATACACACACACACAGAGGTTGGCTAATATAGGTTGGCTAATATCAAAATGTTTGTTCCGGAGCCGTGGTGCAACTAATTTGACGTGGAGCTTCATGATCTTTTCTGACTAGCTAGCCCAAGGTACAGATACCGACTTTTGACTTACACATTGGAGACTTTAAGGAGGAGATTGGGTAGAGAAGGAATGGGTTGGTTCTTGACTTGTACCTAGCTATTTTCACGACTGATTAGAAGACACCGATACTTTGTTAAGAAAAATCAGAAAGAGGTTATTTGAGAAAGATGAAGCTTAAAATGAAGGACGTATTTGTCAATTCAAATTTTAAAATTACTTATTAAGTTGTTAAATGAAGAGATGGAAGAAAGAAAATTAAGGTTTGATGGATATATATATATATATATATATATATATATATATATATATATATATATATATATATATATATATATATATATAGGAAGGATCCGATTACAACACTTTTGAGTTACCACAAAGTTACCACAACTATTTTTTTTCATTTTCAATTAAAGTCCAAATCGTCGATCCAAACTGTTCAACATGATCTCCACAATAAAATGTGCTTGCAGATCAAATTTTATATTTTTTTGAATTTTTTTACTATTTATTAAGATGGGTACAAAATTCAATGGTCTGAATTTGACTAGTTTTTGTAAAATACTTAATAAATAGTAAAAAAATTCAAAAAAATGTAAAATTTGATCTGCAAGCACATTTTATTGTGGAGATCATGGTGAACGGTTTGGATCGACGATTTGGACTTTGAAAATGTAGAAAATAGTTGTGATAACTTTGTTGTAACTAGATCCCTCCTCATGTATATATATATATATATATAGAGTGGTTAAGATCAAAGTGGTATGACCAAGGCCTTTGGTGCTACCAAGTGGTTTTTGGATTTTCAAAGTTCAAACGGTCGATCTAAACCGTTAGATGTGATCTCTATATTAAAATCTGCTTGGAGACCAAATTTTACATTTTTTGGAATTTGTTTACTATTTTTTAAGCCACTTTGAAAATTACTGATCACATGGTCCAGAATTTGGTTGCACTGTTTTTACTGTTCACCCGGATCTGTCATTTTCAAAGTGACTTAAAAAATAGTAAAAAAATTCCAAAAAATATAAAATTTGGTCTCCAAACAGATTTTAATATAGATTGAACATCTAACGGTTTGAATCGACTATTTGAACTTTAAAATTGCAAAAACTAATTGGTAGCACCAAGGCCTTGGTCATACCACTTTGACCTTAGCCTCTCTCTCTCTCTCTCTCTATATATATATATATATATATATATGATATTAGATTGTTTTCATGGGGATATTGGCTATTTAAGAAGTTTATATGGGCACTGGAAATATTCCCATAATTAATAAACAAATAGAAATAATTAATTAGAAGGAATATAAACCAGGGTCCATGACATTTTAAAATTTGACCAATGCACTTTATAAAAGGAAAGATACCTATACTATGAAATTGCTACTAAATTGGCTAGGCAATTGCAAGGTGCCACTCTTTCCGGGACTTGTAACTAGTGGGCGGAAATAAATCAGCTAAAATTTTAAGATTGGATACTCTAAAATTTCTGCAATTTGAAATCTAGTCATCGAAATATTTGCAATTCGAAATCTAGCTATCGAAATATTTTGGAGAACACATCTCGAAACAACTGGTTTTTCTTGCACGTATCTCGGAATAGTTCGACGGCTGGATTCACATTACAGGAATTTTAGGATGAACAATACCGACTTTGAATTTCAGCAAATTCGGATCCTACAGTGGGCCACTCCAGTGGACAGAGATTCTCTTCAACTCTTATTGCAAGGTCACGTGCGCTGATGGACAGATTCCTTTTTTTTTGGGACTTGAATACGTCAATATAAAACTCCACAAGATTTGTCTTTTTTTCATTCTATTTAATCTTGTCATTCTTCATACAGCAGAAGGTCACTCCAGACCGCATATGCATATACGGTCTACACGGCTGCACTTAAAACTGTGTGAATCGTTCCTTCGAGTGCACTTTCATCTATAGGCGGGTCGTTATGATCTTGATACAAAGTTCATGGATTAGATGATGATCATGTTCTACAGATCATATGACAAGGAGTTGTCAATATATCTAATTAAATAGATACCTGATGGAGATCAGGAAATTGGACGTGGCCAAAATAAACATTTAATATGGATTGTGTTTGTGTCATTAATATTTTATTTGTGTCTGGAATTCTAAGGTATGAGATGGTTGTTTCTCTCACATGAAAATACGTATTCGTGGATATTATCCAACGTTGTCCGTAACTGGCAACAATACAAATTATATCTCAGTATGTATCTCTTATGTGGAGAGATAATAATTATCAAGAATATCAATGTCCCTCATGTAAATGAGTGATGATATCACTGGACCCCTTGATGAAATAATACAAGTATGTGCACATATGATTAAGCAGTTAATCATAATTACTGAATTATTTTGGAATCAAGAAATGAATGGATTTGCAAGGATGACACATTCCTACCTTGAATCTATTCATGATATCATGAGACATGGAATTGACACGAGGCAATTGTTGCTTTAGGGATCGTGATATAGCAAGTACTTATCATCTGTGTATTTTGGGTAATTATAATGTATATTGCTAGGTGCCGCTTGTAATTTATGGAATCAAAAGGAGTTTCAAATTTTATTGCCAAATGACATAGATCCCACAGGGTCACACTAATAAGGAATTAATTAGAAAGGCTCCTTGATTCATTTAACATGTGTGACATGGCTGATAAATAAAGTTATCTATCTAAACATGAGATAAATAATTATGGGGATAATTATATGATGTTATGGATTTAATTAAATGGTTTAATAAAATTCAAATATCGAGAAAGATCAAAATAGAAGAAACTTTGTGAGCTACAAAAATGAGTTTTTGTGAGCAGCAAAGAGTTATGTATTTCCACCACGATTTCTGTGAACAAAACTTAAAACAGGCATATCTCATCAGCCGTAGCTCCATTTTCAGTGTTCTATGACTTTTTGGAAAGCTTGCGAGAAGATCTATAGTTTGTACAATAAGCTATAGGTCTATGCCACATCCGATATTCCCATGCCGCATGCTATATCGCACAGTGAGCTATTGGACCAAAATCGCTAATTTTGGCCCAAATTAATTAAGAAAATTATGGAGAACGTGGGAATCGTGTCTAGGTCGGTGGGGACTCTTCTAAATAACAAGAAAGCTATTTAAAGAGGTCCCTACTACCTAGGGTTTCAATCTAATGATTATTCATCTTTCTTAGAGAGCCAAAACTTTGTCTCTCTCCCATTTTGATCTCTCATGTGTTGAGAATCCACAAATCTTAGAATCAATATCTAGTTATCTTGGATGATAAGGATTAAGGAGCGACCAAACTACTACTCTCTAGCAAGAGGAAACTTTGGTTTCTAATTAATTTCTTGGTGGATACCGTTGAGGGTTTCTTCTTTGGAGACATCGACAAAGAGGTGAAGGATCTTCAATCCTACATCTCAAGACGCTGTAAGGCATCAACCACCATTAACATCGACAAAGAGGTGAAGGATCTTCAATCCTACATCTCAAGGACCTTCCTTTCTTGTTTGGAGACAAGAAATAAAAGGTATGATGTTTATTGATTTGGAAATTTGATTTTGGTTTGATTTTAGTCGCACATGATGATCTCTTTTGGTAATTTTCTTGTCAAAATTTAAAATTTTGTAGCCTTAAGTACCATAAGAACCCAGCACTTCCTTACTCTTTGATTTGTAATTTAATTTTAGTAATGTCGTCCCAATCATGCCCGCACTCTTCAGAACTCACAGCGAAGAGGGAAAGGGACTCCAGGAGCTACGGGGATAGTACGAAAAAACTAAGAAGGATCACTCCACAATGAATTCATATTACCACCGACAGTGCTATCGGTTTGGATGTAATGGTAAAATTCCCTAATTTGGCATTTTATTGATTTTTAAATCTTCAATAACATGAAATATGTAAGAACGACCTTGCCTTATCATATAGATCTCATTTTTGAAGATTTGCATCCAGTCACCTGTTAGGAGGAATGCAAGAAGAGCAAGGGATTGGATATTAGCTAGAGCAAAGCCAAATGCAGCTACAAAGAGGATAATAACAGCAATAGATGTTCTTTCAAATGCCATGCACCATGAGATGCCTACCCAAGAAGCTAGCACATTGAACTGCAAGTCAGGTAAGGCACCTGACTGAATAACTTAGTGTTTTTTAATAAGCTGTCATCTGTACACGATAGTGATACATTCATATGTACATGGTAGGAGCCTGCTGATGTGATTAATGAGATGGCCAATAAGATTACTAACGAATTGGTGCTACCGAGACGGCCAATACCTGTAGGAATACGGGGTCGAGTCTCGCTTATAGATTAGGAGGCATTGGACGAACTGGGCCTGGAATCGAACTACTACATGACATATATCTTGCAACGCCACTATTTGAAGGAGGAGGCTTCCGCTGCTATACCAGGGCCGGGAGTGTTTCGGGATGAGGACTTTTATGTAACAAGGTTTCACAGATCTCTGTGATCTTATGACTTATAACGAGACCGACGTCACTATTATCCAAATCTGGATAATGTGAGTATTTATTATTTAAACAGAGATATTATTTTTACAATTAACTCCTTTATTTTATTCTGACACTGACTATTTTCAGGTGATGCATGAAGCTAGTTCCTAAAGGTGCCCAAAATAATGTTGACATTGGTTTCCTGGACCACAGTCTGCTTAGCGCCACATCTACTAAATATGCTGGTGAACAATCCCTTTCGTACTTGGCCGATACCTTGCTAAAGTTTCAGGATAAGAGTCTTGTATTCTTACCATGCCACGAAGCTGGGTAAGCTGCTAATTCTACTCATGTTTATTGTCTATTTTTAACAAGTTTGTATTGATTTATTATTTTATTACTTATATTGTAGAGCACGTTGGAGACTTCTCATTATTATCCCAAGACAGAATGTTGCCTACTTGCTGGACTCGGTGCCAAATAATGACCAGGAGTTATATATTGTTCCTCTATTACAGCAGTGAGCAAAATACATATAATTTAAAATGAAAAATACTAACCTAGCCTACTTCTAGGTACCATATACTGACCTTTAATAATTTTAGGCTTATAAGTCATACATACACCGGGGAGGTCGGCACATGCCGGGGAGAAGATCACTGGAGGTCAGAATGTTTCAGGTAAGAAATATTTTAATCGAGTATTTCATTGTAACTTATTTCAAGTTCATATTTCACTACTAATTAGATTTTGTTTCAAATAATACATATTTGATCAGAGCCCCATGCAAATCAATTCATGGGAGTCCGTGTTTTATGTAATGAAGAACATGGAGAAACTCATAAAAAATTATGCATGTTCTTTTCCAATGGTTTGTCAATTACTTATTTCTGTCATGCTTTCAGATTAAGTTCTTATATATGTTATTCATATGTTTGATTTATTCATGTAGTGTCGTCTGTCCATAATGCCGTACAAAGAAAATGCATTACATGACATCTGTATCCAATGATGTAAGTTCTTCTTGGAATTAGTTTAATTACTGTGCAAGTACTTGGCAGGGGGAGAATTTGGTGCTGATGTATTGTTGTCTGTGGTGTAAAATAGTTCTTGTTTTTTGGTTTTGCGGTCAGACACTTTGGTGTTGGTTTTAATAATGTGGTTTAAAACACTTGTTAGTTTTATGGTACAATGAAATATTGCTCTATATATTGTTGTATGTGTGATATTGCTAGCTTGTTGGTTAATAATTGTTGTCTACTTTATATATTGCTTGTTGCATGGATTAATATATATGTTGGATAACTTACATATGTATATGTTGTTGATGCCTATATTAATTGTTGGTTAAAATATGGGTATATAATGCATGCATATTTATTGTTGCTTTGCTGGGTTTTAAAAATGGCTAGCAAATATATGATGGAGGCTAGCCCCTAAAACAATAATTATATATACATCACAATCGGCTAAAAAATTAATGACCGATGACAAATTAGGACCTGCCAACACCAACTCAAATGTAACAGATGGTGTAAGACACTTTTGTAATCGGCTATTAAAATCCAACATACAGCTTTAATTACATTTGTCGTCGGTTGCAAAAAGAAATAGATAGCGTTGGATACTAACACCGTCTGTTTGATCGTGCGCTGTCGATGGCATATCGATTAACGCCATCTGTTTTGAATCCGATTGCGGATTGCAATTTCACCCGACGACGAAGTATTTTTTTTGTAGTAGTGCAAGTGCATTTTAATATAGAGATCACGATTAACAGTTTGGATCGACTGTTTCTACTTTGAAAATCGGAAAACCAATTAATAGCATAGGGACTCCGCAACAAACGTTTTGATATTAGCCACACACTCTCTCTCTCACTCTCCCTCTCTATATATATATTCTCAATACCCTATGCTACCAATCAACTCGAATTTTCTTTTACATATTTGATACAAGGTTAATTAATTTTCTACCATAATATTCTAAAGAATAATACATTAGATATGAAAATAACAAAATTTCTCGATACCCTAATAATCTAATTGTTGCTCTCAAAGTATCGTCCCCTTATAGCATTAAACAACATACACGTCATTTTGTGCGCCCCCGCCCCCCCCCCCCCCCCCCCCCCCACACACACACACACCCACCAAGAAGGAACCAATAGATAGAAAGGAAAAAAAGAAAAAGGACAGAACTAAGAAAACAAAAATCTCGTGTATATAAATCCAGAAACCATTAGTCCCCACGATCATGAACCCTCTGTCAAAAACTGTAAACACCAAATTAAACTATGCTCAATCTATACATGAAGACAGCAATGGAGCTGCTCCTAGACTGGCGATCAGCGAGCTCTCTCTTCGCCACGCTCATGCTCGTCAACACTTTGTCATCCTACATCCCTGCTGAGATCCGCATATTTGCCAATAATTTCTTAAGCCGCATCTTCACCTATCTCAGACCCACCACCACTATCATCATAAAAGACACGGAAGCCTTTGTTGGCGTAAATGACCTATATGATTCTGCACAGCTTTACCTCGGCGCCCACTGCCTCTCTGACTCCAGCACTGTGCGTCTCTTCAAGCCCTACAGTGCTGCCTCTCCATTCACTTCCCTTCCTGACTCACACACCGTAAACGATAAATTCAGAGGAGTTTCCATGAAGTGGACTTCTGATATGCAAGAGCAGTCAGAATCAGACCGCTTCCGAAATCAAGGCATTGATGATGGCAAAGACCGTCGCTCCTTGATGCTTGTGTTTCACCAAAAGCACCGTAACTTGGTATATGATTTTTATATACCTTATGTGCTTGAGGAGGCAGCGAGGCTGAGGAGCAACTCGAGGGAGAGAAAGTTGTACACAAACAGCTCTAATTATCTGGGATATGATTCTCACCAAACCTGGACAAGCCGTGCCTTTTCTCACCCATCAAATTTTGAAACACTTGCACTCGATCCGACCTTGCGGGAGGAGATTCGTGCTGATCTGCTTCGGTTTGTCAGCCGAAAGGATCATTACATGCGGGTTGGTCGAGCGTGGAAGCGCGGGTAATTGATATTTTATAGATAGTACCTTTAATTTATGTCATTAGAATTCTGAGTTACTATTAGGTTAATTGATCAATACAAACTAATCTTCATGGCAAATGGACTCTGTCACGTCACTCCTATTATAATTAACTTTGTTGAAGCTTAAAATCATGTACGTAATTAATTAGTTCACAAGAATTTAAATACAAATTTTATTAGGTATGAACCTTTAAAATAAATTTTCTTTTTCAATCTTCTGTATAAATTCTAAGTCAGATAATATTATTGGTTAACACACATATCTTGGTTGCTTAAAGGTACCTCTTATACGGGCCACCAGGCACAGGCAAGACCAGCCTTGTTGCGGCAATAGCAAACCTGCTCAAGTTTGATTTGTACGACCTGGAACTAACTGCAGTTCAAACCAACTCTCAGTTGCGCTGTCTCCTCGTGTCGACCACCCCCAAATCGGTCATTGTTATAGAAGACATTGACTGCACAATCGACCTCTCAGATCGAAAGAAAACGCAGACGGATGAAGACCAAGGGGATGGCGCAATGGGCTGGTCCCACAACACATCATACCCTCGAGAGGCCTTAAACCTCTCTGGTGTATTGAATTTCGTGGATGGTCTATGGTCATCATGCGTCGGTGAGAGGTTGATGATTTTTACTACAAACCATCCCGAAAAGCTTGACGTGGCTTTGCTAAGGCCAGGTCGCATGGATAAGAAGATTGAGCTTGGATATTGTCGTGCAGCTGCATTCCGGATGCTAGTTAAGAACTACCTTTGTCTTAGTGAGGTGGAAATGGAGAAGATAGACACTGTGGCTGAAATTGAGAGGATGCTCGGAGAGGTAGAAGTGACACCAGCTGAGGTGGCTGAGGTGTTTATGGGGTGCGATGGGGCCTCAGCGCATGGAGCTTTGGATAAGTTGGTACTGGAACTTCGCCAGAAGAAGTTGTCGCCTCTATCAGAGCAGGTAGCTAGCAGTGACGGTTAGGACTGAGAAAGACAGTTCAGAAGAGAAACAGTGAGAGCTGGGATTTGTATTAAACAATTAGTTGTAATTCCTCCGGGGTTTTTGAGGTTAATTAAACAAGTAGTAATAATGATTAGGAAAACCCCCCTGATGCAGGTCCTATTGGTTTTAAACTATATAGGAGGATGATGCATTACTCTGTACCTTCCCTAGGAGTGCTTGTTTCTTTTTGTTGTTATTGTGCACTTATAATAAAGGTGGCTTTTGTGTAACGGTACCCATGTCTAATGCAACTATATATATCTGCTTTTGAAATTTCCTTCAAAAACTATGAGTTGGAATGTGCGAGTTTTGAGTGATGTGTCTAAGTGTGAGGTGGTTAAATTAAGATGTTGTGCTAGATTCTAGGTGTGATATTTTATGCTTAATTGCAAGAAACTAAATGGTGTGATCACTCTTTATTTTTTTTTGAGGCAAGTACTGTACCCAATTAGATTTAATCAAGTGGATAATTCTTTTGAGGCAAGTGTACCCAATTAGATTTGAGGCAGGTGTGACATTCCTCCCGACATTTTTATTAATATCCAAAGTTTAATACAAATTATTAATTATACCCAGAACTCAACTCAATATCGAAATATACCCAAGCCGGCCATTTTCTGACCGGCTATGTTCCCTCCCTAAGCCGGCCATTTTATGGCCGGCTATGTACCTTTTTTTTTTTTTTTTTTTTTTTTTAAGAGACACTATGAAGATCAAAATATTGAAATCTAACTCTGAAAATTTGAAATTTTTGTTTAAATTATTTGTTATATTACTTCTATGAGGAGGGATCAAATTACAACAATTATTTTTTTTATTTTCAAAGTCCAAATCGTCAATCCAAACCGTTCAACATGATTTCCACAATAAACTGTGCTTGCAGATCAAATTTTATATTTTTTGAATTTGTTTACTATTTATTAAGTATTTTACAAAAAATAGTCATATTCAGACCATTGAATTTTGTACCCATCTTAATAAATAGTAAAAAAATTCAAAAAAATGTAAAATTTGATCTGCAAGCACATTTTATTTAGATAATCATGTTGAACGGTTTGGATCGACGATTTGGACTTTGAAAATGAAAAAAATGGTTGTTGTAACTTGATCCCTCCTCTACTTCTTTTGATGTATAATTAGCATATTTATACTAAAATACGCTAGATTACTTGAAATTATGTTGAATTACACTATATTACAATAAATTATGTTCAATTATACTAAATTACGTTAAATTATAATAACTTCGGTAATTATGCTGAAATACAGTAAATTACGCTAAACTACACAAAATTATGCTATAGTACGTAGACTGATTTTGATTATCTTTCATGAATCATAAAAAATAGTAAAAAAATTCCAAAAATAGTAAAAATTGTTATTCTACAAGTTCATCATGTAACTAATTTACTGAGCTACTTGGATTGAATAATAGAAATGAAAATCTTAATCGGAGACTTCAACTCAAGTTTTGAGACTCTTCCCTTTGTTTTTTGGCGATTCTGAATTTCAAAAAACAGCATAGCTGTCACTGACCCATGTGCATTTTTGCAAGCTTTCCGAAAAGTGGTCATTTGCTGAAATCGGACACTCGAGCGCCGTTTTATGACCGTTTGAAGTTTCATCGTCGTTTTTCTCCTTTTCAGTGAATATATCGTCCCTATTCATATCGTATTTTAGCGTAATTTACCGTATTTTAACGTAATTTAATGTAATTTAACGTAATTTAACATAATTAATTGTTATTCAACATAATTTCAATTAATCTATCGTATTTTAGTATCACTACTATAGAAAAACAGATTACACACGGACATTAATGGAAGAGCTACACGGATTTCCTGCTGTGTTTAAAGCCAGGGTGTATGAATAGGTCAGGAACTACACACGAATATTTGACCGTGTGTGATTATGATGATTTCTACACGGATATTCCCTAATTAACCGTGTACAAAGACCTAGCGAGCTACACGGATATCAACTAAATAACCGTGTACGATTCCTCTTTCTACACGGCTTTGTATTAAAAGTCCGTGTAGCTCTCTTAGCTATTATACACGGACTTTTGGTAAATATCCGTGTACAAATAGTTTTAGATTTTTTGTATTACGCCTCCAGCAAGGCTATCATACACGGATTTTTAACAAAAAAACCGTGTATGATTAGTATTGCACACGGACAACTGTTAAATAGCCGTGTATAAATACCTTTTTTTTTGTATATTTTGTTTTTGGGCTAGCCTCCAGCTTTGCTAGCCAATTTTTTTCAACAGAAATACAAATATTCATTCGAAACAGATTAATTAGCAAGAAATTCATATACTAAATTTATACAAAATTCATATAGCAATAAATTCATTCGAAACATATTTTTATTACAAATTAATATGCAAATCCATATCGAGGATTACAAAATTCCATGGCAAACCACCTTGCCCACATGCACCGCACATCGTCGATCTGATTCCAAGTGTAATGATCTTGCTTTGTCACATTCTACAAAATTATAATTTGATAATAGTTAGTATTTCAGAAAAGGTAGATATCAATTGCTTATTATATAGGAAATTCATATGAAGTACATACCGCTTTTGGGAATTCGAATTGTATTCTTTCGACAAAGTCAAATGTTCGCAGCAAAGCGCAACGCAAGTTTCGGCACGCTTGAAAGCGTACCTTTTAAACCTCGTTAACACTCCACGAGTAAAGGATGCAAGTGCACAACCTCTGCCGTGTAGTATAATCGGGTATCGATCCTCAGAGACGGCTAATCACTCGGTTAAGTTCTATCTAAACTTGATTGAAAACTAGAAGTTGAAAAGGTTTTGTTTGGTATTTAATTTCCTAAGGTATCAAATCAAACTGTTCAGACAATTGAAGAAGATGTAACAAAATGTTTAGAACAAATGTAAATTGTGTTTTGATTATGGATAAAAGGTGTTTCCAGGGTTTAAGACTTCATCTCTGATCTGCCTCTAGTGGTACGGCCCGTACTAAGTAGGTACGGCTAGGCCGTACCTCACTTGGTAAGGCTAGGCCGTACCACTCTGGTAAGACCCGTACCGGCTTCCCAGAACAGAACCTACCAGTTCGAGTAAATGCATTTCCTTGCTGGTACCTTGTGCTAAACTCTTTAGAAAGGTTCAATTGACCATACCTAAGGTTCCTAACCCTCAACCGTCGTTTGTTGGATCAAGATCTAGGTTGGAATGCGATTGAGAGCCTTTTAGGGTTTCTACACCTCAACCATCGTATGTTGGTACAGATCTACCCTAGCTGATTGATTAGATGTCTAAGGCACCCTCTAATCTGTCGATTAGAGGAGAATTCAACCTTTCGGCTTCAATTCGAACTATTCTACCCTATGTACTTGAATTGGATGAGAGATTGAGATGATCACATGACCTTGATAGGTTCGATCTAAACCTAAAGGGACATCATACAACAATCACAGCAAGCAAAGCAAGATATAACAATGAAAATCACAATCAATCAAACTAAAGAGTTCATACAAAGTAAAAGTCAAAGAAAGTCAAAACAAATCAAGATTCGATCTCTAACCCTAGAAACTAAAATGATCTACTCACAGCACATAGCAATGTCTAAAAATACAATAAGAGGAAGAGAGATAGCCATGGATTGAAGGGAGATGGAGGAGGAAGCTAGATCCGTCGAGTTTCGCCTCTTCCTCTTCTTTCCTTCTTGCTTTCAGCTCCTTAGCCTTCTTTCTCTCTCCTACTGAGCTCTCAGATCTATCTGGAATGAATTGGATGTGAAATTTGGAGAGTTCCCCGCCTTAAATAGCCCCTGCCCAAATTTGAATCTGTCAGGACGCCTTCATGTACGGCCCGTACCAATTTGGTACGGCCTGGCCGTACCAGGCGTGAAGAGCTGAAAATGGCTAAGTAAGGTCCGACCCGTACCAAGCCTGGTAAGGGCCGTACCTCATCATGTGAATCGCCATTTCTTCGTGTGTTTTGCTCCAAACCTGCAGAAAACAAACAAACACTCAGCAGTACCAAATTCTAAAGATATATCGATGAAATGCACATGATTCTGGTGAATTATGGCACGAATCTGGTACTAAAACAGGCCTAAAATAGACTAAATATGCGAGGTATCAAATTCCCCCAAGCTGAACCTTTGCTTGTCCTCAAGCAAAAAGTTTCAAACTCGGGTAAAAGTGCTGGACAACTAAATCTAAATGCAGATACAAGTCTAAATGTGAAAACCTACGTGAATTTGCTATAGTCAAGAATTTCTAGAATCGATTCGGTTGTAATTCAAATATCCCTTTATAAACCTTGATTCACTCCACCAATTGATCAATTGAACTTCTTATTTTGAGATGCTTCTAACAATGGAAAGACTAATTACCTAGGTTTGATCGAAACAATTTCATTCTTTTTCCGAATCAGTGCTTTTATTCAAGGTGATTTTTCTTTGCATTTGCCCTCCCCCAAGCTTGAATCAAGCTTAAGGGTAAGAAAGTTGCGAACGAAGTGTGTTGGTATGAGCAAAATTTTCTTTCTTTATTTCTAATTGGGAGACGAGCTCAAAGGCGCCCATTCGAGGCTTATTGCCAGTACTCTTATTTTCTCCATCTTTTCTCTTTTGTTTTCTCTTTTTCTTTTTCTCATTTTTTTATTTTTTTCTTTTTCTTTTCTTTTTTTTTTGGTTTGCTCACACCATGAATACACACATCCATTGGTATTCATTCATACCAATGGATATTCCAAACTTTCTTAATTTCGAATAATCTCGTTCGATTCAATTCTAAGTTTGTTTCATCTTTTCCATTATTAAAAACATCTCAACCTAAGTAGTTCAATAACCAATCATGGGTTAGTTCCAATTCACTCAGGTCTATCCTAATCACAACCAAATTGTTTCAAAGTTATTCTCAATTCTAGCAATTCACGCAAATTTTTCACCTAACAATGCAAGAGAAAAGTAAAAATGACCTAAGTGCAATCAAAATAAATCCTAAAACACAAAAGTAAATCCTAAGATACAAAAGTCGTCTTCCCCCCCAAGCTTAGCCTGAGCATTGTCCTCAATGCTTCAAGACTGAAAGATAAAGAGATATAGAAGCAAAAGGGAAAGAGAAAACATACCCGCTCGGTCATCGGTGGGAGGTGGATCAGGTGGCACTGGTGGGAGCACCCACTTCTGAGGTACACGGCCCATGCGATCACACTCTTGCATCAGAAGAATCCGCAAGATTCCCATCAAGTTCTTGATCGAGCGCCCGATCGCGCTTTTGTGCGCTTCCAATTTCTCCAAGAGTGTAGCAGTCCGATCGGGTTCAAGATCTGCGCTTATGATTACATGACGACATCTATCTGGGTCTAGAAACTCGTACCTGAGGTGAGCTGCTGGAGGCTTGAGCTCAGGAGTCAGCCGCTCTGTCTGGGTCTTGACGCGGGTCGCATCAGGTGGAATGGCATCGCATGCTGACCAATCCCAATCGCTTCCTTTGGTCTCCAGGTCATCAGACCACGGCATGCGGGTCGCATCAGGTGGCGTGCGGGTCTCGTCTACATGCTCTTCAGGTGGAGATGCAGGTCGACTTGGCTCGATGCAACCTGGGTCCACATGTTCTTCCGTGGGTGATGCGGGTCGTGTCTCAATGATGCGGGTCACGTCAAGTGCGGTCTGGTCTGTTGGCTGGGCTGGTCCTTCGCATTCTGGCTGAGCTGGCAGCTTTGCAGGTTGAGATTGGCGTGAGATGATGATGTGACTCAATTGCTCCAGCAACTTGTTTTGGGCAGCCATTTGATTTTGTTGAGCGGCCATCTGTGTGGACATGTTTTGCAACTGTTCCCACAGCATCTGGTTCACCTTCCCTTGCTCGTGTATGAATTCGATCTCAGCGGGATCAATGTACGGCTCGGGTGGATCGGGTTGGAATGCGCAATTGTTCGAGTCATCGAATGGTGCAGGGTCGTAGAAATTGCAATTGTTGTTGCTGATATAGCCATCCTGCTCCTGTTCCTCACTCCAATCAGCCAGTGGGCAATACTCATAAGAGTGTCTCCTGTCCCCACATATGGCACATGGCTGTGGTTGCTGGTTTCTGGCTGCTCTCGTGCTCAGTCTGATTGAATAACTCTCTACGGCCTCCTCCAGCTTGGCAGCTTTGGCATGTAGAGCTGCGATCATGGCTTCCTCTAGCTTGGCAGCTCTAGCATATAGAGCTGTGATCTGATCAGCTTCGGATCGGCCACCTCCTCCAGCTTGAAAATTGTCGCGGCCATACCAATGTCGGTCTGTCACCATGTACATCTTGAGCTCCTCAGATGGTACGGGTCGGACCAGATTGGTGCGGCCTGGTCGTGCCTGAATTGGTACGGGTCGGACCAGATTGGTGCGGCCTGGCCGTGCCTGAGTTGGTACGGGTCGTACCAGGGGGTGGCTGAGCAGTGTCGGATGAGTCTGGAGGAGTTTGATCGAACAGTGGGCCCCTTGCTTCTCAGATTGTATGTCAGCCTGTATTTGCCTGCAGGGGGGGGTTCAAAAGCCAGTTTTTAGTATTTTTTTTTTTTTTTTTTTGAATAAGAAAAGCAATAAAGATACAAGATAAAATCTAGATCAACTAAGTAAGATAAAACCTAACTAAGCAATTGGTTACCGTCCCCGGCAACGGCGCCAAAAACTTGTTCGCAGCAAAGCGCAACGCAAGTTTCGGCACGCTTGAAAGCGTACCTTTTAAACCTCGTTAACACTCCACGAGTAAAGGATGCAAGTGCACAACCTCTGCCGTGTAGTATAATCGGGTATCGATCCTCAGAGACGGCTAATCACTCGGTTAAGTTCTATCTAAACTTGATTGAAAACTAGAAGTTGAAAAGGTTTTGTTTGGTATTTAATTTCCTAAGGTATCAAATCAAACTGTTCAGACAATTGAAGAAGATGTAACAAAATGTTTAGAACAAATGTAAATTGTGTTTTGATTATGGATAAAAGGTGTTTCCAGGGTTTAAGACTTCATCTCTGATCTGCCTCTAGTGGTACGGCCCGTACTAAGTAGGTACGGCTAGGCCGTACCTCACTTGGTAAGGCTAGGCCGTACCACTCTGGTAAGACCCGTACCGGCTTCCCAGAACAGAACCTACCAGTTCGAGTAAATGCATTTCCTTGCTGGTACCTTGTGCTAAACTCTTTAGAAAGGTTCAATTGACCATACCTAAGGTTCCTAACCCTCAACCGTCGTTTGTTGGATCAAGATCTAGGTTGGAATGCGATTGAGAGCCTTTTAGGGTTTCTACACCTCAACCATCGTATGTTGGTACAGATCTACCCTAGCTGATTGATTAGATGTCTAAGGCACCCTCTAATCTGTCGATTAGAGGAGAATTCAACCTTTCGGCTTCAATTCGAACTATTCTACCCTATGTACTTGAATTGGATGAGAGATTGAGATGATCACATGACCTTGATAGGTTCGATCTAAACCTAAAGGGACATCATACAACAATCACAGCAAGCAAAGCAAGATATAACAATGAAAATCACAATCAATCAAACTAAAGAGTTCATACAAAGTAAAAGTCAAAGAAAGTCAAAACAAATCAAGATTCGATCTCTAACCCTAGAAACTAAAATGATCTACTCACAGCACATAGCAATGTCTAAAAATACAATAAGAGGAAGAGAGATAGCCATGGATTGAAGGGAGATGGAGGAGGAAGCTAGATCCGTCGAGTTTCGCCTCTTCCTCTTCTTTCCTTCTTGCTTTCAGCTCCTTAGCCTTCTTTCTCTCTCCTACTGAGCTCTCAGATCTATCTGGAATGAATTGGATGTGAAATTTGGAGAGTTCCCCGCCTTAAATAGCCCCTGCCCAAATTTGAATCTGTCAGGACGCCTTCATGTACGGCCCGTACCAATTTGGTACGGCCTGGCCGTACCAGGCGTGAAGAGCTGAAAATGGCTAAGTAAGGTCCGACCCGTACCAAGCCTGGTAAGGGCCGTACCTCATCATGTGAATCGCCATTTCTTCGTGTGTTTTGCTCCAAACCTGCAGAAAACAAACAAACACTCAGCAGTACCAAATTCTAAAGATATATCGATGAAATGCACATGATTCTGGTGAATTATGGCACGAATCTGGTACTAAAACAGGCCTAAAATAGACTAAATATGCGAGGTATCATCAAACATGAATATCATCGTGTAATAAGCGCATTCCCAACCCTCCTTCTGTTGCGGGCTTTGAAATTTACATTTAGCGGTATTTGTTAGAATGACAATAATTTTTTTAACAAGATATGAAATTTCTAACTCATAAAGTGTGCTCACCACCATGTACTTCCAATTCAACTTGCTTTTCTTGCCCGGGCCCGTGCTATCTGATCCTCCCTCTTTAATATATTTCACAAAAGCCCTTACAAAAGTGAGTGAATGTAATTAGCAATTTTATAATTTGATATGATTGAAAGAAATGCAAACCTATAGAATTATTATTGCTTACTTATTCACAAAAGGCAAGATAACTTTGCACTTGGCTGCCGCGGTCCTTCCTTTTGGCTTACAAGAATCAATAATTATGCCCACACTTAAGTACGGCACAATGAGAATCGTGCACCAATGTTTGTTGTTGGATCCAGGAGAAGAATTATAGTACTTTAGCATATAAAAGTCACACGAGTATTTGCTATGATTGATGGTGTGATTTCATTTTTTTATGTTTAACTTTTAATTCCTTTATACAATTCTTTAATTAAAATATAAACAACACATAAGTTAATATTAGAACTAACCCCTCGTGGTATGGCATGAGAATGAATTTCTTCTCCTCCGTCTTAGCACGATGCATCGCAGAACATATGTACTCGATAGCCATATCCGGATAATATGTCGCTGCCGTACCACTCACTTTCTCGGGGTCCAGAAACATGCACAAGTTATTCCTTTCAACCATCTCATCACAGTTTCGGACTAGCTTCCTGAAAACTCATCATATTGTAATTAGAATATATATTTGAGTTCTATACAATAATGAAAATATTTTAATATCACTAACATGAGGAAAATGGTGATGTGTGAAACATCGAGCCATTTGTCGGATGACGAGTGGTGGAAGAGGTCCTTGAAGTCTCTGAACGACAGCAGGAGCTCCCTGCCTTCGTGTAGAAACATCCCAGGTGGAACAGGGATGACGATAGCCTCCATGCCGTCGGGCGCCGTCATCAAGTAGTCGTGGAGAAGGCGCAAATCATTGGGCAAACGGCTGTATTCTTCTTCTGTGACCATAGGACGGGGCGGTGATTGTGGCGCGTCAGCCGCGACGTCGCAAGCCACCTCCTGACGTACCGGTGAGAGAGCCGTACCGGTAACATCATCTCCTCGTGTCTGTATCAAGTTATAGATGTATTATTCTAGTATTTCAAAAAGAATGAGTTGAATGTAACAAAATAAATGAATTTTTTTATGGATTACCTGATGCAAAACAATCTGACTCTTGGGCCATTGGACAAATGACATCCGTGCGTCATCAAGCACAACCGCTTCGTCGGTAGGGACAGGAAGGGGTACGCGCTGCCATCCATCCACGACTAACTCAACCTGCACGCATGCATGGTCGGGTCTTAGCTGAGTATTGTGTACACTTTTGGCGATTGGATGTACAACGCCCTTAGCAACGATCAGAGAAACACTGCCATTCCGCAGGACGAGGTCGCATGCTCTGGGGTCCTGCAAATTTATAGGAAAGTTGTTTATTTTAGTGATGCGATATTGTCCAACAAGGTTGCAAACAGGTTTTAAATACCTTTAGATTATGAAGAAGTATTGATTACCTTGAGATTATCCAAATCGTCTAAGGCGCCCCACGTGCCGGATGCTTGACTACTTCGCCGAATTCCCGGCGAAATGGGAGGTGGTTGCTCGGATGGCTGCGTAGTTGCTGATCTAATTTGTGTCAACATTGCTTCCATCTCAGCAAACCTTGCGTCGTACTCTTTGCTCACCTCCGCGCGTATTTGCGCAACTATCTCGTCTTTGTTTACCTTGGCACGAGATTTTCTTCGAGGTTTTTGTCCCTCCACTCGGAACACCTCCTTCCAGCCCCTGTAGACCCCTACACCTCTTACTCGACCCGGGTGTTCTGGATTCTCGAGCGCTGCGGACAAGGAATCATTTTGTCGTTCGACACTCCGGGCACCCGAGTTGACCTCCTCCTCCACTTCCAACTGTTCAAGTAGAAGAATTAGTTAAGCAAAAGAACAATTGACGTACTTTCGGAGTTATAAATGACTCTTACCATTCTTTGAGCCACGCTTTGCAAATCCGTTGGGAGTACTATCCTCCCGTCAGCGGTTACCTCGGCTCTACCCATGACCCAATCTTTGCCCCTAGGATTTTGGATCCTAACCACGGGTGAGTCAGAATCCTTGTTCGCGTCCAGGACTTTCCTCCATTCTGCCGTCTTACCCTCGTAACCACCTGACCCTAGATGGTGTGGATACTTGTTAAAGGCAACGGTCATCCTGCCTTTATTACTTTTTGCCTTCACAGAAACAAGACAATAACGATCAGTTAATTTTAGAAAAAAGAGTACATATCGAGAAAGAATAAGCATAAATTTGGCACGAGTTAGATACCTTGAACTCTTCGGTAGACTTCAAAGCTTGAAACGCATCCCAGTCCTCTTGTTTTAGCCATTTGTAGTAGCCGACCGGATTTCTCCCTTTCTCCATGAACTCCGTCTTCAACGTGCTCTTGTATTGCTTCCAACCATTGTTCATAATCTTCAAAGTCTTATCCTTTGGAACATCATTCTCGATGTTCCGCTGAGCCTGATTGACACAAAAATTTAGTGTATTTAAGTATAGATCATACATAAGTGAAAATTCAAGAGAAGAGTTGTTAGGCACTTTACCTTCACCGTGTTCCACCACTCGTTCTTCACCTTATCCTCAAAATGATCCCATCTCTCAACAAGGATACTCGCATTTTGCCTCACGAAGCTCGTACACCAATTTGAATATTTCTGCCGTTTTTCTCCCTGCGCACGCCCGTCTTCTGTGAACCAGATTTCTTGATGGGTCTGCTCGGACGTGCTCGTGCACATTGTCGGCCCTCTCCTCCTTCTTTCTGATGAGGCAGTAGCTTGCTGCTCCTCTTCTTCTGCCATCATATCGACGTACTCATCCTCATTCGACATGGTTCTGCATGAAATTAAAGATCAAATCATAAGTGACCAATAATTGAAGAGATAAATTAAAGAGATAAATTAACAAACTAGAGATAAATGAACTACATATTTTGTCTACTACATTCGACATGGTCTATTACATATTTTGTCTTTTGTAGGGATAAATGAACAAAATAGAGATAACCTAAAATACCCTAACATGCAAGTACCATAATTATTTGAATAACCTAAAATTAACAAGTACCCTAAATTAACAAGTACCCTAAATTAACCTAAAATACCCTAAAATTAACAAGTACCATAAAATAACCTAAAATACCCTAAAATACCCTATATACAAATTATGAAAAACCACAATGTATTCAATAACCTAAAATTAAAGGCCGGCCATTTATTTAAACTCAAATTTCCCAATTTCTTCTCAATAGCGCAATTTCAACAGAGAACAAGCACAGGGGTTGCTGGTACACCATACCAGTAGCCAAACTGGTCGTACAAACCAGCAGAACAAAGGAAAGAGGCCGGTACCAGTGGGCGTCATTGTGCTGTACCAACTGGTACAGCAACACAACAGTATCAGATAGTCAAAAAGGGGCAGCACGATAACAACAGCCAAGCCGCAAATAGCAATACCTTTATTAAATTGGCTAACGGGTTCAAACCCAATAAGAAAAAGAACGAGATAGAGAGACGCTAACCTAGGTGAGAGAGACCACGGGTTAGAGAGAGAGAGACCACGGGTGAGAGAGACCGAGGTGGTGAGGCGGCGAGGCAGCGAGGCGGTGAGGCGCGCGGTGAGCGGTGAAGATCGAGCTCGTGTCTTTGGGAGGTTTTTGGCAGAGAAGGGTTTTCGGACTTATGAAAATTTTGGCAGAGAAGGATTTCGAAATAACCAATGTTTCCTCATTATACACGGCTATTAAGTTAATGTCCGTGTGCAAATCACCTTTCTACACGGTTGTACATAAAAATCCGTGTGCAAATCACCTTTCTACACGGACATCTAGCTAATAGTCCGTGTAGCTCTCTTCCATTTCTACACGGACTATTAGCTAAAATTCCGTGTATAAATCGTTCCGACAGGCGGGTCCCAGGTTCAGTAAAATGCTTTGAACATAAACTAATATTTATTTTAACTATTAACTAATATTTATTTTAACTAATATTAAATATTTGATAAAGTTGAACATAATATTTTCATTAAACATAATCCTTCCTTAAATATTTTAACTAATATTAAATATTTTAACTAATATTAAATATTTTAGCTAATATTAAATATTTTAACTAATATTTTAAATATTTTAACTAATATTTAGTGAAAACTAATATTTTAACTAATATTTATTTTATTTTATTATTAAATGTTTTAACTAATATTTTCAAAAACTAATACTAATATTTGATAATATTATAAGCATTAAACATAATCCTTCATTATAAGCATTAAACTAATATTTGATAATATTTGATAATACTATTACTACATTATGTTTTTTTCTTTTTTTCCCTCTTTTTTTCCTTTTTTATTTGATATATTACAAGCTAAAGTTGCAATATTAAAAGCTACACGGTCTTAAACAAAATAAATATTACACATTATGTTTTTTTTTCCTTTTTCTCCTTTTTTCCACTATTTGAACAGTACCCTCGGCCCATAATCCTTCATTGTGGTCGGACCGCATGTAGTCAGCTTCGTCTACCCCTTCAAGTGTTGCTACATCAGTTTGCACATCAGTACAAAATGGAGGTACTTCGTCGAACTGGTCGTACTCTTCTTCATCGACGACATTTTCTACCCCGACAATCCTTCTTTTTCCGGATAGGACGACGCTCAACCTGGCATCACTCGGGTCAGTGGCATAAAAGACTTGGGTGGCTTGCTTGGCGAGTATAAACGGATCATCAACATGCCCAACCCTGTTTAAATCAACGAGTGTGAACCCGTCGTTATCAACTTTAACACCTCGGTCTTCGACCCATTGACACCGAAACACGGGAATGCTCAGGCGAGGACTGTAAATGAGCTCCCAAATTTCTTGAATAACGCCATAATATGACTTTGATGCTATTACAGCCCGGCCATCTCCGGATCTACTGAATTCTTGAGAGGTCGCCACCAACGTCACCCCACTGTTTTGCATCGTGCTCTTATCACTCTGGGATTTAGTATAAAATGTATATCCGTTAATCTCGTATCCTTGGAATGTTCTAACAACAATTTGGGGTCCTGCGCCAAGCAGTTTAACAATTTCAGGTACGGGGTGTGACCCCACTCTTTCTTTCAGCCATCCTATAAAAGAACGATTATGCTCGTTAGTAAGCCACTTCTGACTCCTCGTGTAGTTTTGTTGTTGAAGGATTGTCATGTGCTCATCTATATAGGGAGCAACATCTGTCATGTGTTGTAGTACAATAAAATGTGCCTTTTGTAGTTCATTTAGATCAGCAACTACGGCTCTCAACCCAATTGTCCCGACTCCTTGGAGCCTTCCCTCGTATCGAGATTTTGGAACGCCAATAGGATCCACACCGGTCAAGTAGTTGGTGCAAAAATCAATCACCTCCTCCGTAGAATATCCTTCTATAATGCTGCCTTCGGGTCGATGTCGGTTCCTTACGTATTTTTTCAAGATGCCCATGTATCTCTCGAATAGATACATATACCGAAGGAACACGGGACCACAAATCTTAATTTCTCTCACAAGATGAACAACAAGGTGAACCATGACATCGAAAAAAGATGGCGGAAAATACATCTCAAGTTGGCAAAGAGTAACGACGACCTCCTTTTGCAAAGAGTCCAATTTTAGAGGGTCTATCACTTTGAAATTTATTGCATTGAAGAAAGAACAAAGCTTCGTAATGGTTTGACGAACGTGCTTTGGTAAAATTCCCCGAATTACAACCGGAATTATATGTGTCAGTAAAACATGACAGTCGTGAGATTTCAGACCGACCAGTTTCAAGTCCTTCATCGACACCAACTTCTTAATATTCGAAGAATATCCTGATGGGACTTTTATACCATTGAGGCATTCACAGAAGCTTGTTTTCTCTTTCTTTGACATTGTGCACAGTGCGGGGGGTAGGTATGTGCGCTTCCCTTTCTCCTGCGGTGCGAGCTCGGGTCGTATTCCCATCTCTACCATGTCTTTTCTCACTTTAATACCATCTTTCGTCTTCCCCGGAATGTTCAATAATAAACCAATCAAACTGTCACAGACATTTTTTTCGACATGCATGACATCTAGGCAATGCCTCACTTCTAAATATTTCCAGTACGGTAGCTCCCAAAATATGGACCTCTTTTTCCAAATATTCTTCGGTAGTGCTTTGGCGCACTTTCCAAAAATAACATCAATGTTTTTTACCCGTTCGAAGACACTCTCCCCGTCTAATGGATGACGAGCCACTCCAAGCTCAATTTTCCCGTTGAATGCCATCTTCTTCTTACGATATGGGTGATTATTAGGAAGAAACCTACGATGCCCCATGAATACATTCTTTTGATAATTTTTCAACCTCAGCACCTGAGTGTCATCTTCACAGATCGGGCACGCTTTTGCTCCTTTACAAGTGTAACCCGACAAATTCCCGTACGCGGGGAAATCATTTACGGTGCAAAACACCATGGCCCGCAAGTTAAAGGTCTCTTTCATATACGCATCCCACACCGGGACGCCATCACGCCACAATTTTTGGAGGTCCTCGATTAATGGTGCGAGATATACATCTATGTCATTTCCGGGTTGTCTGGGTCCTTGGATTAGTAATGACATCATTATATATCTGCGTTTCATGCACAACCAAGGAGGAAGATTGTAGATGCATAAAAGAACAGGCCAAGTACTGTGCCGACTGCTCATACTTCCAAACGGACTCATTCCATCTGAGCTCACCACAATCCTAAGGTTCCTCGTTTCAGAACCAAATTCTTTGAAATGTCTGTCAATGTTTCTCCATTGAGGAGAATCAGCCGGGTGCCTTAGTTTACCGTCATTTTTGCGCTCTTCTTCGTGCCAACGCAATAATTTTGCATCTTTGGGATTCGCAAACAACCGTTTGAATCTCGGTATTATTGGCAAATACCACAACACCTTAGCCGGAGGTCGGCCACTTGTGTCCTCGTTACAATCATCAGTGTCCTGGTCCTTACGACGTTTATATCGTGAAACACCGCATTTAGGACAGACATGCATGGCCTCGTACTCGTTACGATACAATACACAGTCATTCGGACATGCATGTATTCTTTCGATCTTCAACCCCATTGGACATATCAACTTCTTTGCCTGATATGTTGTACCGGGTAACTCGTTGTTATCTGGGAGCATTTCTCCTAAAAGCTGTAATAAGGACGTGAAACTCTTATCGCTCCAACCATTGTCTGCTTTTAAGTTTAATAATTTCAACACAGCTGACAGTTTTGTAAATTTGGTACACCCGGGATACAACGGCTTCTTGGATTCATTAGACAAATTTTGAAATTTATCATAATTTTTATCACTAATTTCATCTTCCACATCACGTAACATATCCTCCAAATTTTCAGTAAACTCGTGTTCTACATTTTCATCAAAATTCCTCTCCATCTCATCATCGTCATTTTCGGGTTCGACGTTAATATCAGAATATTCGGCACTCTCATAATCCTCGTTCCAATCAAGTTCAAAATTATCAGAAATTCCAACATTCTCATCATTCAATTCACGATTACAATCTTTATTGGCACTACTACTTTCCCCAAATTTCTCACCATACATGAACCAACATGTATATCTCTTCTTAAATTCCCGACAAATCAAATGAGCTCTAATTTCTTCGATGTCCAAAAATCTTAATAAATTTTTACAATCTTTACAAGGACATAAAATGTCTTCTTCTTTTTTCTTCACTCTATAACTCTCAGCAAATTTTATAAACTCATCAACGCGAACCAAATATTCTTCACTGTCACGTCGCATTTCATACATCCAGCTTCGATTCATCTGTAAATTAAATTAAAAAAATGATTTGATCAATTAATCATGCATGGTCAACATTCTCCTTCGTGTACAAAATTTTGGGCTTACAAAGGGCCGGTTTACAATCCTAACCCACTCTTTGAATATTATGTCTCATATGTGAACACATATTAGCGAGATTTATTTAGTATTTGAGAAAAATTCGGCAGCATTTCCCCTTAACTCCCCAAGTATGCGTACGAACCACATACTCGTAGGAGCAATAAGGGAAAATACTGTCGAACTTTCCTCAAATACTAATTAAATCCCGCTAATATGTGTTCACATCCTAAATGAGACATAATATTCAAAGAGCAGTCCCAAAACGGGGACTATCCAAAATTAATCCCTATTGGATTAATTTTGAACGGGCATGGACCTAAAAGCATCTAAAGGTCGGTTATTGGACCACAATACACTAATTAATTACATCTAAAATTAAGAATTCAAGCATGCATGAAATGACCTAATTAAATAAGCCTAAATAACAGAAAATTAAAGGAAGAAAATGATTTAAATACATATTACTAACCTTAGAAAGATGGAGATGAGAAAATACAAACTTAATTCAAAGATCTCAGATCTCAGCTGCTGGCCTCGATCAATTCGCAGAAATAAAAAGCTCAGTTCGAGATGTATTAACTAAAAGACTTGATCAAAACGGCGCTCTGGAAGGGAAGAGATAAAAACCCTACACTATTATACACGGCTATTTAGTTATAAATCCGTGTAGCTCTCCAACTATTTCTACACTGCTATTTAGTTATAAATCCATGTACAATTATAAGAATTCTACACGGCTATATTATCAAAAAGCCGTGTGTAATGTTCCTACACGGATATTTAGTTATAAACCGTGTAGCTCTCTCAATTATTTGCACACCCACTTCTTTACACACGGATTTGTGGTTTCTAATAAACCGTGTAGCTCTCTCTAATAATTCTACACTGATTATTAACTAATTATCCGTGTAGAAATCGTGCAGATCTTTTGGACTCATATTTGGTACACTGTTTTTAATATAATTGCCAAATCCGTGTACAATGTGCAGTGTACAAAGCCAGTTTTTGTAGTAGTGTATAAATATGCTAATTATACATCATAGAAGTAATATAACAAATAATTTAAACAAAAATTTCAAATTTTCAGAATTAGATTTCAATATTTTGATCTTCATAGTGTCTCTCTCTAAAAAAAAAAAAAAAAAAAAAAAAAAAAAAAGGTACATAGCCGGCCATTTTATGGCCGGCTTAGGGAGGGAACATAGCCGGCCAGAAAATGGCCGGCTTGGGTATATTTCGATATTGAGTTGAGTTCTGGGTATAATTAATAATTTGTATTAAACTTTGGATATTAATAAAAATGTCGGACATTCCTCTGTTGCTGACTCTCAAACCACATGGTTCATATGCTAAAAGAAGATTTAAATTTGAAATTTTTTGGCTATCACATCCGGAAATTCATGACATATATATATATATATATATATATATATATATATATATATATATATATATATATATATATATATATATATAGTACGTGATGCTTGGACATCTGTCCATAGCTTCCCGAACAAAGCCAGAGTCTTTCAACAGAGGACTTTTTGCAGTTCAAACGGCTTTGCGGCAGTGGGCGGAACGAAAATTTGATACCTATACAAATCCAAATGGGTCGTGAGCCAGTTAGATAAGGCTCAGGAGGTCAGACTACCTTTAAATTTGGTGGAAACCGAGTTGCGCATTACTCTCTCACAACACATCTTTGTGCTGGCTGGGCCTTAGTGATAAAAACACTAAATTTTTTCATGCGGTGGCTGATGGGATAAATCGTGATCAGGCTAATAAAATTTATAATTCAGTTTCCTATCGTGTGATATTGCAAACGCATAATTCTATCGAGTAGTATATCGAGTGTCGATCCGCAGGGAATAAGATTTAAGGTCTTGAGCAATTAAATCACAACTTTTCAAAGACCAGAAAAAAATCTGAAAATTGAGAGTTAGTTTTGATCTTTGTATTTGACAAAAATTAAAAATAAATAAGATAGAGATGTGAATTCATAGGATTTTGGCTTACCATTGTTACTTCAATCCGTTTTGGTTTCAATTTTATTTGATGTTGGTTTTCAGATGTTGTATGAGGTTTTTTAATCCAATTTAGTGACTGCTGCTTTCGCACTGACACAGTCACCCTACCTATCAAGAGATCCGGCTAAGACTTATCTCAATTGGTGCAAGGAGTTCTGTGATTAGCCCAAAAGATTTCAGACTTCTCTTACTGGGTACGTCACCCTACTATCTTGGTTCAATTAGGTGTCTCCATGGTAAGGCACGACAATGCAACATTTGTCTGCGAATGTCGAGACTTCCATGTGTACTTTTGTTGGTCCAACTAATGGTATCTCTGGCAGGTCTCATCCACTAGTCTAGTATTTTTATTCTCCATATTCTAACTCGGTTGGCCTAATGGTGACTATCTTTCCATGTGTGGCTATCACATGACGGTCTAGACTAACAAACAAAATCAAGTAAGAATGAATATAAAGCGCAAATGAAATCAAACAACAAAAGACTAAACAATGATCAAATAAAATATATATCCAAAACATCATGAGTAACAAGGTTTACTGTCAACTGTAAGAATCTAAATTTAGCCACGGAACAGCATGTTCATAATAGAGAAATAAGATAAAGATAAAACCATACACGAAGTACCCTCCTACTTAGTCTCTACACACTCTACTTTTCTCAATTAAGAAAATAGAAAATATAAAAGATACAAAGATATGTTTCTGTTCAGTTTAGGAGTCTTTTATAGAAGTCAAGGGGCATCTAGACATGATTGGAGGCCAAGTAATCTGATTTGGATACAGCTGTCACAAAATCCAATGAAAGGGTGCCTCGGATACAGACCGTACTGTCTGGTACGGACCGTATCACCCCTGTGCAGAAGTTCGATTCTCCAGGAGTTAATGCGTATTTATCCCATGTTGATCCGTATTGGGTCTCTGGTCCATACTGGCTGGTATGGTCTGTACCAGAGACTTAATTCCGATGCTGCGCAATTCCGATCGACCCAATTCTTGTTCCATATGATGTAAAATAGCCTCAAAACATGATTCCTGCATTAAAACACAAAGTAGGGCAACAGTAACCTTTTTCACATAATAATTAAATATAAAGGTGAAAAAATAAGACAAAATCTAAGTCAAATTCCTACTTAATTCACAGTTGTTTTGACCTTTATCAGTGGCAAATAGTAAAAAGGACGTGATCGAATTCTATTAATGTGCTTCAAGACAGTCAGGGCGTCAATGTTCTGTACCAAAGAATAGGCTCATCAATTATGCATCACTTCAGGTCGACTATTGGACAAGGATGTCGAGATAGAGTGCCTTTTGACCTAAGGGGAAAGGTAGGGCGTCTTATGCAAGAGAACTCGATCAGTCATTTGGATATGACATTAATTACCCCGGATGAGATTCGAAGTGCAATTAATTAACCAGATGCCGAATAATAGAGCTAGCTAGTGGACCGGATGTTCGATCTCCCGGTTGAGTTCTACAGAGTGTTTTGGGATAGAGTGGGTTCGAATTTGTCTACAATCATTGGTTTTAATTATTGTCGTTGGTTTTATGTCGTTGGTTTTATGTCTTAATTTTTTTTTTTTTAGTAAAGTCCGTAGGTACACTTTCGTTGTCTACAATCAGACGTCTTAATCAGCAAAAACACGCAGTGTGTGTTATTCTAAGAAAAGAACATGCCACTATGCCAGTGCCACACGCATCAGTTGGAGTTGGAGTTGGAGTTGGACTTGTTACAAGGTGAAACCAACCAATTAGCTCCTACTATGTTTCATGGAGTTGAAAGTTGAAACCAACCAATTACCAACCATTGTTTGTGCATGGTTCTTTGTGGTAGCAGCTGAGCCGTAGATGGTGTCGTAACTTGATGATGACAAGTATAGTAACATAACTCGCCAATTATTTGCGTATAATTCGCATATAATACGATTTTTTTATGTTTCCGAATCAAACATCGAATAAAATGCATATTGAGTTTTTTTTTATTTCCTTGTGATACCGAATTATTCTCAAATTATATCCGAATTATTTTCAAATCACAAATTTTTTACTACGCCGAACCGAATCCAAACTATTAATTTGTCACTATGATGGCAAGGAGCCAAGAATCAATTATTGCCTATTTTATGCAGGTGTGCATAGTGACATAATTCGTGTTTATTCGCGAATAAAACGTTTATTAGGTGTTTCCGAACCGAACGGCGAATTATTCATGAATAAAACACGAATTACGAATTATTCGCTAATAAAACATAGTTTTTGTTTTGGTTTTTTTATTTTTGTTTATTTTTATTATTTTTATTTATTTTTGAGTTTATTTGTATGACCAAATTATTCCCGAATTATTTTCAAATCATAAATTTCTGTTCCTCCCAAATCGAATTCAAATAATTAATTTGTCATTGTATAGATGTGTCGCACTCCACAATTGTGATCAAGTCACATCTCCTTTTTTTCTCTATCATTAATAATTGTCTTTTTTCATCACTGGTCTCATCCGAATAAAATATTTAATTTGTGTGCAAAAAATAAAATTTTCGCATAGGTGGGACCCACATTAAATTAATGGATCATTTCTTTGTCGCTCTAAGCCTTTGACCTAAACTGTTTTTTTTTTAATTGAAATAAAAAAAGGGCAGGGCTGGCCTAAAACTAAAACTTTCTTCGTTCGATTATTTTTTGAGGTAGACATGCCATGCCATTAATAGAGCAGAGGTGGCCCACCATAAAAGAGATGGTGGGGCACGCAGAACAGAGCTTAATTTATGCTTGTTTAACTGTCTATGAGAAAACATACAATTAATTAATGAGTGAGGCTATGTTGCTATGCATAGCACAGATGGGGTCCGTGCTACGGCTCAAAATTTGACTTTTCAAAATCGTAACGGTCGATCCGAACCGTTCAACATGATTATAAAATGAATATGTACTTGCAAACCAAATTTTACATTTTTCCGAATTTTTTTACTATTTTTTCGAAAATCACTTGATTTGAACATTCTGGACCATCCAAAAACAGCATATCTAAAAAAATAGTAAAAAAATTCGAAAAAATGTAAAATTTGATTTGCAAGTACATATTTATTTTATAATTATGTTGAACGGTTCGGATCGACCGTTACGATTTTAAAAAGTCAAATTTTGAGCCGTAGCACGGACCCCATCCGTGCTATGCATAGCACCATAGCCTCACTCTTAATTAATTCTCTTAATGATTGATCTCACCGATGAACAAGTGCATGCTTCCGATAAAATAAAAAATGTAAACGCAAATTAATTGTCGTCGATTCCGTGTTTTTCTTACAATCAAAATAAACGATGGGATAAAAAAATTTAAAATTTAAAAAACTTCTCACAAATTACTTGTCATAAGCTGCTTTTGCCCTCGTATACTGCGCGCTGACAGCTCAAAATATATAGTAGCCACATTAATTATATTCTTTATATTTCATAACGAAATTAAACTACACATTTTGTTGTGTAAGCACACAGGATATTAAATTATTAATGACTAGAGCTGAATAATAATTATAATGTTGATGATGACAACGGAAATAAGATAAAATAAGATAAATTTTTGATATTTTGACTTTCTCTTTTTTGTGTGTCTATCATGAGAGAGAAATGATACTCGTTACTAGAATAAGATAAAATTATTTCTTCGTTTGTGGTCTATGTACAGTTCACAATACTAAATTAACAAAAAAATCTTGACTTAAAATATTGATCCAAGTTATTTGTCGCAGTTTTTCTAGTAAATTAAATTCCATAGTATTCCATCTATTTCCAAAAAAATATAAAAATATTTCTAATATTTTAATAGAAAAAATAAAAAAATCATGAAATTTTCTAATTAAATAAAAAACCACAAATCCAAAACATTCGTCCACAGAAACCTATGTCAAATCAAAATATTATGTCCTAAATGCCGAGATTTTCGGCGGTTTGAGCATTTTTATAATTCTTCAAAAATCATGGGTATTTTCTGTTAATTGTTATTTAATACTGGATATTAATAAAAAAACCGGTCAATGCACTTTTGAAATGACTTTGCCTATATATATAGACTTCTAATTGAGGTGTAATTATCTTAATTGGATTGAAATAATTAATCCTGAGGCATTGGCCATTTTGCCTGGTTGAGCTAGATAGGTAAAATTAATGCTGACTATATAATATATACTTTCTTTTCTTTTTCTAGCAGCGTTGGCATGCAGAGAGCATCATATGAGATTCTCTTTTATTAGCTCAGAAACAAATTATGAATTCTGAAATAATTTAGGAAATCTAAAATACGCTGTTTGGGTATAACATTTAGAAGTGAAAAGGTTCATCAACTAGTTATATTAATTGAACGAATAATAATTTGTTCACTAAAGCATGAATAAATTAAAAATCTAGAGTTAATTAGCTGATTTAAATGTCAATTCGATAATTCAGTTATAGAAAACTAATTATAAATGGTACTATACGATAATATAGGTTAATTATAATTTGGGTATTGAGCGCCTATTAACGTTAAACTGTAGCAATATATAATAGAGTAGAATATGAACTCACTGCACGTATAGATAATATATTGACTTTAAACAGGGACATATTATAATATTGAACATTAAGATTGAACAGAGAGGCAAATGATAAATAATATATAGTAAATTTGAAGATAAATATGAACAAATAATTCTTTTATTTCTTCATTCAACATAGATGGTAAGTTATTGAATATGAAGTTATTATACATACCTATAAATTGGATCATCAAGCTACATTATTTGTTCCAAAATTTATCTCATGATATTAAGTGGATGGTGCTTAACAAAAGAATGCATGCAGGGGTGCATGAGTAAAATATATTTGTGGAATGGTAAAAGTTTATGTAAACTTTGGTACAATTTAAAAGTGCGAAATTTAGAATGTTGAAGATTATTAAGATCGCACATAATTTAATTCTCAATACTTCCATGTCATATATAAGTTATGGCTCTTAACTTAAATTGTGGCATTTCTTTAAAAATTAGGTACAACTTAAATATAGCATTAATGTAATGAAATTGTCCAGCTAGATTCTCAGTTTCATAGCTTGTAACAAAAAGATTACCAATTCTCAGTTTCATTACATGTAGGAAATATTTTTTATTCGTGAGATTATATGTATTGAAGGAAGGATCAGGAAATCAAAGGAAAAATTGAAGGAGAAAAAAAAAAAAAGGTAAGATATCAATAGCTTTCTCATTGCAGCACTGCTAATTTAAGTATATGTAATTTTAATTCTAACCATATGGTGTACACAGTACGTGTGGCGATTACGTGTCTAACTAAATTTAGACTTCTAGACATAAAAAAAAAGTATATCAAAAATATGCATTGAATCCAAAGAAGGCATATTATTTGATTGGAGAGCTGATATTCAATCTAAAATTTCATCTTTTAATTAGAGATATTGATCAACATGATATCTACATACTTAATATAAGAATAAAGATATGGGGGTAATGTATTATATATATGTGGGGTAGAACTGGGGTGCTCTTAAGTTCACCAAGCCCCTTGGTGAACTCAAGTCTAAAATCCATCGGATCGGCTTCAAACGACGAATCCGAACCGTTGAAACCCGCCTACCTTACGAGTGATACGTCTACATGTAAAAATTTTATACTTTTGAATTAATTTAGGATAAAGTCAAGCGGTCAAAATTAGAAGGTTAATAAATTAATTTTAATGCATTCATTTTTTGACGTTTTCTGACCACTTGACTCTATGCAAAATTAATTTCAAATTTTAAATTTTTTGCATGTAGACGCATCACTCATAAGGTAGACGGGTTTCAACGGTTCGGATTCGTCGTTTGAAGCCGATCCGATAGGTTTTAGACTTGAGTGGGCTTGGTGAACTCAAGAGCACCCTAGTTCTACCCATATATATGATATAGTTTGATTGATGGTCCATATATATATGTTCAGTGGAACTCTTTTATTTGTTTACCCAATCCGTATGGTATTCGATATGACGGGTGGTTAATTTTTTTTTTGTTAGCTTATTAGGTACGGGTAAGAGTAAAGTTTTTTTTCGTTAACTTAACGGGTAAGGGTATGAAAATGCTTCCACCCAACCCGTTTTGTACCCGTTAACACCCCTAGGTCCGTAGGTAAGTATGAACAACACTTTCAAATAATTCTCTTAAAAATCTTGTAGATATAGTGCCAACTATGAAGGCGATTCTGATTTTACCAGCAAAGCAGTAGTAATCAGGGAGAGAAAAAAAATTGTCATGGAGGTGCTAAAGAAGAAATTGCCGAAGGTAAAACGTCTATTGCCATATTGTATGGTACCGGTCACACACCAGATTTTCACAGAAGACTTGTTCAAGAACTGAACATGATATACCGGTCACGGTGGAGTGGTAACAGTAAAGCAAATTCATTTATCCCTTGTTAGACAATTTTCTAAGAGAGTATAGGACCTTAATTCATTTTTGTTTGTTGTTGTTCATATAATTAATGGTCTGTATCCAATCGTACAAACTATGATTTTTTAACTTGGATTCTCTTGATTTGTACAGATTACATTTTGTGATCCTGATAAAAGAAGGTTACAGTTCCTGATAAAACCAAAGAAAGCAAGGCATCCCAATTATCTACCTTCACAGTTCCTCTGGATTTTCTGGTAAGGTTTTACGCATCAAGTATTTTCTCCTCTGGAGACTTAACCAGACCAAGAAACTGTCGGTTTTTACAATTTGGTACCCGGCCTTTTTATACATGCTTAGAGGCGTCTTATCCACCATTCTGCAGTGAAGGTACACATCTCGCTTCTCCGTCATTTTGCAAATTAGGTCCTCGCAAGTTTTCAATAATTGCTTCCCGATCCCTTTCCTGTCATTCATTATTTTGTCAACAACAGATATATCCCTTGATTTCATGTTAATATTCTTTATTCTTTAGTGAAAATACCGGTTGTAACTTGCATGCTCAATTACATTAGCTGGTATTTGTTTCGTTACCAAATTCCAAGACCCAACTAGTTTCACTAGAGCGGAGTAGGAGCATCGGACCTACTTTTGGGTTCGATGGGCTCTAAGACCATCCGATCAGCTTTAAGATATGTGTGGCCGCTTTAATATTCGTGCCCGTGTGCACGGATCTTAAGACAGACCGGACAGACTTGGATCCCATCGAACAAAAAATAGGTCCGATGCCCATTAGACCTACTCCGCTCTACTAGTTTCACTGCCTTGGAGAGAATTTAATTTAGTTCATTACAATTTGCAAAACATGGAATAACTTGGTTACTTGGAATTGGAATTGTATAGTTCCCTTCTCTATTAGGCACTTAATTATTCTTCCTTCCATAAAAAAAAGTAAAGAATAGAATACCTTCTGAGAGAATTCTTGACAGTCATGTTACAGATGTAGGGGCAGTCAGGCGGTGGGACCGGCGTGGGGGAAGCGGCATTGGCCCCACGTTCATCAAAGGAGATCTCAGCCGTACATGCCAGCTCATCCGCCATGTCGTCGTCATGGGAATAGATTCCGACGAGCAGAGCAGCATGGGGAAGCAAACTTCTCCTGTCAAGCAAGTAATTCTTGACAAGGAAGGCAAGGAGGTCGGCGTAATTAGGAGGTAAGAAGAGGGTTTCTATGAAAGATTCTGAGAGGAGACGAGAGACGGCGTCGATCTCGGTTTCGAGCATGGGTCGGATGAGGAGAGTGCCTTGAGGGAAATGGTGGGGTTGAGAGAAGTCAAGAAGGGTTTGTTGTTTGGAGAGGGAGAGAGGGGAGAGAAAGGTGCGGGAGTGAGTTGTGAGTGGGGTCGGGGAGCAGTGAAGAATAGAGGAGCGAGAGAGAGAGAAAGGGTGGTGGTGGTGGTGGTGGTGGTGGTGGTGGGTAGAGAGGAATGGTTTGAGGGAGGAGTCGAGAGAGAGGGACAGAGAGAAGGGTTGGGATGGAGATGGAGATGGAGATGCCATGGATTGATTCAACGAGTGAGTGAGAGAGCGCGAGAGAGAGAGAGATAGAAAGGGTTGCTTTAATATTCGTGCTAAATCAGATCGGACGGTCGACCAGTAAACTTCAAATTTGGGTTACTTTACGGGATCCATATTCTTAGTTTGGTACTTTGGTTTGGTTTGGTTCTCTTTTTCCTCTCCATTTCTTCCAGCAGCCTATTCCTCATTTCTAAATGAAACCCACTTAACGGGCCTAAATCCAAATTGGGCCTTGTTCTATTGCAATATCCATCTTAGTTCCAGGCCCAACCTTGTTCTATCCGGCTGGAAATACCAAAGTGAACTTGTGTGTATATAATATATTAATATATACAGAGCTTGAGCAAGTCCAGATAACAACCTCCAAACTCTTACCTCTTAAATATCTCCTAAGCAGTGTTTATAATATCCAGCCATGCATGATGAAATATTACACACTCGTTTGAACCCAAATTAATTATACTTGCCATTGTCGATGTAAAACAACTATTAACCACACTATTACGTACAAATTATTATGACTTCACAAATTCATTATTCAAATCTTTCCAAAAAAATATCAACTTGTTTTAATCCGAATGAACTTTTGTATCAACTAAAATTAAAACACACGCATGCATCATTAATTCTAGTGCGCAATACATTAATTAGAAAGTACATGATCCATACACTAATTTAAATTTGTATAAAATTTATAGTTTTACATAATTTAAACTTAAAATATGGAGGATTTTACCCTAACAAACAAGATATATAGGAGATAGTTAGCATTGCCTTGACCAAATATTGGGATCTGTCCTGGTGAGTAGTAAACAAAATGTTAAATGTTAAATACAAATTCAAGTCAATACCAACTTAAAATTTACTACTTCCTATGCAATGACCAAATTTCAAGAGGGGACTTTGTCCAGGAACCATAACAGTATTTAGTAATAATAAAAATTAAGAAAAAAAGTAAAAAAAAAAAAAAATGTTCAACACTGCTAAATTGCAAGAAATAACTAGATGTATTTTTGTAGTGTAAGAAACAAGAGCTGATTCCATGTGTCAATGGGTCCGGGCAAGCACCAGTGCGTGCAATCGCTCAAACCTTGGTTCCACCGGTTGTCCCAGTGGACCCCGGGATGTGAATCTGGCCTCATGTTCATCATCGACGTCACATCCATGGCTGCAAACATGACACCTCGACCTCTGTTAACGTTTCTGATCCCCTCCATTTCTTCCAACATTATATTCCTCATTTCCAAGTAGTTCCCATTCAACGGGCTTGGATCCAAATTGGGCATAGTTCTCGTGCAAGATCCACCCGAGTTCCAAACCCCGCCTTCAAAATGTGTTGGAGAGAAGGTTCTCACAACTACTAACTGCACATTACCACTACTACTACTTCTATTACTCAAGTAATTCAGTGCGGTTCTAAATGCGTTTTGAACCGCGAATATGAGGCCCAGTGTAGGGATGGAGATATTGTTTTTCTCATAGACTGTGCCAATCAGTTTGTTTTTCTGGTACAGGTTGAGATTTCTGAAAAACCAGTGTCCTCCTGACAGAACCACATAGTTTGCTTCATGCACAAGGTTCACCCAATTCGGGTCCATCTCGTCTAGGTACACGTTGGTTTCAGTGTTTGACCCGTTAACCTTCATTTCCTCATACCGCACAAAATATCTCGTCCATAGATGCATCACGGTGAAATTGTAAGTTTCAAAGTACCATTTTGTGATTTGGTTCTCTTTGTCATTGTATGTGTTCTGAGGAGATTCAACCTGAAAAATTAATTAATACTACAAATTTGAAAGCACCAACACATAAATTAATTAAGTACAAAATTAAGTAGTAGCTTATATATATACCTGAGAAAGCATGCAAAGAAGTGAGTCCTTGTGATTCCGGGCAACTGAGTCTCCGACAAAGGCCAAATTCATCCCTCTTAGAGCATTTAGAAACTGTTCCGGATCAAACCGAGGGAGATGGCATCCGTGTGGTTGCCACTTCCATTTGACAAAGTCGTGATCCTTGCCGTATTTTTCACAGTTGTTTGTATCCGGCAAGGTCTTGCATGTCATGTTCGTATAAATGGTGCCTCCATAATCACGAACCCATGTACCGTTGTACAGATCACACTTCATTATGTCACCATTACTACCTGCTTCAACTCTTAATGAGTTAGTTCTATGATGTAAATTTAAGATACAAAAATCACTACTGGCAATTGCCAAATCAATCATTTTTTCCTCCATTAAATTAATAAAACATATATATATATATATATATATATATATATATATATATATATATATATATATATATATATATATATATTACCTGTTGTGGGGGAATGACTGGAAATAGCACACCGTTGTGTGCTGGGCAAAATAAGAAAGTTTGCAGAGTTTGAAAAATAAATGAAATAAGCAAGCAATAACAAGAAAACCAATAGAGGCCATATCAACAATTTTTTTTTTGGTTGTGGATCTAGTTTTAGAGTTCCTAAGGAATACTTCTCCTTTTCCATGCGGGAGAGGAGAAAATTTATGAGCAAGGTTTGTAAATACCAAATTGATGAAATTTAACTTGTATATATAGAGACCTTAACCAAGTCCAGATAACTATCTCCAAACTCTTACCTTTTAAATGTCTCCTAAGCAAATTAAAATTCATTTCCAGCTTTTTTTATGATGAATTAATATTCGTTTCTACCATATATAGTACCCCCACTCATTTGAAACACTTGCCATTATCGATTTAATTTGAATGATGTTGAAGATAAAGAATCAATTAGAGATCATTTACATTGATTGTAGATAAATTAGAGATCAATTAGTGCTAATTAGCAGATATAGCAAATCATGTAATTAGGAAATAATTTAATGGTTCTTTAAAATTTTGTAGCCTATATATATGCACCATATAAGAGATTGAAATAATATCATAAATTAATAAAATTAGTTATTTTCCTCTCAAAATTCAATAATGAACACTAGCATATCAATTAAAAATTTAGAGGGCACACTTACCTATTTTGCCTTGCTTTTTCTTTCTTGAAATGAATCATATATTAAATTAAATTTTTATAAAATTTATCATTACATCCAAATAAGTTGTACGTAATTTAAACTTAATTTATGTATGGATTTTACCCTACCAACCAAGATATGAGCAAAATTTCTCGGCGATAGTTAGCAATATTGCCTTGACTATAAATTATAAGTGAATACCAACTGAGCCGACATTTTTATTAATATCCAAAGTTAATTACAAATTAATAAATATACTCAGAATTTCTTGGTTTTACGAAAAAAGTCCAAACCAGCTAGATTTTGGCCGGTTTCCTCTTCCCCCAGAAGCCGGTCAGAATCTGACTAGTTTCCTCAATTTTTTTTTTTTACACCCTAGAGAGTCCATGTGATCAAACTCCCCTCGCCCTCTTTGGTGTAATTACAACTTACAATATGATATGGCATCTAGGGGTGAGTAAATCGCTCACAACTCGTAACTCGCTCATAACTCGCTCGCTAAATGCTCATTAACAACTCGCTCATTAGCAACTCGCTATAACTCGCTCATTAACAACTCGCTCATTAACTTAATGAGCCGAGCATGAGCATACCCCAACTCGCTCATAACTCACTCATTAGCTCATTAAGAAATTAGTTACACAAATCCTGGCACATCTAATTCCTAGAATAGTATTTGGTTATGTAGCTAAAATTTTTGAAACTATTTAGGCGGCAGCAAAATTTTCACAGACTAAAAACTTTAGAGGCAAAACTGCAAAATTGCACAACTAAAGTCACAGAGAGTCAGATTATGTATTGTTAATTTGTTTATGGACAATTTATGTTAAATTATGTATTGTTTAATTTGCTTATGGACAATTTTTTGTTAAACTTGTTTATGGACAATTTGTTAAATTCTATAAATGAAAATTAGTTTTTGAATGATGTATTTTAAACAACTCGATAACTCGCTCGACAACTCGCTCATTAACAACATGCTCATTAACAACTCGCTCATTAACAACTCGCTCTAACTCGCTCATTAACAACTCGCTCATTAAGCTAATGAGCCGAGCATGAGCATACCCCAACTCGCTCATGCTCGCTCATTAATCACCCCTAATGGCATCCACGAGCAAGTCTAATTAATTGTCACATTCCCTCAAAATTTAAACATTGCTATGAGTGGATTCCACATGATCTAATTGTACGGCGGGTTACTCCTGAATTAATTAATATAAGAACTAAGATGTATGTCAGTAACTTGTTACCCGTTTGGTGATTTCTGTTTGCCACATAGGATCCTCGTAATAATTTCTTAATTTTTAATTTATTTATTTTTAAATATATATATATATATATATATATATATATATATATATATATATATAGAGTAGAACTAGGGTGCTCCTAAGCTCACCAAGCTCTTCCGTGAGCGCGACTCTAAAACCTATCAAATTGACTTCAAACGACATTTCCAAACCGTTAGATGTTCAATCTATATTAAAATGTGCTTGGAGACCAAATTTTATATTTTTTGGAATTTTTTTACTATTTATTAAGATGGTTTGAAAATCGCTGTTTTCCAATGGTGCAGAATTTTAATAAAAACAGCGATTTTCAAACCATCTTAATAAATAGTAAAAAAATTTCAAAAAATGTAAAATTTGGTCTCCAAGCACATTTTAATATAGATTGAACATCTAACGGTTTGAAAATGTCGTTTGAAGTCAATTTGATAGGTTTTAGAGTCGCGCTCACGAAGGGCTTGGTGAGCTTAGGAGCACCCTAGTTCTACTCATATATATATACCATAAAAATTAAATTTACAATAAGTTTTGGACGTACTAAAATTTTCCATCATTTAATTTCACTTTAAAACAACAAAATAAGCGCTTTAAAGTTTTTCAAACACACTAAAAAAAATTATAATAAAATTATTATTTGGGTAAGGAACCAACTTCAACACAAGCTTCAATGTTTCATCCACTTCCAGCTACCCACCTTCTACAACTTCAGTGCGACGGTGGAGAGACAATTTTGTCAGACAAAGATTAAAGGCGCACCAATTGGCGCATCTCAAAATAAATTGAGTCGGTGTGAGTAAAACAAGTACCCAGAAAAATAGTCAAGAAAATAATGTTACAATACAATGACAAAATAAAATTACACTCCATAATCACAAAGCAGATCATGTACAAGGATAAAATATTTGTGTGTAAAAAAAAAATTGAGGAAACTGGCCTGATTCTGGCCGGCTTCTGGGGAAAGAGGAAACCGGCCAGAATCTGGCCGGTTTGAACATTTTTCGAAAAACCAAGAAATTCTGGGTATATTTATTAATTTGTAATTAATTTTGGATATTAATAAAAATGTCGGCCAACTGAGAAGGGAAGACCTTAAATTATATATGTGGGGATCTGTGGAAGACCTTAAATTTACGTCAATACCAATTAACTTAAAATTTACAACTTCCAATGCATTGACCAAATTTAAATGGTAGACTTTTGTCTAGAAACCATGTCCAAATATGGAATACTGGATCTAATTCAAAAATCTTTTAATTAATTTGATCATATAATTAATACACAAGTCAATGCTAAAATACCTATTTCTTATCAAAATAGGAAAAACATATCCATTAAAATGAATCATGAATTAGTTGCTACAACTGTGTTAATATTTATCTTGTCCAACAAATTCACAATGAATATATATATACTTTTTGAGAGTTTCAAACACCAATAATAACATGTTATTCTTGTCTCATTTTTTACATTTTTTTTTTCTTAATTGTATGCACTTGACTTGTGTCAGCATCATTAGTTCCGAAAATTAAGGCTTAATTACAGTTGTGTCAGAAATCCAACAAAGAAAAAAAAAAGGAAAAGAAAGTACTAGAATCATATAATAAATATCATATCGAACAATTAATAAATGCAAACATAGCCGACATTTTTATTATATCCAAAGTTTAATAGAAATTAATATTTATGCTCAGAATTATGGGTTTTCGTCAAAAATACCCAAGCCGGCCATTTTATGGCCGGTTTACTCACGTCATAAGCCAGCCATTTTATGGCCGGCTTACTCGTTATTTTTTTTTTTTGTTAGAGACAGTATGAAGAGCAAGATAATGAAATCTAACACTGAAAATTTGAATTTTTTGTTTAAATTATTTGTTAGATTACTTCTTTTGATTTATATTTAGTATATTTATACTAAAATACGCTAAATTACTTGAAATTATATTGAATTACACTATATTAAGTTAAATTACATTACATTACGTTAAAATACGGTAAATTACGCTAAATTACATATGAATAGGGACTATATCTTCACTGAAAAGGCGAAAAATGACGACGAAAATTCAAACGGTCATAAAACGGCGCTCGAGTGTCCGATTTCAGCAAATGACCACTTTTCGAAAATACACATGCGTCCGTGACCACTGTGTAGTTTTTTGAAATTCAGAATTGCCAAAAAATAAAGGGAAGAGCCTCAAAACTTGAGTTGAAGTTTCCGATTAAGATTTTTATTTCTATTATTCAATCTAAGTAGCTCAGTAAATTAGTTACATAATGAACTTGTAGAATACCAATTTTTACTATTTTTTATGATTCATGAAAGATGGCACAAAATCAGTCTACTTTAGCGTAATTTACTGTATTTCAGCATAATTAGCGAAGTTATTGTAATTTAACGTAATTTAGTGTAATTCAACATAATTTATTAAATTATAATATAGTGTAATTCAACATAATTTCAAGTAATTTAGTGTATTTTAATATAAATATGCTAATTATAAATCAAAAGAAGTAATCTAACAAAAAATTTAAATAAAAAATTCAAATTTTCAGTGTTAGATTTTATTATCTTGCTCTTTATAGTGTCTAAAAATAAAAATAAAAAAACGAGTAAGCCAGCCATTTTATGACCGGCTTGAGCATTTTCGGCGAAAACCCGGAAATTTGCGCATAAATATTAATTTCTATTAAACTTTGAATATTAATAAAAATGTCGGCAAACATAGTATGGGAGAATGTTCAGAAAGCCTAACGTGCATGGTAATCCAGAGTAGGGCTGCAATCGAACCGAACCGAATCGAACTTACCTCCAGTTTGAGTTTGGTTTGAATTAATTTCGAACTAAGTTTGGTTTGAATTAATTTCGGACGAATTCAATTTTGAACAAACTCAATTTCGAATCGAATTTTTTACGAACTCAATTTCGAACTTTTACGAACTTTGTTACGACTTACGAGTTATGACTTATGGCTGGGCCATAGTTCAAAATTACAGCACTTCAATAAAAACTCAGACATTCTGAATTCTAATTACACAGTACACCAAAGTTTATATCAAAGTTTATTACAAATACCAAAAATATCAAGCACCAAAGTTTAGTACAATCAATCAAAGCTCAGTACAATCACAGAATCCAAAGTTTTCCAAATAGCCAATATGAGCAACATCACCAAAGTTTTCAAATATCCTAAGTATTCAAAGTACAATTCAAATATCAATAGAAGTACAGAACAATCACCAAAGTCTTAGAATTATTACAAACCCAAATATTATCCTAAATAAAACATTAAAGTTCATTATTAGCTGAAATTAACGGTTGACGTTTGAGTTAATTTCGAACTAAGTTTGGTTTGCGAACCTATTTCGAACGAACTAGGTCTAGTTTGAGTTTGGTTTGAATTAATTTCGAACAAACTCAATTTCGAATCAAATTTTTTACAAACTTTTTCGAATCAAACTCGAATTGAATTACGAACTACAAATTTTTTGTGCAGCCCTAATCCAGAGCCTGTATCAGGCTTTTCCAAATTTTTAAAACATGCCCATCGCTCTCCAGCTCTCTTCACAAAATAAAATTAAATACAGGCCTTTTCTTAAACAAAATAGTTCCTTCAAATGATGAACGGTTGTAGTTAAAAATTAAGTAACATCATTCGATACTGATACATAAAATCACACCAAATACAAAAGAAAACAAAAACAAAATTCTTAATTAATTAGTATCTCCATATCTATATACAGAATAGGCGATCAACTGCACTCTGTTTGTCCAGAAACAAAACAAAACAAAAAAAAAATCACACACAAAGAGAAACAAAAACCAACAACAAAAATTTAGTTGAAACATCATTTCTCTAAGAGAACAAACACAATCCTTTGATCTGAAGAAGAAACAACAATTACGGTGGCGACCAAATTAAGACAACGTACCTGAAACATGCATGCATGTCAGATATACATGTTTAAAAATGTAAAATTTACATTAAATTTTCATTTTTGATTGCTGAGATTATTGTCTTCTTTCAATGTTTTTCAGTGACTACAAATTATAGACTAAAATTAACATATAGATCTAGTTGCAGGTGACAATTAAATTTTATATGTACCACAGTTTAGGAATGTAAAATAATAATCTCAAATTAATGCACAGACATACCTTTTTGGTGATTTGCTTGGAAACTCTAGATAGATAAGTGGCGTATATATGCATTTGCCGTGCTGAATGTACGCGCGGTTCTGAATTCTGATACATATATATATATACCATCAGCATGTATAATTAAAATTCTGTGAGGGGGCGTTTTGCATCAAGCCCTCTAGTAGATTGAAATGTAAATTTTTTTGCCATCCCAGATCCCCTTTATAATAGCTTACAAGAATGTAAAATTTTCCATAATAATCTCATTTTGTTCTTAGCAAAAAATTTAATTTGCTTATCTAAAAGTTCACTAGCTAAATAGCAGAAATTTTTGGACTGAAACAACAAATACAAAGTCTCCATTGAATTAATTAATGACCAAATGTATTTTTTTTTTCTTTTAATACTTTCTTAGTTGAAATAAGTACTCTTGCGCATGTATTTTCTTTATTATTATTTTTTTCTCAAAGGATCAGAGGCACCCCTGGAATGCATAAAACAATTGTATAAAAACTATCCTCTTGAAATTTATGAAAATATTTTCTCATTTGTGTTTTTTGTTATTTTTAATTAAAAACCAGTTTCCTGATTGTAATCCTCGAATATTTAATTCAATGTCAAATTTTGATTTTCTTCATTGCTGAGTTTGGATATTTAATTGATTAACTAAAATAATGAAATCACCAATCTGGTTCAAGAAAATGAAAAGGAAGGTTAAAAGAATACAAAAAATAAAAGGTTCGGTCAATATTTGACAACAAAAAAAAAGGTTATTTAAAGAGGGAGACAGAGTTCAAAATAATTTTTTCTTAGACGGTTCATTTATAGGTCAATAAAAGAACAAATGAGTGCTATTCGTTTTTTTATTTCTTTTATTTTGCATACCGGAGCCTTGAAACTATATTAAGGCATTCAGTGGTTTTAAGAAATGTCTCCCATTTTTTTTTTTTTGTATGAATTAACAATAAAACAGAGTTTCAGATAAAGACCCAAAATCGATTTTGGAAGTTATAAAATTAATGAATATTTTAGACATAATGATATTTTTGAAAGTATAATTTATTTTAATTTTGAGTATAATTCGTTTCTGAATTAGACATCATCTATAGAATATTTTACAATATTTCAAAAGTGATGAATTTGTAAAACATATTATCTGATTTAAAAAGAACAACAAACAGAAGTACATGTATATTCTACCATCGCTAATGGAATGAATAATTGACACAGAGAGAAATAGAGGAATCAAAATGTAAAAAGTAAAAATTTAACTGCAAATATGTAAACCCAATTTCACCCTTTTTTTATTTCCATAATTCTAATTCTTAACAAATTTATTTAGTCGAACCTAAGATATTATATCCCAGAATTTAATTGCTTTTCTACTTTTGTACGGCAGAATAGCAGCAAACTAAATTTTCTATAATTTCTTTCCTATCAGATTAATTTATTAATTGCATAATGGAAAAATAAAAGCGCATGGCCTATATGAGGAAGTGTTAAAACCACAATCTAAAAAAGGATAGCAAGTAAAAAAACAAACATGATAAATACAGCCAGAAAATGGAAATTTCTATTACAAAAAACACAATATCTCCCCATTTACACAAATTACAGAACAAAAACAAAAACAAAACAAAAAAAAAGAGCTCCCAATAATTAAGCTGCTACACTGCGCCTGTCAGAGCTCTGATAAAATCAACTCTGCAAGGGGAAAATAATATACAGCAAGTCAGATACTATGCATTAGGTTATTATATTGTGAGGCCATGGTACTATGCATAACGCAGTTTGGTCCGTACTACATATCAATATTTTCGTTTCCAAATTCCAAATAGTCAATCTGAACCGTTCAACATGATCTTCACATGAAAATGTACTAGCACACTAAATTTATATTTTTTAGAAATTTTTTACAATTATTTTAGATAGGTAGAAAATCACAACTTTTGAATGGAGTTTTTAAATCTAGTGTTTTTCTACTTGTCTAAAAAAATAGTTAAAACATTATAAAAAATGTAAAATTTGATCTACAAGTACATTTTTATATGGAAATCATGTTGAACGGTTCAAATCGATTGTTTTGACTTTGAAAATGGAGATATTGATCCATAGTACGGACCATTATGCGCTATGGATAGCACCATATAAGAAAAGAATCTGCTTACTCTAAAACATTGAGTGATGCACATACTGGACATCTCCATTTCACTGCCAAGACAATTTCTTGCTGCTACCAAATGAAGACTTGTCCCTGTCAGGGCGGTCCCACCACCCCTCCGGCTCAGCCCTTTTTCCTCCCAAAACTGGGCTCACATGCACCATGCCATGCACCTCCCCGTTTGCCCCCATCACTGGTCCCATATTCAGATCCAAACCCATACTGGTAACAACTGGCCTACCAACTGGGCCCCACTTCCCAGACCCCACACTCATACTACTACTAGAACCCTCGGGAGCAATAACAAATGGTCTCGGGCCTTGACCCAGATTTGACTGGTACGAGCTTGCTGTAACAGTCGAGAAACCAAAAGGAAACTGAACCTGGCCGTGATGACCCAGGTAAGGAACTGCATGCGTACCAGGGGGTCCCACTGCAAGCCCCCGGTATACTTCACCAGTACCAAATGGTCCCACCATCCGCTGTGCAGCAACCGGGTATGAACCCTGAACTGAACCCGGAAAGGGGGACCCAGCAGGAAACCACAACTGCCCAGTAGGAGACGGAGACAACAACTGCATATTAATATTACCAGCAGTGATTGTACCATCACTGGTGGGCCCCACCCTACTGAGTTGATTTCTAGCTAAATAGTTTTCTGTACCGGACTCATCAGGCCCCGACGCACCAGGTCCATTCAAATCAAAGTCCCTAAAACCGCTGGCACCCCCATCAGTTATATTCAAGTCAAGAGCAAACTCGTCAGGTTTTTGACTAGTCCCCACATCTTCTAGAAGCCTCTCATCAGGTACATTTAAGTCAATCTCCAAAAGAGGCCTATTTGATCCGATCCCAATAGACATATCTAAAATCCTACGTGGCTCAGCAGGTCTAAAAGCGCTGGTGGGACCAGACCCACGCCAACCCGTCTCACCAACCCTCATGGGTCTCAACAAATTCTCTGGTGGGTTGAAGGATCCCTTTGCTGGAGCAGCCACAGTGACTTTAGGTGCAAATGGAGGGTTTGATAAAGAGTGACATGATGTTGAGACTGACAGGTGGGGCCCATCTTCTAATGGAAGAATACCTTCATTCAGGTCAAATTCAACCCTGGTACCGGTAGCAGGTATAACAGTACTTCCTGTTGCCTGATCTGGCAAATCATCAGTAGATCCCTTCTTGGTAGGGATTGTTGCCAGCTCATCCTTTGTCGGACCTTCTGTTTTTTCAGATTTTACACTGGTAACCTCATCCTTCTGAGAAATTACATATCTACCCTCCGCGTCTTTGTCAGACTGTAAATCCTCTTTCTTAGTTTCTCCATGCAGTTGCACATTGTTATGGACCCCACCACTTGCACATTTGTTTTCATTTTTACTATTATTTTCATTCTCTTCTTTCACAGCAGACAACGGTTCAGCCTTGGAGATTTCTCCAGTAGCTACGCTAGCAAGCATCCCCAAATCGTCCCCAGTAGAATCCACCAACCCTGCACCTGTTTCGGCACACTTCTCACTGGCCTCCTCCATATCTTTATCTTCTTTCACATCAATCTTTGATTTTACCCCCTGAAATTGGTGCGTTTTCACCGGAGAGGAAGTATTTGACATCCTCGCCACAATCCTTTGCCCGATACTATGATCAGGCATTGAAATGGGCACATCACTGGACCGGGTAACGGGTCCAGTGCTTGTTCTGTGATGCAATTGACCATTGATAGCTCTTCTCGGGTGCCTCAGAGCAGTACCACCCATAACGGGTCCAGATTTGATAGACCCGAAACTTGAACTACTATTCGGTGACTGCTCTGTCTCGCCCGTCTTGTTCTGAGAATCAACTGACACTTGCAATTTCTGATTCGATGCAACCATTGGTTTTGGCATTGGCAACTGGGTCTGACAAGTGAGTCCAGCCTTTAGTTCCTGAGCTTTGAATTCCTCATCAACACGTCTCTTCCACATATCCACCAGAAATCGAGCTTTCCTTTGCACCTCCAAGTTTTTGTGGCCTCTTAGATTATTAACAGACTTGCCTATGTGGCAAGTGCGCAATGTATTGAGATTTATGGGTAGCTTTTCGAGTGCTCGTAGCAAAGCTAGCAACAACTCTTCCACAGCTTTGCCATTGCTATGCTCACCCTGCTTTGTCCCCTTATGGGACTCCTGTAACCACTCATCAAGTATAGTAACACCTTTCATTTGCACAAATTTCACAAGGCAATCGTTGTTGGCAGTGTCGGTGCCAGCAATTATACCCGCTAGCATGACCTGACCCGTTAGGTCGATCTTTCTCTCTTTACGGTCTAACTGCATGAGTTTGAGCATCTTTTCAACTATCTCTGGATTTTTTAGGCCACCTAATTCGGTGATTTTCGAGATCTCTTGTGCTGCATCAACACCCGTGCCACTGCTAGCCTCTTCCTCCTCAATTGCTCTTGCGAAAGGGTCAGGGTCCCGCTTGATGGGTAAAATTTGGGGTGCCAGGTCAGCCCGGTCCCTCTTGCGGGACCTCAAGGAGTGGTGACCGCAAGGTGATGGTGAACCATTTGCGGTGTTGTCAGAGGATGCTTTGGGGCTGTTCAAGGATTTGGGTTGGCGGGTCCCACCTGTCTGGGACTGGGTTGATGCATTCATCTCCAAGCAAGTTCAGTCTAGTAGCTTACCGATCTCAGCTTGTATATCCTGTATGAGAAAAAATAAATAAATTTACAAAGCATTAAAGTAACTCAACATAGAAAAGAATGAAATGATCATCAGTTAATTGATAAGAATTTGGGAATTACAAACACATCAGGCTGAAATGAATTAAATAAATCCATGAACTTACATTGATATGATCATTTTTAATAAGCCAATGGAGCCACTAGGTTTCAATATCAAAAACCGTTGTAGAATGAGTATCAGCAGGACCGTTTGTAGAAGGTTCTAGAAGGTTTTCCTCAGAGAAATTTATGGAATATGCACATCTTCAGTCTTGACCAAATAAACATCCTAGAAGTATTAAAAAAAAAAAATTCAAGTAGGTTCTATTGCAAGACTGATCATACCAGTATAACAACTGGCTGGTACAGTACCCAACAGAAAAAAATAAAATAAAATAATAACACCAAGAGGAGCTGATCTTGTAAATAAACTTTAAATTAAGACTGAGAAGGCCCCACATGTCAGTCATTGACTCCGTATATAGCCAAATGCTTAAACCTAGGGGTGTTCAAATGGTTCGGTTTATTTGGTTTTGAACTGAACCGGCAATTTTCGGTTTAAATGGGTCAGTTTTTCGGTCTAAATGGATCGGTTCGGTTGAATTTATGAATTAGATTGGTTTAAATGGATCGGTTCGGTTTTAGTTTTCCAAAACCGACTAAAACCGAACCGACCGGTTTATAACAGTCAGTGCGCACGTTTAGAGTTACGCCTAACCTATTCTCTGTCGCGTACTCGCATCCCTCACCTCCGTTCAGTATGCACGCCACGCCTAACCTATGCCCTGTCGCATCGCTCTCCCTCCCTACTCACCTGACCTAATCGCCAAACACCTCAGCCTCTGCACTGCACGATGTCTTCAAATCCCTCTGTCTCTCTCTCTCCCCTTGGATTCCCTAATTTCCCTCTTTCCTCCGAACCCTAAGCCCCAACTCCCAACCCAATTTGTTCTGTCTCTTCTCTCTCTTTTCAAACTCTTTTCTCACAACTCTAAAGGATCATGGATTTTCAAAGAAAGACAACAATAGGCTCCGGTCCAATCAAATTGAATGATAAGGTTAATATTTTCCTCTCTCGTTTATTTTGAATTTGCAACTGTGATATCTGTTTTTTTTTGTTCTTAACAAAAATACCTTTTGATTAGTCTCTTACAGACATTAAAGAGCAAAGAAACAAGGTGCTTAGAACTTTGAGAGTCGGCGTCGGCCATTGTGTTTTTTCCTAAAATTCTAAATTGTGAGTCTTATATGTACTTTTATGTGTTTGTTTCAATTTCACACACACACTTGAAAATTGCTTATATCCCCAACACATCCACCTGGAGTAATAACAAAACATTGTACAAGACATCCTATTATAAAATTGTATTTAAATATTGTTTTTTTAAATGCCATGACAGAAGCTGTCAGAAGTGTTTGTATTAAAAAGCACAACCAACGGGTACAAAGTTTCATCTTACAAACACCCCTAACAATATAGTGAAAAATTAAAATTTAAGTTTGGTTGTGCTCTTTTATTTTTCACTATACTGGTAATATTAAAAAACAGAGAGCACCTACTGTGCTCTACTCCTCTCACTCACTGAATTACAACGTACCAGTATAGTAAAAAATTAAAATTGAAGTTTTTAGCAGTATTTAAATATTGTTAGTGTAGTTGCTTTGTGCATCCCAATCAATAATATGTAGAAGGCTAGCTGCTGTATTCTCATCTAATCAGCACCTCCTGTGTAATATGGATTTTCAAGGCCTTTATTTTCAAGAAATTTTAGGCATTTATCATTATCTGCACCTACAGAGATAGCTATCTTTCATAAATTTCTATATTTTTGTCTTTGGTTAAAAAGACTTTGCTATTTTACAAGGTTAGTTGATCCTAATATTTGTTATTTTACACGGTTTTAAATTTGTACTTACTGAATTGTACATTTTACCTTCAGGTTTCAAATGTCTAAAATTAGTTCATATAAAGTTTGTGCATATCAGAACAACTACTACCTGTTGCTAATTAGATCATATAAAGTTTCAGCCCAGAATACACATTTGTTAGGAATATAAATTAACACAAGCAAAACTATTGCCTCATCTTCCCTGACTTCATTGTTGTTTAATTTTGGACGAGGAAGAAATAACACTAGAATTGTGGCAAAGTTGTTAATATATGACTAAGCATATGTTTTTAATCACAAGAACCTCAATTTTAGGTTTGTTGGAAAATATGTGAACAAATCTTCTTTTGCAAATATGATATTATAGTGCTTTTATTTGCAACAAGGTAATTTTAAATTTATTAGCATGCTTTGCTTTTACTGGATTATTTTTTGATGTGATATCTTTGATTGGATTAAGATCAAATGTTATCTTTTTAACAGGTTAATGCTTCAGTCAGTGAGGAACTCCCATCATATAGTGTCTTGCTGTTTTACATCTCTTATGTACCCTTTATGTTGTTATGTTAATTTTGGAACCTTTGTGTACCCTTTATGTATGTTAATTTAGGATGTTAGACAATGTTTTTATTTTTTTTGGACTTAAAAATCAAGAATAAATATTGATCTGGAACTTTGGATATTTTAGAAAATCAATGTATTTGTATAAAATTGAACCATGTATGTAATGGTATCTTAATTTTCATTTTCTATGAAATTATGAATGTATTGTCTTATGTATTGAGTTTTGATTTTTTGAGATTGAATTCCTCTATTCAGTTCAACCGAACAAACCGAAGTTTAGTTTGGTTTAATCGGTTCGGTTTTAGTTCGGTTTGGCATTTTAATTCGGTTGGTTCGGTTGGGTTTTTAAAAACCGAAAAAAAGTTCGGTTTGGCAAATTTAGTTCGGTTTGAACCGAACCGACTGTTTGAACACCCCTACTTAAACCTATTACAATCTAACAAAAGTTCTCCTTTAGTTGGTTCAGATGCTAATTAATTACCTCAAGTCTAGTTATTATGCTTTCAAGCACTGGGCAGTATACCATCCCAGTACCAGTACAAATGCTTTCAAGCTCATTACTTAAAAGTCTATTCAAAATTTGAAACACAGACCACTAAATCCAACGAAATAAAGAGTTTCCATTCCTGATGCATCAAATTGGAATCTTCAACTGACATGTGGGCCTTACGGAATTCTTGTTCAACATTTGAAAAGCATCTAACCAACAAATTAGTGTAGTTCATTAGAACCAAAGCTCATTGCTTGGTTAAACACATGGGGTTTTGATGACAACCTTACAATAGTATGGGTGATTACTCAAACCCTAACTAGCATGCAAAAACTAGTGTTGAATCATCCCAGTACCAGTACCAGTACCAGTGTCAGTGTCAGTGACAGTGCAAGGTCTCCTTTAAAAGTTAAAACCCTGATATCATTCATTATACATAGTACAAAAACGAAGGAGAAGAAAACCCACAAAATTAAACCGTAAATGGTATTAGCAAAGAGGAGAGAAAAATGAAAAGAGATGGGTGAGCTTTACCGATTGAAAGAAGAAAGAAGAACCCTAGAAAAGAAGAGAAGAGAAGAGAAGAGGAGCTGTTGAGAAGAAGAAGAAGAACCCTACCTAGAGTTCAGATCAGGCTGAGCTAATAGTAATATTTGGCCTTTTTGGGGGATTTTGGTTTTTTGGAGGTGCGAATTTCGATCGAATAAAAAAGGGTTTTGGTTTTACTCAGAGAAAGAAAGAAGATTTCATTTCAGTCGAGGATTTGAGAAAGAGAGAGAGAGAAAGAGGAATCCATATCTCCTAAAGTAACTCAAATTTTGAGTTTAGATCTGAACCGTCAGATCTGTTTTCAATTGTTCCGGATTCTGATCTTACGTTCCGGATCTAAACTCAAATTTTGAGCTACTTTAGTGGATTTGGACTCGAGAATGAGATTATAAACAGTAAATTTGGATTCTTTTTCTAACCTCTTTTTGTAAATGAATTATAAAATGCAGACAATGCTTCTCAATTTACTAAAATTCATCCTCAAATTATTTCTCAACTTACTAGATTTTGCCACAAAAAAAAACTATTTTTTTCGGTAACATAAAAAAAAAATTAGCACAACCGTTGGAACTTTAAATGATGATTCATATCATCATTTAAAGTTCCTACTCTTGTGCTATTTTTTTTTTTGTGTTACGGAAAAAAATAGTTTTTTTTTCATTTGCAAAAAATAATAATATTTAATAATCTCAGTTTATAATCAATTTTTTTTCATGTGTTGAAAACAATTCATGCATTATTCACGGTAGATCTTGTATTTATTATCATTACAATATAAATTTAATAATAATTTGAAATATCAAAATATTAATTACAAGACATGAAATTTATTTTACTTCATCATAAAAGAAATTAGAAATTAAATAAGAAAAATTCAATTTAGTTAATCTAGTTTCATCTAAATTAATTTACTGAAAATTGTATACATAATACCTAAATTCGCCATTTGTTTTTAAATAAAAAATAATAATAATAATAACAACAACATCAAAGAGCATGCCTTCTTAAATTATATCAAATAATATAATCACAGAGCCGTTGCACTTGCACCGACAGTCGTTATATCTAAGCGTGGAGTAGCGGCTATATAGATGCTATTTTTGTGACTACGGTGATTTCAAGAGGTTAACTTTTTTTTTCGTTATGCTATATCTAAAATCGAGAGGTTAACTTTCATGAAATTTATTTTACTTCATCATAAAAAAAATTAGAAATAAATAAGAAAATTTTAATTTAGTTAATCTAGTTTCATCTAAATTAATTTACTGAAAATTTTATACATAATACCTGACTTCGCCATTTGTTTTTAAATAAAAAACAATAAATATCAAGAACTTGGGAAAAAATGACCATAATTTATATAATATAACAATAATATAATAAAAATAAATAACATGAAAGAGCATGCCTTCTTAAATTATATCAACTAATAATAAATTTCAGAGCCGTTGCACCGACAGTCGTTAATATTATATCTAAGGGTGGGAGCAGCGGCTATATATGCTATTTTTTGCCGATTTTTTTTAATACCCTCAATTAAAAAAAATCCAAATATGCCCTCAGTTTTTCAAAAAAGTTAAAAATGCCCCAATCGCAACACTGTGTGGCAGTTGTCTTCTGAAGTGGACCGCCACACAGTGTGGCAGTTACTGTAGCATTTTTTTTTTAGAAATTGTTTAGTATGTACAGAATAAATGTTGTACGTACATACAGACACTAACAGTAATGAACATTTAGTATGTATAGAATGAATATTTAGTATGTATATAGCTCAGGATTAGGAAATTCATCGATCAATTAATATATATCAACTCTTGTTGGATAAAGACTTAAGACCCATAGAATAAAAGATAAAGAGATATACAAGGGAGGATCTTAATTAGTACAATTTATCAATCTAACGGTGAAAAAAGATAATTCTACATATGTTCTATAATTTGTTAGTCGATTTGAGTATTGATTTTATAACTTACAAGGATTATTTGTCTAATTACTTTTGTCTTTTGAAATAGTATGGCATTGCTACTCCTTGGCACAATGAAGGTACTTTTTTTTTCAGAAACTTCAATTGCAGTTCTGAGGCCCTATACGATTTTTTTTGCAATTCTAAGTGCATAGGTCATTTTGTAAGGTAAACCTTAGTTTATCTTAAAAATTCATATCTCCTCCTCTCAAGCTTTCCGAAAAGTGGTCGAACCCTCAAAACATAGTTTCCAACACAAAGTTATGGTCGGTCAAAGTTTGGTCAAAGTTAGAACCGCTAAAAAAAGTGTCTCTGCTAGCGGTTAATTAGGATACACTAGAAATTGTGACCCCTCATGTTCTATCTTGTTGACTACTAGCAGTGGTCAAACCATTATTAGAGCCATTTTTTTTTACTGTTAGTAGTCTGCAATTCTGTAGTAGTGTCAATACGTCTAATCATGAAAATAAAAAATGATTGTAGAAAAGTAACTTATTATATAACACTTATTGATTCAAAAACTTGTTAGAAATGTTTAAGAAGCATTATTTGTTGAGTAAGATCAGTATTCAAAAAGAGAACAAGAGTACATTTTCTTAGTATATGAGTTTTATACAATATCTAAGGTTCAGCTATTTACAAAATCAAAGAATAAGAGTATCCAAAAAGAAGGAAAAAAGAAAAAAAAATCATAGAAACAGTGAGATCAAATTACTAAGTAGTGAGACCAAAATCATATGTAAAACATTCATTTTATACATACTAAAAAAAATGCAACAGTAACCGCTATAGTGGGTGGCAGTCCACTTCAGAAGACAACTGCCACATAGTGTGGCGGGGTATTTTTCAAATTTTTGAAAAATCGAGGACATATTTGAATTTTTTTTAATTGAGGGTATTTATAAAAAAAAGTCGGTTTTTTTGTGACTACGATTATTTTCACGAGTTTAATTATTTTTTTATTCTATACCAAAAATCGAGAAAAAAAACGTGGCAAAGACTATGCAAATATATCTCTGCAAGTGCTTTTTGATTGTGTGATTGATTCTCGATCTGTATTTTGCTCTTCTTCGTGGCTTTGTTGGTTTTAATTGAGTGCTCATATATAGTACATATGGATTTGAGCTTCTTGTAGTAATATGCATACATACAATGATACTACTAAAATTGCTTTCGAAGGCTTAAACATATGATTTAATTCCAGCAATTGACCTTAATTTGTTATTGGGATGAATTAAATATATAGTGTGCTAGTAGGTAGAACACACGTACTCTCTTTTGCTGGAAATAACCGGCCGATCGAGTTCTTGTTAAAACATATATATATATATATATGCATGCATGCATGCGTTTAGTAAAGAGATGGGACAAAGTATATATATATAGATCAGATTTTATTAACAACTGTCACACCCCCGGACAACCCGCCGCGCATTTACGCGCAAGGCGATTAGCACATCACATACATTATCAATAATAAATCCAAACAAGCCACTTATGGTAATTAAATGAGTTCCACACACAAATAGAAAGGGAAAAACACGTCAGACACGGCAATTCAAACTGTCACTGCCACGTCTGTACAGCATTTTGTTCATACAACAGAAAACTAAATAAATAGTGGCTAAGTAAATAACTCCCGCTAGTTTTCTCACTCGCGTCCTCCCTCTAGGTCCTCGGCTTCAGTTCCTGGAACCCACATAAAAGTGGAAACAAAACGGGTGAGAGAATCGAACTATCTCTCAGTGCGGGATTTAGTTCCAGCCCGGTGCTTTTACAAATGAATGCATTAAATACCCTAAAAATATAAAAGTAAAGGTTTTGAAATAACCCCCAATTTTCCTATCAATTCGGACATGCAATCCTTTCAAAAACATTCTCAGTTCTGTTCCTGTTTCTCTTTAAAATTCTCACACTCCGGGTTCACCACACACGGACAATCCGGCCTTTCTCCCTTGGGAATCCATGCCCGTACATGAAAACTTAGAGAGTCGTCACACGAGGACGAGCTGTTCTGTTCTGTTCTGTTCTGTTCTGTTCTTACTCCGGATCACCACACACGGATAATCCGGCCTTTCTCTCTGAGAACCCATGCCCATGCAGGATAGCCCAAAGAGTCGCCACACGAGGACGAATCTGGAAGGGTCGTTGCGGGGACCCAACCGGCAGATCGCCACACACGGACGATCCGATTTTCGAAAAACACATGCAGAACCGCCACACAGGGACGGCCCCAATTTAAAACAGTTCATTAAAACTTTCCTTGTTCACATTCACACTATCCTGTCAGTTCAAATCAATGCATCCAACAAGTTCCTAACATGCAATTCTACACAAAACGAAAGAGAATTCGACATTCTCAACATGCAGTTCATCTACCAGATTGGGAAAAAGGATTACCTACCTTAATCCACGCATTTCTTATTATTTGTAAAAAGACCAGGAACCCGCACCTGTATTCTTAGTGACCTCGCGTGTGTCGGGATCTCGCGTGTTCTCAGCGTCTCCTAGAACCTCGCGGTTTGCTCCTAAGTTTATAAACGCTTGATTAGGTTCTTATTTCTATTTGTATTTAAATCAATTGTCATCTAACCACTTAACACCAAAAAATCATTTAATGGTTTAGTGAACTTCGGTCTAGGGTCAGGGTTTCGACTGAGTAGGTACGGCCTGGTCTGACCTATTTGGTACGGCCTGGTCTGACCTGGGTAGGTACGGCCTAGCCGCACGGCCTGGTACGGGCCTGGTCTGACCTAGGTAGGTACGGCCTAGCCGCACGGCCTGGTACGGGCCGTACCTAACTTAAGGTTTTGGAGTTTGGCCGGCCAAGAGAAAACAAGGAGTGTCGGCCAACAAAGGGAAAAGGAGGGGGAGAGGCCAGAGGGTTGCGGCTAGGGGTTTCCTTCGGGTCTAGGCTGCAGGGGTTTCGGGTTTGGTTATAGGGTTTCGGGTTTGGGTCTTTGGGGGCCGGCGGCTCAAGTGAGAGGGGAGAGTAGAGAGAGGGTTAGGGCTAGAGGAGAGGGCTGCGGCTTGGTGGTTGGCTGTCGGCGGCGGCAAGGAGAAGAGAGGGGGTTGTGGCCGGCGGCAGCAAAGCCAAGAGGAGGGAGTTTCGGCCAAGAAGGTTCAAAAGGGAGAGAGAGACTTACTTGGGGTGATTTTCAACAGGGAGCAAAAGCAATGAGAAGAGAGGAGAGGTTGATTGATTATATTACAAGACATGGGCTTAATTTAGGATAGTATTTTTTTCTAACTTGGGCTATGTGCAGAATTTAGACATTAACTATAACTATATGCAGAATTTAGATACCCATTATTCCAATTTTATACAATTCTGTTATTTATTTCGTACTCCTTTTTATATGTTGTTTTCTGGTATATATTTATACACATATATTTTTATTGTTCTAATTTAGATTTTTATAATTAGATTTTTACCCTGATTCAGAGGCGTTACAACAACCAATATAATTGACCTTTCCGAGGATGCATGGGACAAAGCATGATAATTACTTAACGACTCGACCTCGGTATTAATTAATTGAATGATTCCTTACTATAACATGCATGCTTATCTAGCATGTTACCATATATATGGTACATTGGAGTTAACATGCATTGAACTCGTTTAGGTTTTTGATAGGAAATTTTGGAGGCAAAATCCATGAGGTATTAGGAAATTAATTAATGGTTCACAAATTAAAAGAGAACCAATTCATCGGTCTGTTGAATTAACATATATAATTCTATTGGTAATTAAGATCAATAGCATAGAAAAAGGTACTTGTAAGGGATAGTATTCGGTTACCTAATTAATTAACCCGTTATGAGGGATCCAAATTAACCACATATATAGTTGCACTCCATTGGTTCCATTTATATATTGACTTCTGATAAAGAGGGGTATTTGGGCCGCATTTATTGTGGAGAGCTTCGATCGATCGTAATTTCTTAGCTTGTGCAAAAGATATGAAGATGGCATGTATCTTGTTGGATTTATTTCATGCAAAACCATACCGCAATTCATAAACTCTAGATTTGCCATGATCCTCTAGTGAACTCTAATCTGAAATTCTAAATTACTTTGGTCCATAGCCATGATCTTCCAGAGAGACACAATCACCGTTGATCACCGGAAGCCTTTAGATTTCCAAGTAATCCCTCTCAAGTCCGATGGAGAGAGCGAGAGAGGCGGCAGCGGCAGCGGCAACGCTCTGTTCTGCACAAGGAGAAATACCCGATTCTAGTTCTGTACTGAAATTCCTCTTCTCTTCCACTTGATATCAATCTATGTTTCAATTTTCGGTAGAGAGAGAGAAATTGGAGAGAGAGAGCCGAAATATTCTGTTGGTTTTAAGGGGAGACAGAACCCTCTTTAATTGAATAGCCGTATTCTAATTTGAATAGGCGCCTTTCATCTATCCATTAATTAATTAATCAATTAATTAATTCATTAATTAATTAATCTTATTTCTCTTTATTGGATCTGTAGCCTATTATCTTATTGGATCCTTAGCGGGTCTTGATTCAGAACTTGTCTTATTGGGTATTTCCTTATTTACAGAACATTGCCGTATTTAATTGTGTTCTCCAGGGACCAATAGCATAATTGTATTATTACCAAACTTTATATAATTTAGACCATCACTAAATCATAAAGTTATTAATACGCATTCTACACATTAAAGGCCCCACTTCTCATGATACATATTGAACCCGATAATACTTAATTTGATCACTTCATAACGGGTCTAATTAGATATTTGACAGTCTATTATTCAATATATATTTATATCACATATAAGCCCATATGTTGTAATTAATTGAAATTAATTCCAACAATCTCCCACTTGGGCTATATGTATATCCGAATAATATATATTGATAAAACCGAATTGAGTACTCAAACTATGCTGTCATAGCCTTTTGTGTCATCAACCAATTCCGTCCATCAATCATATTCATAAGGACTTAAGCAGTATTCGTCTCATGAATCGAAACTAAACCAACATAAATCACTATGTAAACATAACTGAATGACATGAATCATGAATGGGATGTGTAGTTTGGAAATTACATGCAATGTGATCCACATGCCTATCTCCAATTTGGTCACTTTATCTTAATTTGATTTTGAGATCAAACATAAATTCAGAGTGCATAATAAACTGAATAACTGAAAGCTGAATAACTGAAGTCTAAATAACTGCATGATACATACAAATAACAGAATATCATATAATAGTCAACTGCATGATATCTGTTAAAGTATATCATATAAAACATAAAATATGATACATAAAATACAAACTCCCACTAAATCTGACAATCCTCTTTAACATAGATACCCATATGAGAGACATGCTCGTAAAACTGTTTGGGTACCAATCCCTTAGTCAGTGGATCTGCTAGCATGGAAGCTGTACCAATATGCTCAATACTTATAAGTCCACTCTGAACTCTTTCCTTCACGGCAAGAAACTTAATGTCGATATGTTTGGATTTCGACGAGCTCCTGTTGTTGTTGGAATACAGTACTGCTGAATTATTATCACAATATATCTTGAGTGGCAACTTAATAGTATCCACAATACGTAGCCCAGTGACAAAATTCCTTAGCCATATTCCATGATTCGATGCCTCGAAACACGTAATGAATTCGGCTGCCATGGTGGAAGAAGCAATCATAGTCTGCTTTGCACTCCTCCAAGAAATAGCTCCTCCAGCCAACATAAAAATATAACCAGATGTTGACTTCATGCTATCCACACAGCCCGCAAAATCGGAATCAGTATATCCAATGACCTCAAGCTTATCTGATCTCCGATATGTCAGCATGTGATCCTTCGTTCTTTGCAAGTACCTAAGTACCCTCTTGGCTGCTTTCCAGTGATCCATACCAGGATTACTGAGATACCGGCCTAACATTCATGTGATGTACGCAATATCCAGACGCGTACACACCTGAGCATACATCAGACTTCCTACTACCGAAGCATATGGAATCTGGTGCATTTCTGATTTCTCGAGTTCTGTCTTTGGACACTGATTGAGACTAAATTTGTCTCCTTTTGCAACAGGGGTATTTCCTGGTTTGCAGTGTTCCATACCATATCGCTTGAGAATTTTATCGATATATGCTTGTTGTGAAAGCCCTAAAATACCCTTATTTCGATCTCTATGTATTTTAAGGCCTAACACATATGATGCTTCACCAAGATCTTTCATATCAAAATGCCTGAAAAGAAATCTCTTAGTTTCACGCATCATGTTTATATCGTTACTGGCAAGCAATATGTCATCAACATATAAAACCAGAAACATAAACTTACTCCCACTGAACTTGTGATATATGCATTCATCCACCAAGTTAGGCTCAAATCCAAATGAGACAATTACTTGATGAAATTTGAAATACCACTGTCGAGACGCTTGCTTAAGTCCATAGATGGATTTATTTAATTTGCAAACCATCTGCTTTGAGTTATTGTCCTCAATCTCAAAGTTAGGTGGTTGCACCATATAAATGGTTTCATCAATGTCGCCATTAAGAAACGCAGTCCTAACATCCATCTGGTGTAACTCAAGATCAAAATGTGCCACTAAAGCCATAATAATTCTGAAAGAATCTTTCATAGACACAGGTGAGAAAGTTTCCGTAAAGTCAATGCCTTCTTTCTGTGTAAATTCCTTAGCAACAAGCCGCGCTTTGTATCTTTCCACATTACCTTATGAATCCTTCTTGGTCTTAAATATCTATTTGCAACCAACAGGCTTCACACCTTGAGGTAATGGGACGATATCCCAGACTTTGTTGTCATACATTGACTTTATTTCATCATTCATGGCCTCGATCCATTTCTGAGAATTCACACTTTCCAAAGCCAGGCGGAGACTGAGAGGGTCATCCTCCATCACGCCAATGTCGAATTCATGTTCTTGAAGAAACACAACATAATCCTTAGATATTGCGCTTCTTCTCTCTCTGGTGGACCGCCTTAAAGGCACTATTTGTTGAAGTTCTTGAGATGGTATAGGTTCATCTTCAACATCAACATTGTCTTGTACTGGATTCTCTTCCATTTCTAGAGGTTCATTCACTGTAGGTTCATTCACTGTACGATCCTGAACCAAGGAGTCTCCAGATATTCTTATTACAATTGGTACCATTGCTGGCGCCTCTTGTATAGGAGAATCTTGTTTCTCTTCAGAGACAATTTGATTTGTATTTCCCCCTTGAACCATAACATCCTCAAAGAACTTAACTGTATTTGTCTCGAAAATTGTTCTATTAGTGGGATCATAAAACTTGTACCCCCGGGACCTTTCTGCATATCCGACAAAATAACAGCTAACTGTCCTTTCGTCCAGCTTTTTCTCTTGTGGCCGATAAGGCCGAGCTTCAGCCGGACAACCCCAGATTCTAAAGTGCTGGAGACTAGGCTTTCGCCCAGTCCACAATTCATATGGAGTTTTGTTTGCTGCCTTAGTCGGTACCCGATTCAGAATATATGCTGCTGTCCTAAGTGCTTCTCCCCAGAGGTTTAATGGAAGTGAAGTATGAGAAATCATACTCCTCACCATCTCCATTAATGTTCGATTGCACCTTTCAGCCACACCGTTCATTGCGGGCGAACCCGGCATTGTATACTGCGGCACAATTCCATTTTCCTCTAGAAATTTAGCAAAAGGTCCTGGACGTTGTTCTCCTGAGCCGTCATACCGACCATAGTATTCACCACCACGATCTGATCTGACGCTTTTAATCCTTTTGTTGAGTTGTAACTCAACTTCAGCCTTGAAGGATTTAAATGTGTCCAAAGCTTGAGCCTTTTCTTTAATTAAAAATATATAACCATATCTAGAATAATCGTCAATGAAACTGATAAAATATACATGTCCATTCCTAGTAGCTGTAGGGAATGACCCACATATGTCCGTATGTATCAGGTCAAGGACGTCTGTCATACGATTGGCTGTATATTTGTGCATGCTTGTTTGTTTGCCCTTAGCACACTCAATGCACGGACCGAGATCCGACATGTCTAAGGGCCGCAGAATATCACTTTGGATAAGACGTGTAATTCTCTGTTGAGAAATATGACCTAAACGCTTATGCCAAAGTGCAGTTGAATCCTGATGTGTTAATTTCTGTCTAACGTTTCGAGTTTCATTGTGCAAGGTCTCATTATAGGAAGCAATAGTATCTAAAGCATAAAGATTGTCCAAAACAGATAGAAAACCAGTAGCAACCAAATTGGAGTTTTGATACAAACCAAACTTTCTATCTCCAAATGAACAAGTAAAACCTAATTTGTCCAATGCAGAAATAGAAATCAAGTTCCGCCTAAAAGACGGTACAACAAAAGTATCAAACAAATCCAAATACAAGTCAATTTTCAAAAGTAATCTAAAATGCCCTATAGCTTCAACTTCTGCTTTGTTTCCATCGCCCACATAGATGTATCTTTCACCATCACTTGGCTTCCGGTAACTTCGGCAACCCTGCATAGACACAGAAATGTGAGTAGTTGCACCTGCCATGTGTCTATTGAAACTGAAACTGCATTAACTTCTGTACAAACAAAAGAAAAATTAATACCTTTCTTGACACGCCATGCGTGATAATTGGTACAATCCTTCTTCACATGCCCTTCAGATCCACAGAAGAAACAACCCTTTTTCTTTTCTTTATTCGGCTCCGATCCGGTAACCGGTTTCTTGTCCTTAATGGGCTTCTTCTGCGAACTTGTAGTTGCAGCATCTGAATTGGCCTTACGTTTCTGTTTCCCTTTTCCCTTAGAGGTAGAAGCAATGTTTGCGCTTTCGCTCTTGTCCGACTTCAATCTCTCTTCCTCCTGAACACAGTGCGAGATGAGTTCATTAACTGTCCATGTTTCCTTCTGACAGTTGTAACTCACCTTGAACTGTCCAAATGAGGCAGGAAGAGAGTTAAGGGCCAAATATACTAGTATATCATCTGATATATCAAGTTTATGTCCCTTCAGTTTTGAAGCGGTATGCATCATTTCAAGAATGTGCTCCCTGACATTGCTCTTACCATGGTACTTCATTGTGCAGAGTTTGTTTAATAGAATGCCTATTTCAGCCTTCTTTCTCATTCCTAACAAACCTCTGCTCAAGTTCCTTAAGATAGTCTTTAGCAAGAGTGGAATCAGAAACAGGTCCCCTAAAACTTTCAGGAATGGTCTTTTGCATGACCCGGAGACACAAGCGATTTGACCTCATCCACCGTGCATGTGCAGTTTGTTCCTTTTCAAAACTAGTTTCAACAGGCACAGGTGGTTTGGCTTCCTGCAACGCTGTGTCCAGGTCAAGGTACCCAAGGATAATCTCAAGATTATCTTTCCAATCCTTGTAATTAGAACCCGTCAGCATCGGAATGCTATTGATGCCTGCTGTAAGATCAGTAATTTTTGCTGAAAAATATTCACAAAGAACGAATCAAATAACCGAATTATAATATAAAAATCAAAATAAGGCATATTCCATCAACTAAGTATCTTCGAACAATAAGTGCTCTTTGGAGTCAATTATTATTCTAAGATAAATAGGTGTAGCAATTGAATATAACAGTCCATTTGATGTCAATAAGTCAACCTTCCTTTGGGCCGATTAACTAATTACATCCAAAACTTAATGACTATTACCCATTCATTACCACAAGCATACACATACAATACTTGATTATTGTCTTTCCTTTGGGCCAGTCCAATAACCAAACATCATATGTATATTCACTGTGTATAAATTGGCAAATGATTAACGCCGGTATGAGAGCTTACTTTGGCAAGATGATACCTTTATTAATCATTTTTCAAAATATATCTTAATCTGAAGCCTTCATAATGATTTAATATTATCCAAAGAAACATTTATCTTTAATTTTGGCTTAACCGAATAATCAAATTATTGGCCTAATCGGATTATGTCTGGCTTAACAGATTTCTATTTGATGGCTTAACCGAAAAACCAAAATTATTGCATTCTCTTTGTGGTTCGAAATAATGGCAGCGGAATACCAAATTATTAAATACAAACCCTTTGGGTGCCAACAAATACAAATCAGAACAAATTATAATTCAGAAATACAATAGCAATTTTGGATATGTGAAAATACAGAGGCGTCATAAAATTTATGCCTGACAGAAATTCAATTTCCAAAATACAGTATACAATAAGGAAATACAATTTCCGAAAATTTCCAAAAATTGGACACAGGAATCATAAATACTTTATTTGCTTGGTCCAATGATTGATTGCAAAAATGGAGTAACACACAATGATTCGAAATCATAAAAACTTTATTGGTTGCACTTTTGTTAAAATAGAGTTTCGCACAATAAATCAATTTGCAATCAACCTCTCGGTCAAAACAGAGTAACGCAAAATTATAAAATATAAATTTTTGAAATAATTAATTTCTGAAATCTTAACAGAAATTGATTTTGCAGAAATTAATCGGTTCAACTAGAGTAGGCTCTGATACCACTTGTTGGATTTATTTCATGCAAAACCATACCGCAATTCATAAACCCTAGATTTGCCATGATCCTCTAGTGAACTCTAATCTGAAATTCTAAATTACCTTGGTCCATAGCCATGATCTTCCAGAGAGACACAATCACCGTTGATCACCGGAAGCCTTTAGATTTCCAAGTAATCCCTCTCAAGTCCGATGGAGAGAGCGAGAGAGGCGGCAGCGGCAGCGGCAACGCTCTGTTCTGCACAAGGAGAAATACCCGATTCTAGTTCTGTACTGAAATTCCTCTTCTCTTCCACTTGATATCAATCTATGTTTCAATTTTCGGTAGAGAGAGAGAAATTGGAGAGAGAGAGCCGAAATATTCTGTTGGTTTTAAGGGGAGAAAGAACCCTCTTTAATTGAATAGCCGTATTCTAATTTGAATAGGCGCCTTTCATCTATCCATTAATTAATTAATCAATTAATTCATTCATTAATTAATTAATCTTATTTCTCTTTATTGGATCTGTAGCCTATTATCTTATTGGATCCTTAGCGGGTCTTGATTCAGAACTTGTCTTATTGGGTATTTCCTTATTTACAGAACATTGCCGTATTTAATTGTGTTCTCCAGGGACCAATAGCATAATTGTATTATTACCAAACTTTATATAATTTAGACCATCACTAAATCATAAAGTTATTAATACGCATTCTACACATTAAATGCCCCACTTCTCATGACACATATTGAACCCGATAATACTTAATTTGATCACTTCATAACGAGTCTAATTAGATATTTGACAGTCTATTATTCAATATATATTTATATCACATATAAGCCCATATGTTGTAATTAATTGAAATTAATTCCAACATGGTGATGATTTGGGGAACAATGCCCAGACATGTTTCTTTGTCATAGTTTTGGGGGAATTAATTATCAGTCCATCCACATAGTTACAATAAGTATGATTGGAACCATAATTCAACCCTGAATATCAAAACTTTGTGAGCTACGATGACTTGTATAGGCTATGTTTGGATGCACTAAGAATAGCACTTTTCTTAAAATAGCATTGCTATTCGGAACAAGGACAATCCAAACAAGAAATAGAGAAAATATGACTATTCTCTATTCTTACAAAAACATGGAATAGCATTTGTTGCTTTCAATATTAACACTAATATAATATTTAAACTAATATTATATTATATTTAATATTTAAATTAATATTATATTGTATTATATTTAATCTAATATTTTATTAAACTAATCTAATATTTAAAATAATATTATATTACAATTAATATTATATTATATTATATTATATTTAATCTAATATTTTATTTAATACTAATCTAATATTTAAAATAATATTATATTATATTTAATAATTAAATTAATATTATATTGTATTATATTATATTTAAACTAATATTATATTACATTTAATCTAATATTTTATTTAATACTAATCTAATATTTAAAATAATATTATATTACATTTAATATTTAAACTAATATTATATTACATTTCATCTAATATTTTATTTAATACTAATCTAATATTTAAATAATATATATTACATTTAATCTAATATTTTATTTAATACTAATCTAATATTTCAATTAATATTATATTACATTTAACATTTAACCTAATATTATATTATATTTAATATTTAAACTAATATTATATTATATTTAATATAATATTTTGTTTAATACTAGTCTCATATTTAAAATAATATTATATTACATTTAATATTTAAATTAATATTATATTGTATTATATTTAATCTAACACATAAATTATTACTTTATTCATTCCCTCCAAACTCTATTCCAAATATGCAATCCAAACAACTTTTTCACTATTTTGAATAGCTTGAGTTAGCACTGTTCTTAAACAGTAGCTATTCTTATTTACTATTATAAACAGTAGCTATTCTAGCTATTCTAGAGTTCATCCAAACATACCCAAAAGTAAAGGAACAAATTAACAAAAAATAGTTTTTCACATCATTTAGTTCATGAAAAAAATTCATGTATATTCTTATGAAACACTTTTTTTTTTCTCCTAATAAAGTTAATTAGTTGCATGATGACCATTTCAATGTAAGAATTTTTATAAAATGTTCGAATTCATAATAAAAAGATAATTAATTAACGAAACAATGATTAGTTTGTAACACTAAAACAATTCATGGAAGTGATGGAACTATTTGCATGCTATTAATACTTCTTTTGAGGTAGCTAGTTAATGGTAAATTGCTTGATCAACATAAATTGCATTCTTAGGTGATAATTCCATTAAAGAAAAACAAGACTAACCGTTCTCCATTAAACATATAAAATATTTCCTTTAAAATGAATTTATTTAAGTATAATTTAATTTGAACCTAAAATAAGTACTCAATAAGGGCATAACTGGTATTAAGGGGAAAATATTCTCAATGAATATTCAAAATTAAATGCTCAAAATAGTAGGGTCCTTTTGTTTTATCTTTAATGGGTTTTTTATTGTTCAAATTAAATAAAAAAATTAAAGTAACAGTATGCCACGATATTATTGATTTTTTTTTTATATATACTGCTAATGATAAAATAGAAATGGCAAGTACATGCCAATATAAAATTGTTAATTTGACTAATATAAATGATTAAGATTTTTTAAATCATGATAATATATAATTAACTTAGTACGTCACTTCTTTTCTCATGATAAATCATCCCCTGCCCAACTGATGAGCATGCATGCAGGTAGGGGTCTCCTTCAAGAGAAACTGCGATATATACATCCCTTCGAAACAAGTTAGCTCACCTCAATCCGATAATACCAATATCAGGTTAATTTTATTCTCTGTTATTTTTCACCATGTTCCCTTTTCTTTTCTTAAAATGGTATAGATGCAATTTTTGTATCCGATAAGATATATATATAGAGATAACCTTATATATATACTGAATTCCTTGTTGTTACTACAATTATAACAGAAAATTCCAAGGATGTGCAATCATTTAATTATGCTTTTTTTAAGGCCAGTTGCCAGGATGACTACTGACAATTCAATTAATAACAAAAATATATATTTACAATCAAAGTTTGTCACTGATTGTACAATATATATATCCCAATTAGCAATCATTTTATGATTACCTGTTGAGGTAATGATCTCATTTCTTGCTATCATTTTACCAAGTCAAATATAGATTTAAGTTATGGCTATTATTATAAGTGTTGAAGTCATAATTTTCAGGTTTGTAAATTAAGTGTGAGAAGCAAAAGCACGACTTGCTAATATTGATATTAGATTGGTCCTGATTCGGAAGGCGGAAGGCAGAAGGCGGAAGGCGGTGCTTTAGATTTTTAATTTCTGAATATTATATTTGTATAGCATTTTAGTATTCTTAACCAAAAATATCATACAGTTGATGTAATGTTTTATGTTCTTTTGGTACAATTTATGATAATTATACAATGTTGATTAATGTTTATTACATGTTTCATCTCTATATTTCAATGTGTTTATGTTAATATGTTTTTCTGTACAATTAATTTCAATTTTAAATTTTTTTTTCCCTCCTGTTCGATGAGAGAGAGAGGGGAGCTAGGTTTATCATTTCGCATCCTCCGTGAAGCTTTTCGAAAAAAGATAAGAGGGTCGGTTTAGAGAATTTGGTTTAGGGGCTTAGTTTGGTCTAAGGATTGGGATTAATTCGGTCAGGGTTTTGGATTTTTATTTGTTTCAATTCAGCCTGTAATTTTCATATGGCCTCCATTTAATCCAGATTTCACATTTTCTGCACACACAGCCTATAAACAAGTAAAATTTCCCAAACAAAATAATGCAAAATACAAAAAAAAACAAAAAAAAATTAATATACAATATCGAAGACAAAAAGAAATTTTTTTAGCACTTGAATTGTCTTTCAAGAAACTTTTATTTTAGATCACTAGTTTAACCGTCATTTCAACTCAAAGTGAAATGGGATTTTCAAGGGAGATAGGGGTTACTTGCCAACTTGCTCACATGCAATGTATTGCTTCAGATGGTCTTTCACTCAAAGGGGCCATGTGAGGCTCATTTAATTAATTTAACCAAGGTCATTAAACAATGTATATATGATCGTGATATACTAGAAAAGTCAAACAGTAACTGATAATAATGTATATTTGTAATATTTTTCTCATTTCCTTAATAGTAAAAATCTGTATTTTACATATTTATTATGTAACAAATTTATTGAGCTACTTAGGTCAACGTTTCGAACCTCAAACCTTAAAATTTGATCCATAAGCACTTCGGCCAAAGTGCTTCCGGAAACAATTTAGCCAGACTCTATATATATTTGCTAGGTTGTATGTTTCACGAGATACACATACAGATATAGTATTTCATAAAATACGATACAACGATATGATATTTTTTAAAAATTTCAAAAATCAAACAAATTTTCCAAACAAAAGTTTTCTCCTTTGAAATTATTAACAAAGAAACATTGTGGAGCCCTCATTTTCCTCTCTCTTCCCCCTCCTCCCCCCTCCTACCTCATGTTTATTGTCATCAATTTTGGTATCATCTTCTCTCTTATTAAATTTTAATGAGTACATAAATTTTTTTGATTAATATATAATTCAGGTAACAAATTGTTTTGTAGAAAACATTATAATCTGAAATATTTATTCGTATCCTTTTAAAAAAAATTCGAGAAATGTCCTTATCATTTGGCAATGCCAACAGTAGACTTCGTAAAATACTGCTGACATTGTCAACTATAGTTATGTGCAGTCTACCGCTGGCAATGCCAATGATAGAGTGTCCATGTATATGTGAACGGGAGTATCCGATTTTTCAAAACACATTTCAAAATTCCTCTCTCTCTATCTCTCTCTCGTATCTTTCTCTTTTTTTCCCAAAATCTACTTGCAGCCTCATCCTTTGCATGGAAGTCCTTACATCATTTATTATTTATTTCAATTTAGTAATTTCATATTATAAATTATTAGAAATTGTAAAAATCTAGGATTTATGAATTAGGAATTGTGTAAAGAGGAGGGCTCAAATGCCTCCATCATGCCTCCATTTTTATTACCATAATAACATAAAATTTAAAATTTATAAGTCAAGATAAAGCCATTAGATATGATATATATAAATATATATCATTTTCACGTAAAAGATCACAACATTCTCATATTGTTTTGATTAAAATCAAGTACTTGCAAAAATACACCGATGTGGATAAATTAAAAGTTATAATTTTATTGATTCATAAGGATCCCTTATAATTGATTCATATTTAACCAAAATTAAAAGTTATAATTTTTTTATGTGCATGTAGAGAAAATTATATAGATCACATCTAACGGTTTTATTTTTACAAATAATTTTAGAATTTTTGTTATTAGAAAATTAAAATGGAGGCATGATGGAGAGGCACAAAAAAGTAGAGGCATTTGAACCCTCTTGTGTAAATTATTAGAAATTGTTTGAAATTGTGCAAATTGTTATAAATGGTCATAAATTGTTATAATTGTTAGAAAATGTTTAAAATTGTTAAAAATTGTGTAATTTATGAAATTTGGTCAAAATCTAGATTTTAAAAATACCAGACTCAGATTTACTAGATCTTGAATTAAACATACCACAATTGAGGTTAAAATCAAGTAGATTACTGGCCCTACTGCTTTACTCCAGCACTGAACCTGGTCGTGGCTAGCAGTTTGCATGCCGAGTGCGTCCTAGGCAAAAGGGTTGGAGTCCCGACTGGGGTGCCCCTTCTCCGCTCACCTTCCCCGCTTACGGTGCTCACCTGTCGTCACACATACGTGGTCACGGGCCACTCTTCAACCGTTAGGGTGTCCTATGCCCGCAATCAACTACATACGTACAACTTCTTTGAGACTCGGACACTATTGGATTATTGAGTATCATTATCCAGAGAGGGTGTTGCGTCAGGTTGGACTTAGATAGCGGATCCCGGTCGATCCTATCTTGGCATGACCGCGACACACGATTTACACAGGTCAGTTGTACTCTTTAATTACTTGACATTTTATTATGGTTTCATATGATACGTAACTAGCTAATTCATTATTATTGGTATCTATGACCTCGCACTCCCCTAACAGTCATTATTTGATGTGCGAGATCCTTATGACCCTAGACACTTATTGGTAAATCGCATGTGCTTTGAGCGGGCATGCATGCACTCCGTCTACCTCTAAGGAATGTGGGGTGACCGTCTTCGCCAGAGGCTATACCGAGTCCCGAAGATGAGCAGAGCAAAAGGAGTCACTTACCTAGTGCTCCAACCATGACCCCCAAAATGCCTAAAACCAAACATCTTGCAAATTCATAAGTTTAATGTTTCTTAATTTTAATCCATATTTTTTTTTATTTGCAGGCGTTGCGGTCTAGCTATGAGGGCAGGTGCTCATGCCATCCAGATGACAGCGATAAAGGATTGGCGAAAAATAGGTTGCTGCCTTCTCAGACATGGTGAAAAAGCTGAGACCAAAATAGTGAAAACCTCAGAAAAGGCGGCTGGAAATAATGGCGCTAGCTTCCAGTCCAACAAAACCGAAATTGGGAGGTGGAGGCTATGCCCACTTATTGGTAAATCGCATGTGCTTTGAGCGGGCATGCATGCACTCCGTCTACCTCTAAGAAATGTGGGGTGACCGTCTTCGCCAGAGGTTGCCAAGTCCCGAAGATGAGCAGAGCAAAATGAGTAATTACTTACCTAGTGCTCCAACCATGACCCCCAAAATGCCTAAAATCAAACATCTTGCAAATTCATAAGTTTAATGTTTCTTAATTTTAATCCATATTTTTTTTTATTTGCAGGCGTTGCGGTCTATGAGGGCAGGTGCTGTGAAAAGGTGAGCTGTAGAGGCGCCAGCTAGAAGATTCTGCCAAGATGGATATGCGCCTAAAATGAGAAGATAGCAATCTTGCACATTTAATTCTTTCCCATGTATACTTACATTCCTAAAATAAGAGAAACTTGGGAGACAATCCTGTGTTCTATAAAGGATAGTCTCATCTCCTGTAAACGATTAAAAAAAAACATTGAAAAGAAACAAAATAAGGGAGGGAGGTTTGGGGAGTCTGGTGTTATACTGGGATCTGTTATGAATTTGTGACATGGTATCAAAGCATTCACGATGACTTCTTCTCCTTCGCCAAAGAAGTCTAGCGACACCATGACTCCTCCTTCTTCGCCAAAGAGATCTAGTGACTCAACTGAAGCAACTACGCTGCTTGAGCGGCTTGCTCAGATTCTCTCGCAATCGCTGCCTCTCAAGACAGAGCAACCATCTCGCTCAGGGACGACCGATGACCGAACTCCACCCATCTCGGTGAAACTAACCGGGCATAATTACGGCTTATGGGCGCAGGTAGTTGAGATGCATCTTGCAAGCAAGGAGAAATTAGGATACATCAACAGAACTTTACTGGCTCCACCGACAACTGATGAAGGCTATGCAAAATGGTTTGCTGAAGATTCAACTATCAAAGCCTGGCTTATTGGGTCCATGGACTCTACCCTAATAGGTAATTTTATACGTTTCCCCTGTGCCATAGATGTGGAAAGCAGTTGCTGTAGCTTATTTTGATGGAAAAGATAAGACCCAAGTGTATAACCTTAGGAGACAAGTAACTCGACTCAAACATTCGGGTAGACCACTTGAAGAATATTTCAATAACCTACAGTTTTTTTGGCAAGAAATCGATTTTAGGCGTCCTAATCCTATGGAATGTCCAAAAGATATAGAGAAACATAACTCTCTAGTGCAGGAAGAAAGGGTGTATAACTTTCTTGACGGTCTTGATGATCGTCTGGATAGTATACGGGCTGAAGGGCTCCGTATAGAGCCATTTCCGTCCATTGAGGAGGCTTTTGCCAGGGTGAGACAAGAGGATGTGCGACAAAATTATCATCTCGAAAAAGGGGAGAACAACACACCCATGGCAATGGTAGCAAAGGAGAACGAGGCAACCCTGATACCAGCGAGAACTGGGCAAACGAAGCCCCGGCCTCCACCTGGCGGATGTACACACTGCGGGGGGCCAAGCATACCAAAGAGACCTGTTTCAAGTTACACGGGTATCCCGACTGGTGGAAGGACCCGAAGAAGAAGAAACAGCAAGGCAACGATGCAGGCAGAGCCACCATCGCATCAGGTAGTGAAGTTTCGTTGGTCCCTTTGGTAAACAGTGAGAAAGCCTCATCGATAGAAGGTAATTTTTTCTATAAATCTGATAAAATGGCTCAGAACTGGACCGAATGTATAGCTAAAAAAAAAACAGGCCGGGTCACTTGGTTTCCGTTGCCACAATACACACAGGACCTGTTTCCGAAAAATCTAGACCAGATCAGAACTTGGTCAGTAAAGGTTTTGTTTTTTCTACAAATAGATCATCCAGCGAAGCATGGATAATTGATTCTGGCGCTTCCGATCACATGACCTTCTGTAAGGATGATATTACAGAAAACATAAAACCTAGAAAATCGGAAATTATAAATGCAAATGGTAAAAGTAGTCCAGTAACTGGTGCTGGAACTGTGCACATATCCCCTTCAATGACATTATCGAACACCCTCCTAGTTCCTTCATTGACGACAAAATTGTTATCTGTTGGACAAATCTGTGAAGAGCGTAACTGCGCTGTACTAATGTACCCAAAATTTTGTCTTTTTCAGGATATCCTCACGAAGGAGATTATTGGGCATGGTTCTAAAAGGAGAGGGTTGTATCACTTGGAAGACATAAATGAGGGCAGTGCACTGAGTACTTCTAGTTTGCTTTCAAATTGTAATAATAAAGTGCTGATTTGGCACAAGCGATTGGGTCATCCATCATTTGGTTATATGAAAACCTTGTTTCATGAATTGTTTGTGAATTGTGGAAATCATAAATTTGAGTGTGAAACTTGTATCAAGGCAAAGATCCATAGGGCTTCTTACCCGAAAAGTCTAAACAAGTGTAGTAGTCCGTTTGACTTGGTTCATTCCGATGTTTGGGGTCCGGCACCAATTACCTCAAAAACCCAACATAAGTGGTTTGTGTTGTTCATTGACGACTGCACCCGTATGACTTGGCTTTACTTACTAAAAAATAAAAATGAAGTGATTGATGTATTCCAAAATTTCTACAGAATGATATACACACAATTTGGTAAGAAAGTAAAGATGGTCAGAAGTGATAATAGGGGAGAGTTTGTAAATAAGACCCTAAAGGTGTTCTTCAACAATGAAGGGGTTATTCATGAGACATCTTGCGTCAGGACTCCACAACAAAATGGAGTGGCTGAGAGAAAAAACCGACATGTACTAGAAACTGCAAGAGCTCTACTTCTCGAATACAATGTTCCCAAATAGTTCTGGGACGATGCAGTTATGGCAGCAGTCTATTTGATTAATAGAATGCCATCCACGGTATTAAAGTTTCAAACTCCTCTACAAAATCTCTCATCATTTTTTCCAATTCCCTCAACCTTACCTTACCTCCAAGAATTTTTGGATGCATTGCGTATGTCCACATTTCAAAAACACAACGAACCAAACTAGATCCGTGTGCTGAAAAATGCGTTTTTTTAGGGTATGGGTTACAAAAAAAGGGTTACAGGTGCTACAACCCTACATCAGGAAAGGTAGTTGTGACAATGGATGTCACATTTCTTGAAGAAGAAGGCTTCTATCAAAAAACCAAACACCATTTTCAGGAGGAGAATTGTGAGGAAAATGGTTTTATGAATCCGTTCTGTGTAAATGAGAGTCCAGTAGATGAGTCCGTTAACCCTGAATCTTCTGTGCAACCCTCTGAACCATATGCTGGACCTGCTGAACAGCCCCCCGAACAGTCACACGGCTCGGGTGCATCTCTACACGACCCGGGTGCATCCCCACGCGGCCCGGGTACACAACCTAACTTGGGCCCGTGTCATCAGCCTAGTGCAGACCCAACTGAATTTCAGCGCAGGTTTAATCCAGAGAAAGTTTATTCAAGGAGGAAACCGCAAAATATAACCACTGAAAACAGATTTCACGTTCTATCAAATGAAGATGAAGAGAATGTGATACAACTCCCTCCTCAACCACAAAGCCCGGCTCTAGAGGATATCCAAAAGGTAATTGATCTAAACTCAAATACAACTAATGTTGGTTATGAGCTACCTCACAGGTACAACAGAGGAAAGGGGCCAGATAGATTCAAACCTGACGAGTGGGACAGGAGGAGGTGTTCGCATCCCATAAGTAACTATGTGAGCTTGGACCATCTTTCCAGGCAAGTGAAAGGATTCGCTGCAAATTTGTCAGCCGTACAAGTTCCTGAACGAGTAGATGAAGCAATAAAAGACCCAAAATGGACGGAAGCCATGAAACTAGAAATGGAGGCTCTGAAGAAAAATGGCACGTGGGAATTAGTAGAACTTCCAAAGGGAAAGAAAACTGTCGGCTGTAAGTGGGTATTTTCATTAAAATATGATGTAAATGGGGTAATAGAAAGGTACAAAGCTAGACTGGTTGCAAAAGGTTATACCCAAACCTATGGTATTGATTTCCAGGAAACTTTTTCTCCCGTTGCGAAACTCAATACTGTGCGAGTTTTACTTTCACTTGCAGCAAACTTAGACTGGCCACTCCACCAGTTTGATGTAAAGAACGCCTTCTTACATGGCGATCTTGAAGAAGAGATTTATATGGATGTTCCTCCAGGATATGAAGTGGAAAGTTGTAAGCCGATGGTGTGTCGACTAAAGAGATCGTTGTATGGTCTGAAACAGTCTCCACGTGCTTGGTTTGGGAGATTTAGCAATGCCATGAAGAGCTATGGATACCAGCAAAGTGACTCTGACCACACCTTGTTCCTCAAACATAATCAAGGTAAAGTCACTGTACTCATTATTTATGTCGATGATATGGTAATAACAGGAGATGATCAAATGGAAATACAAAATCTTGAGGAAAGGTTGTCAAAAGAATTCGAAATGAAAAATCTCGGAGGTTTGAAATATTTTTTAGGAATTGAGGTTACACGATCTAAACAGGACATTGTCTTGTCCCAGAGAAAGTACGTGCTAGACCTGCTCACCGAAGTTGGAATGCTTGATTGCAAACCAGCTGACACCCCTGCTGTTCAAAATTTGAAACTTGGAAATTATCCAGACTAGACTCCAACCAACAAGGAAAGATACCAAAAGTTGGTGGGAAAACTGATATATCTTTCTCACACGAGACCTGACATTGCTTACGTAGTAAGTATGGTAAGTCAGTTCATGCATTCTCCTAGTGAAGTACACATGGAAGCAGTTAATAGAATTATCAGGTATTTAAAGGGTTCCCCGGGAAGAGGGATACAGTTCAGGAAACATGGACACCTAAAGATCAGTGGCTATACTGATGCAGACTGGGCAGGAAATGTGACAGACAGAAAGTCTATGGCTGGCTATTTCACATTTGTTGGAGGCAACCTAGTAACCTGGAGAAGTAAGAAACAAAATGTGGTAGCCCTTTCCAGTGCAGAAGCTGAATTCCGTGGCATGTCTAAAGGATTATGTGAACTATTATGGTTAAGGAAACTTATGACCGAACTTGGGTATGCGCCACAGGAGGAGATGGATCTGTTTTGCGACAACAAAGCAGCAATTGACATATCCCACAACCCAGTACAACACGATCGAACCAAGCCTATTGAGGTGGATCGTCATTTCATAAAGCACAATCTTGAAGACAAGATCATTCGGTTCCCTCATGTCAGATCAGAGGAACAATTAGCAGATGTTTTGACTAAAGCTGTCGATACTCAAAGTTTTGACAGCTCATTGGGCAAGTTAGGTATGGTAGATATCTACCAACCAACTTGAGGAGGAGTGTGAAAAGGTGAGCTGTAGAGGTGCCAGCTAGAAGATTCTGCCAAGATGGATATGCGCCTAAAATGAGAAGATAGCAATCTTGCACATTTAATTATTTCCCGTGTATACTTACATTCCTAAAATAAGAGAAACTTGGGAGACAATCCTGTGTTCTATAAAGGATAGTCTCATCTCCTGTAAACGATTAAAAAAAAACATTGAAAAGAAATAAAATAAGGGAGGGAGGTTTGGGGAGTCTGGTGTTATACTGGGATCTGTTATGAATTTGTGACAGGTGCTCATGCCATCCACATGACAGCGATAAAGGATTGGCGAAAAATAGGTTGCTGCCTTCTCAGACATGGTGAAAAAGCTGAGACCAAAATGGTGAAAACCTCAGAAAAGGCGGCTGGAAATAATGGCGCTTCCAGCCCAACAAAACCGAAATTGGGAGGTGGAGGCTATGCCCACTACCGTTGCCAACAGTAGACTTCACATAACTATCGTTGGAAATGCCAACGGTAGGGACATTTTTCGAATATTTTGCAAACCGATGGTTGGTTTGAATTTTTTTTTTTTGTGTGTGAGAATATGAACAAAAATTTCGGCATTTTAAGGGTATATGAGATCGATGTATCATACTTTTATATATATATATATATATGTTTCATGGAAAAACACGGTTGGTCATGCTTTTTTTAATGGTATCAACTAAGATTGCAATTAAGTTATGCTGCGCAAGCAATATACCATTAGCTAGCTACCTGAAATTAAAGAGAGTATTAATATATAGAATGTATGACTTGTTTTACTGTTGCAAACTAATCATTGTTTCGTTTAATTAATTAGTTTTTAATCAACTCAAACATTATAAAAATACTTACTATCAAATGTCATCATGCAATTAAAAAAATTATCTCACTTCTAATTAAATAAAGTAAAAAAATAAATATTATTACCTAATATGAGATATGTTGCTGAAAGTGACATACAACTTTTAATTTTCGTCATTCTTTGTGGTCATAGACAAAAACAATAAAATATAATTTTAAAGGTACCAACTAATGAAAAGAAAATGTTGCATGTAAATAAAAGATGAGTGAGGCTATGGTGCTATGCATAGCAAGGATGGGGTCCGTGCTACGGCTCAAAATTTGACTTTTTAAAATCCTAACGGTCGATCCAACCGTTCAATGTGATAACCATATGAATATGTACTTGCAAACTAAATTTTATATTTTTTCAAATTTTTTTACTATTTTTTTAGATAGATAGAATTCTAATGGTCCAGAATTTTCAGAAAACACTGATTTTTCTACTTATCTAAAAAAATAGTAAAAAAATTCGAAAAAATATAAAATTTAGTTTGCAAGTACATAGTCATATGGTTATCACATTGAACGGTTGGATCGACCGTTAGGATTTTGAAAAGTCAAATTTTGAGCCGTAGCACGGACCCCATCCTTGCTATGCATAGCACCATAGGCTCACTCATAAAAGATTGTAGATTTAAAGTTTTAACAAGTTTCTCTCACTCCTCTCTCTCTCTTCTCCCTTCACTTCCCTCTCTCGTAGAGTTTCTTCTTTATCTTTGTACTATCATTAGAAAGTTACCGTTTGTACCAACTTCTAAGTACCAACGGCACACTAGGTGCCCAATATATTTTTTTTTAAGATATAACAAATATCAATAGCAGAAAAAACATTCAATATTCATAAAATTCACAGCATTATATCTGAAACAGATCTTAGATAAAAAACACACACACACACACACACATCTAGTGATCAATTAACTTAGAATCTCCTTATTAAAGTCCTTACATTGCTTCACCTACTGTTACAATTTTTCCTTTCAAAAGTCACTCATCATCTAGCCAAACAACTTGGATCTCCTTATTAAAATCTTTACATTGATTCACACACTGTTACAATTTTTCCTTTAAAAAATAACTCATCTAGTCAAATAACTTGATCCCATCATCAATATCTGGACATTGCTTCACATATTGTTGCAATCTTTCCTTCTCAATTATTATCTTTCCTTTGCATCTGACTTTTGTCGGACTAAGATTACATGGTTCCATTGAAGCTTCTCTAACACAAGGCATCTCAGCTACTTTTTTATGCCATACTGGCATTAAAATTAGCGGCTTGATCCCCGCAAGGCCAGAACTAACATATCCAAAAGTAGACCAACCACTTGTCATAAGCACATCACAAAGACTAAGCAAATATATCTCTGCAAGTGCTTTTTGATTGTGTGATTGGTTCTCTGTATTTTGTTTTTCTTCGTGGCTCGGTTGGTAAACACTAACCAACTCTCCGGTTTTCACCGAGTGCTCATAATACATGGATTTAAACTTCTCGTAGTAAGATGCATACAATGATACTACTAAAATTGCTTTCGAAGGTTTTTGTTCGTCGGTTTCAATGAATTTTGTTCCATTGAAATCAAGTTCAGGAAATACATTTTCCATTTTAGCGCATTTTAGGATCTGTTGGAATATAACATCAGAAGAAACTTTTGCAAACCAAAACACGCGTACTTGTATACCAATTTTCTCATTAGCCTTGGCAAGGTAAGACATGTAGTATCTCCTAACCAATCCCCAAACATTGTTACTAGGATGAATTAAATAGTGTGCTAATAGGTAGAACACACTCTCTTTTGCTGGAAATAACCGACCGAGTTCTTCTTCAAACATAGGTGTTGATGAGCAAAGAGATGGGAGAAAGTATAGATCGGATTTTAGTAACAACCAATTGACCTTTCCAAGGACAATTTGATCATCATTGCAAAAAAACATCATGTCTGAAGTACGATAATTATCAACTAGATAGACATACACATAAGAGGGCAACGACTCGACCTTGGTATTATACGAATGATTGCTTATTATAACATGCTTATCTAGCATGTTGCCATATGTCACATTAGAGTTAACATCAAACTTGTCTAGGTTTTTGATTGGGAAATCAGGTGGTAAAATCCATGAGGTATCAGGAAATGGTTCACAAAAGAGGTCAACCAATTCATCGGTCAATTGAATTAGCATAACTCTATTGGTGATAATAGCATAGAAAAAGGTACTTATAAGGGATAGCATTCGGTTGCCTAACCCTGCAAGAGGGATCCAAACCACATAGTTGCACTCCATTGGTTCCATACTACTCTGACCTGAGTTCAACTGCTGAATCGACTTCTGATAAAGAGGCGTATTTGGGCCGCATTTCTTGTGGAGAGTTTCATAATTTCTTAGCTTCTGTAAAAGGTATGAAGATGGCATATAGGGTGATGATTTGCGAAACAATGGCCACTCGAATCGGCTCAAACATGATTCGTTGTCAAAGTTTGAGGGGATGAGTGCATGGAGATAGTTATTGTTCGATGGTGTAGAAGTTTGATTTGAACCATAATTCAACCCTGGATATCAAAACGTTAATTGTGAGCTACGAGGACTTGTATAAATGAACAAATTAACTACATAATAGAACAAAATTAAAAAAAAAATCATTATTTACTTCAAGAAAAAAATTCATGTATATTCTTATGAAACCTTCAAAATTACATACTTTTTTCTTGTAAAAATTAGTTGCATGATGACAAATATTATATTTGATAGTAAGCATTTTTATAATGTTTGGGTTCATAATTAAAAGATAATGGACTAACGAAATAATAATTAGTTTGCAACACTGAAACAATCCATATGAAATTATTTTCATGCTATTAATATTTCTTAATTTAGAGGTAGCTAGCTAGCTAGTATTAAATGGCTTGATCAACAATAATTGCATTCTTAGATGATAATTCCATTAAAGAAAAACAAGACCAAACATTGTCCATTAAACATATAAATAATTCCTTTAAAGTGCATTGCATTTAAGCATAATTTAATTTAAAGCTAAAAAAAGGAAAACAATTAAGGGGGGGGGGGGGGGGGGTTATAACTGGTATTAAGGGGAAAAAGTTTATTTCTACATTGATATTCAAAATTAAATGCTCAAAATAAACTATAATATTGAAATTAAATTAAATTAAAATTAAAACATAACATAACATTACATAACATTAATATCAAAACATAACATTAATATTGAAAATTTTTATTTTCTTTAGTGGTTTTTTATTGTTCGAATTAAATTAAAACATAACATTATATCGAAATAATATTGATTTTTTTCCCATAGACTATAAATGATAAAATAGAGATGGCTATAGTACGTTTAAAAAAAATATAATTTGACTAATATGTAGGATTTAAGATTTTAAAAATCGTTATCGTGCCCCATGCTAAATCACCCCCCGGCCCAACTTGATAGTGCAACAAATAATGTTACTAAGAAATGTGTGCTTCTAATGTGAAAAAAAAAAATCATATTGTTGTCTCGGTATCTTGTAAAAAACTGCGTTTGGTTGGAACAATAATAGAGCTAACTCAAGAAAAACTATTATTCTCAAAAAGTGGTGATACAAACACAAATTTGAAAAAAAAAAAAAAAGATTAGCTCAAGTATAGGTCTATTCTAACCTATAAAAATTGTGAGTTATCAAATTTGCAAGTTAGTGGAGTTAGTAATATTAATAAAAAAAAGTATACATTTTTTTATTCATTCCTCTCAACTACGATATTAGAGTTATTTTAAATATTAGATTAATTAGTATTAAATATAATGTTAGTTGAAATATTAAATGTAATATAATACTGATTTAAATATTAGATTAGTATTAAATAAAATGTTAGATTAAATATAATATAATAATAGTTTAAATATTAAATGTAATAAAATATTAGTTTAACTATTAAATGTAATATAATATTAATTTACATATAATATTGTAACATTGTGCAAAAAAGTACATAAAATTAAGAACTGAAATAAATTACAAAACATATGAGCAAATCTTTCAAGTAAAACATAAATTCTTCTCTAAATAAATATCATATTTTCTGAAAATATTCATATTTTTCCGTTAATTGCATACGTTTAACTCAAAATTTAATGTAAATCAATCCAATTATAATAAAAAAATTATATACAAAATTATTATATATAATTTTATATTTATTAATTATATATAACTTATAGGGTAACGGGTGCAAAGTAGCTTTTATCCATATCCTTATCCGGTAAGTTAACAAAAAAGATTTCTTACCCATATCCATATCCGACATGCATGCAAGCTAATGAAAAAAAGTTTTATCCATGCTCATCTTATCGAATACCGTACAAGTCGGTAAACAGTTAAATAGGTATCATTGACACCCCTATGTACATCTCTAGAGAGGAATGTGGGGATACAGTTTTAGAAAATCATAAAAGTTAAACTACAACAAATTAATTAACGGGTATATATTAATTACTTGAACTTTGTTTAACATATATAAAACTCTTTATTAAACAAATTTGGATAACATGCATATTGTAATTGGTAGGTAATCTGCTAATTAAGTAACATTTTCTAAATTAATTAAGAAAACAACAATTAAATTAAATTAAGAAGAAATGAAAATGAAGCTTAATTAAATTTGTAGGTACCTTTGTAAAGAGTAGTTGTGTTTACATCAGTACTGATGAGACAGAGAAAGAAAAGAAGAGGCAAAAAGATGACCACTGCTCCAGGAACTCCCCACTTGTTGCTTTTCTCATTATTCCTTGCCATTTCATGTCCCATACTAGCTAGCTAGCTCTATCCATCGATTAATTTCACAATTTTAATTCTAGTAATTAATTAGCTCCCATTATATAGGGATGCGATCTTAATTAGTTGCAAATTAAGCTAGCTAGCTAGTGCCATTATTATTATCTTAGCACATGAGAAAAATACTAGTATATCATTCATTGTTTGACTTTTCTAGTATATCATCATCATATATACATTATTGTTTGATTGAATGACCTTGGTTAAAGTAATTAATTAAATATAATGAACCTCTCACATGCATGGCCCCTTTGAGTGAAATTAAGATCATCTGATGCAATTAATACGTACATTGCATGCATGTGAGCAAGTTGGAAATTAAGATCATCTGGCCAAGCCCAACTAATTGAAAATCAGATCCAAATCCATAACCATGCATATTAAGCCCAATCCTTAGACCAAACCGATCGACGACCCTCTCTCTTCTCTCGCTCTCTCATCGCAAAGTAGCATATATAGAAAATTAAATGACAAGGAGAACACTCCACATGCATGTATCAGACGGCTGTGATTTCACAGACATCTTTCATCTAACAGTCCAGAATTGTTTCGGACATAGATTTTGGAATGTCTTTAATTTACAAACTTTTCTTAAGGATAAGGATAAGGAAATGAAGAGGGTAAATATATATTGTGCACAATAATTTGATTGTGTAATTTTATTAAGTCTAAAGCCATTTGATCTAACATTTTTAAATTGAAATTAATTGTACAGAAAAAAAAATTGAAAAACTAATCAAGATAACTCATCTTTTAAAGAAAAAAGTTAATTCCATGTTCCAAATTTAATGTGTAAAATTAATGATAACCACTCACAAAATTCTTTCAAAATCAAACAAATCTATAATAAATAAAAAAATCTTTAGTACTTTGCATTGCATCTGAAGCAAATCCTATATATCAAAAATCACTCATCTAGTAAAAATAACTTGATCTTCTCATTAAAATTATCTTTACATATATAAAAGTTACTCGATCGATCGATCATCTAGTCAAACAACTACTTGATCCCATTATCAAAATCTGGACATTAATTGCTTTACATATATATATATTGTTGCAATTTTTCTTTATCGATCAACTGTCTTTCCCTTAATTGCAACTTGATTTTGCCGGAGTAAGATAACATGCATGGTTCCCTAGCTTGAAGCTTCTCTAACACATGGCATATCGCGCGGCTATATATATTAATTCTTATCCCAAATTGTAATTAAAATTACCGGCTTGATCCCGGCGAGGCCATATATATATATATATATATATAACTGACATATATATCCAAAAGTGGACCAACCACTTGTCATAATTAACCACATCACAAAGACTAAACTAAGCAAATTAATATATCTCTGCAAGTGCTTTATAATTTTGATTGTGTGATTGGTTCTCTGTATTTTGCTCTTCTTCATGGCTTGGTTGGTAAACACTCACCAACTCTCCGGTTTTAACCGAGTGCTCATAGTACATTCATTTGAGCTTCTCGTAGTAATTTGCAGTCTTTGCGACTTTTTTTTTTCTCGATTTTTGGTATAGAATAAAAAAAATAATTAAACTCGTGAAAATAATCGTAGTCACAAAAAAAGCCGACTTTTTTTATAATACCCTCAATTAAAATAAAATTCAAATATGTCCTCGATTTTTTAAAAATTTGAAAAATACCCCAACCGCCACACTATGTGGCCGTTGTCTTTTGAAGTGGACCGCCACCCACTGTAGTAGTTACTGTTGCATTTTTTTTAGTATGTATAAAATGAATATTTTACATATGATTTTGGTCTTACTACTTGGTAATTTGGTCTCACTGTTTTTATGATTTCTTTTTTCTTTTTTTCCTTCTTTTTGGATACTCTTATTCTTTGATTTTGTAAATAGCTGAACCTTAGATATTGTATAAAACTCATATACCAAGAAAATATACCCTTGTTCTCTTTTTGAATACTGATCTTACTCAGCAAATAATGCTTCTTAAATATTTTTAACAAGTTTTTGAATCAATAAGAGTGTTATATAATAAGTTACTTTTCTACAATCATTTCTGATTTCCATTATTAGACGTATTCACACTACTACAGAACTGCAGACTGCTAACAGTAAAAAAATGGCTCTAATAAAGGTTTGACCACCGCTAGTAGTCAACACGATAGAACAGGAGGGGTCACAATTTCTAGTGTATCCTAACTGCTAGCAGAGGCACTTTTTCTAGCGGTTCTAACTTTGATCAAACTTTGACCGACCATAACTTTGTGTTGGAAACTACATTTTGAGAGTTCGACCACTTTTCGGAAAGCTTGAGAGGAGGAGATATGAATTATGATTTTCTTTGTTATTGTTATTATTATTGTTATTGTTATATAAATTATGATTTTTTTTACCCAAGTTCTTAATATTTTTTATTTAAAAACAAATGGCGAATTTAGGTATTATGTATACAATTTTCAGTAAATTAATTTAGATGAAACTAGATTAACTAAATTGAAATTTTCTTATTTAATTTCTAATTTCTTTTATGATGAAGTAAAATAAATTTCAGGTCTTGTAATTAATATTTTGATATTTCAAATTATTATTAAATTTATATTGTAATGATAATAAATGCAAGATCCACCGTGAATAATGCATGAATTGTTTTCAACACATGAAAAAAAATTGATTATAAAATGAGATTATTAAATATTATTTTTTCTTGCAAATGAAAAAAAAAACTATTTTTTTCCTCAACATAAAAAAAAAAAAATAGCACAAGAGTTGGAACTTTAAATGATGATATGTATCATCATTTAAAGTTCCAACGGTTGTGCTAATTCTTTTTTTTTTTATGTTACCGAAAATATAGTTTTTTTTGTAGCAAAATCTAATAAGTTGAGAAATAATTTGCGGATGAATTTTAGTAAATTGAGAAGCATTGTCTGCATTTTATAATTCATTTACAAAAAGAGTTTAGAAAAAGAATCCAAATTTACTGTTTATAATCTCATTCTCGAGTCCAAATCCACAAAAGTAGCTCAAAATTTGAGTTTAGATCCGGAACGTACGATCAGAATCCGGAACAATTGAAAAAAGATCTGACGGTTCAGATCTAAACTCAAAATTTGAGTTACTTCAGGAGATATGGATTCCTCTTTCTCTCTTTCTCTCTTTCTCAAATCCTCGACTGAAATGAAATCTTCTTTCTTTCTCTGAGTAAAACCAAAACCCTTTTTTATTCGATCGAAATTCGCACCTCCAAAAAACCAAACCCCCCCAAAAAGGCCAACTATTACTATTAGCTCAGCCTGATCTGAACCCTTTTTTATTCTCTTCTCTTCTCTTCTTTTCTGGGGTTCTTCTTTCTTCTTTCAATCGGTAAAGCTCACCCATCTCTTTTCATTTTTCTCTCCTCTTTGCTAATACCATTTACGGTTTAATTGTGTGGGTTTTCTTCTCCTTCGTTTTTGTACTATGTATAATGAATGATATCAGGGTTTTAACTTTTAAAGGAGACCTTGCACTGTCACTGACACTGACACTGGTACTGGTACTGGTACCGGTACTGGGATGATTCAACACTAGTTTTTGCATGCTAGTTAGGGTTTGAGTAAGCACCCATACTATTGTAAGGTTGTCATCAAAACCCCATGTGTTTAACCAAGCAATGAGCTTTGGTTCTAATGAACTACACTAATTTGTTGGTTAGATGCTTTTCAAATGTTGAACAAGAATTCCGTAAGGCCCACATGTCAGTTGAAGATTCCAATTTGATGCATCAGGAATGGAAACTCTTTATTTCGTTGGATTTAGTGGTCTGTGTTTCAAATTTTGAATAGACTTTTAAGTAATGAGCTTGAAAGCATTTGTACTGGTACTGGGATGGTATACTGCCCAGTGCTTGAAAGCATAATAACTAGACTTGAGGTAATTAATTAGCATCTGAACCAACTAAAGGAGAACTTTTGTTAGATTGTAATAGGTTTAAGTAGGGGTGTTCAAACAGTCGGTTCGGTTCAAACCGAACTAAATTTGCCAAACCGAACTTTTTTTCGGTTTTTAAAAACCCAACCGAACCAACCGAATTAAAATGCCAAACCGAACTAAAACCGAACCGATTAAACCAAACTAAACTTCGGTTTGTTCGGTTGAACTGAATAGAGGAATTCAATCTCAAAAAATCAAAACTCAATACATAAGACAATACATTCATAATTTCATAGAAAATGAAAATTAAGATACCATTACATACATGGTTCAATTTTATACAAATACATTGATGTTCTAAAATATCCAAAGTTCCAGATCAATATTTATTCTTGATTTTTAAGTCCAAAAAAAATAAAAACATTGTCTAACATCCTAAATTAACATACATAAAGGGTACACAAAGGTTACAAAATTAACATAACATACATAAAGGGTACATAAGAGATGTAAAACAGCAAGACACTATATGATGGGAGTTCCTCACAGACTGAAGCATTAACCTGTTAAAAAGATAACATTTGATCTTAATCCAATCAAAGATATCACATCAAAAAATAATCCAGTAAAAGCAAAGCATGCTAATAAATTTAAAATCACCTTGTTGCAAATAAAAGCACTATAATATCATATTTGCAAAAGAAGATTTGTTCACATATTTTCCAACAAACCTAAAATTGAGGTTCTTGTGATTAAAAACATATGCTTAGTCATATATTAACAACTTTGCCACAATTCTAGTGTTATTTCTTCCCCATCCAAAATTAAACAACAATGAAGTCAGGGAAGATGGGGCAATAGTTTTGCTTGTGTTAATTTATATTCCTAGCAAATGTGTATTCTGGGCTGAAACTTTATATGAACTAATTAGCAACAGGTAGTAGTTGTTCTGATATGCAGAAAAGGCACAAATCAATATTCAGATTCACAACAAGAATTGAATTAGCACAAGGATTCTATGTTTCTAACAAATACATAAAGTAAAAAATCTCTAAATCTGAGGTACCTTTGCCTTACCCGTAATCGCTCCAGTTTGGACCCTTGTTCAGACATTTGAAACCTGAAGGTAAAATGTACAATTCAGTAAGTACAAATTTAAAACCGTGTAAAATAACAGATATTAGGATCAACTAACCTTGTAAAATAGCAAAGTCTTTTTAACCAAAGACAAAAATTTGGAAATTTACGAAAGATAGCTATCTCTGTAGGTGCAGATAATGATAAATGCCTAAAATTTCTTGAAAATAAAGGCCTTGAAAATCCATATTACACAGGAGGTGCTGATTAGATGAGAATACAGCAGCTAGCCTTCTACATATTATTGATTGGGATGCACAAAGCATCTACACTAACAATATTTAAATACCGCTAAAAACTTCAATTTTAATTTTTCACTATACTGGTACGTTGTAATTCAGTGAGTGAGAGGAGTAGAGCACAGTAGGTGCTCTTTTTTTTTTTAATATTACCAGTATAGTGAAAAATAAAAAGCACAACCAAACTTAAATTTTAATTTTTCACTATACTGTTAGGGGTGTTTGTAAGATGAAACTTTGTACCCCTGTCATGGCATTTAAAATGTCGCTCAAGTTGGTTGTTCGCTTAGTTTGAATTGCTTGATTTGTTAGAGGGGTTGCTTGAATTACTTATTGACTGATTTCTTGTTATCTTATAAAAATATTGGTTACTCTTGATGTTTTATGTGATTAGTAGCTTTAGCAATTATAAAACTTTAAGAAAGATGAGATGCATATGCATAAATATACAGCCTATCTGTGAACTGAAATCTTAGGCTTAACAATTTCGCATCTGAGTTGGTTGATGTCATAATAATTTTGGGAGGGGATGTAAAGTAGCAAGCGTTCTTATTGTTACGATCTGTTTAGTTTAACTTACAATTTTGTATCTGTGCCTTCTAGACTTGAATCTAAAATACAATGGTAAGGCAGCAAGCGGTCTTATTTTTTTTTGTAAAACTGAAACTGGTACAATGCCTAAAAACAGTACTGGTAGAGTCCGATTAGTCTTGCATTGTAAGTTAAACTGATACCGATATAGTCCGTTTAGTCTTGTTAGCATTTTGTACTCTAGCTCATGAGATTCTATAGTAAAAAATAAATTATTTTGCACTCTTTTGTTACCAGTTTGTGCCTACTCCTGACGGAAATCCTGGATCCGCCTCTGCATGTGTTGTGATCAATAATAATTTAAATATTTATTTTTGTTGAATAATAAACTTACTTGATTAGGAAATTACTTGCTATGCCGAGGAGAGAGAGAGAGAGAGAGAAAGTAACCGAGTAGGAACTAGGAAAGCTCCGATTTCTCTCGGCTCAAGCGGGGCGATATACACCGAGACCATGCCGGGTCCAGGAGCTCACATGATGTACACGTTGGCGGTGGGGTCAGCGCTGGCGAAGGTGACACGTGGTAGGTTCAGTCCCCACCACTGCCTAGTCTACGCATTAAATACCTTCCTTGGTCCCGACCTCGGTTCCTTCGCTGAGTGGCTCTCCTCCGTGCTGGGCGTCGGTCGAGACCTCGGCTCTACCTTCATGCACCTGGTCCACGATCCGTTTTGGTACACCGTTCTCCTCGGTTTTCCCCTTTGTGTATTATATTCCTGGGTTTCTGGTACGCTGCTTCGTTCGGGCTTTCTCGATTCTCTCTCTGCGGTATAAATTATTAAACCCACCTTCAAATTATTATATTGTTACCTTCATAAAATAATTACTTGCTGATAATAGAAAGTTGCAAGTTGGAACAGATCCAGTGTTTTGAGACACAACTAAACAATTCTGATGAATAATTACTATAATTTTCTAATTTGGGAAAGACTGTTTGGTTGATTTTTTTTTTGTCAGGTTCCATTGAACAGGAAGCAGTGCTTGTTTCTGGTATCAGCTGGATCTCTCTCCCATTTCTTCTTGGATCACTTATTTGAGGTTTTGCATTATCTTTTTTTTCTCTCAGAAAACAGGAAATTAAGCAATTTGCTTCAATTTTAGTACCCCAAAGCTGGTACTAAATGAATCCCAGATTTGCTATTATTCCCCAGTTTTATTGTTTGTGTGAATAAGTGAATTAGGGGTGTCAACGGGTACAAAACGGGTCGGGTGGAAGCATTTTTATATCCGTACCCGTTAAGTTAACGAAAAAAAATTGACCCTTACCCATACCAGATAAGCTAACCAAAAAACAAAACATATCCATACCCATGTTATAGAATATGGGACATGTAGAATAAATGGTTAAAGGGATGCCATTGAATAAATATGTGTCATGAATAAAACTATATCATATTATGCATCATTCCCATATAAATATATATCTATATATATAATTTTGTAATTTTTATTTTTAATAGTATAGGGTAAAGGGTACGAAATAGTCTATACCGAAAAAAAATTTTACCCTTACCCATACCCAATAATTTAACAAAAAAAACCTTACCGTACCCGTCTTTTCAAATACGATACAGATCGGGTAAACGGATAAAAGAGTACCATTGATATCCCTTAGTGTGAATCTCTACTGGTACTGGCTGTGTACCAATATATATATATATATATATATATATATATATATATATATACCTTGTTCTCTGGAAGTCTCTCCTCTTCTTAAACAGGATTGATTTTGTTGCCACATAATTTTTGTAATAATGAATGGTGCTAGGATGACTCTGTGTGAGATGAACAAACCGGCACTATATTATCAGTGTCTTTGTTTCTTTTATCTAATTATAAAAAGTAGTTATTAATTATATATAATCTGATGATTCAAACCGGCAGGAAAATGGGAATTCAAAAATGTACAAGTGGATATTGAGTACCGGTTGGTGGAAGGGATCTGCACCGATTGATACTGATTCGGTATTTGTTATCGGGTTACTTTGCACCTCTCTCTTGGCTGGTTTTGTCTACATAAACCGGTACGTAACGCTCCCGTACTTAATTTTGATGCTTTTCAAATGCTGATAATTTATTTGTGAATTTTTTTTATGTGCAAATTATGTTATGCAGTGTTAAGAACGGGAAATCTCTGAATTCAAAATCAAACCAATCATTGCTCCTAATTTCTGTGGTAGCAACTCTATACTGCTTGTGGTGCGCTTTTCAAATTTACTTGCGGGACCCACCTCGGCCGGCCATAGGAGAAGAGGCTGATCTCGGTGTAATCATTTTTCTGACTATTTATTTCTTCCTCCCGCACGGTCTTTGTATTTTGTCAATGAACCAAAAAGAACTCGTCCAAGCATCAAATCAGCTACCGCTTTAATTAGAATTAACAATTTTTGGATAAAATTGTAGAGTGATTAGTGGTTGATTGTTGTGCCTTTGCTTAATTGATCTCAAGTTCTGAACAGGTAAAAATTACAAACAATAAATAAAATAAAAAGGTGGTGCTATCTGTTATGTACTTGGGGAACAGGTGAAAGAAAACAAAACTGAGTACATTCAAAAGGAATACTGTACCGTACCGTATTGCAAACTGGCACGAACTTCTTAAATTATACAATTGCAAATTGTATAATTTTTAAATTGGAAGAAGAATCCACACAGCCCATGCACAACAAAAGAGATCTGAGAAAACATAAATTAATTAATTAAGAAGATCATATATCCCCATGATTATGATTCCAAATTAAAGCACATATAAATCAATGAATGTGATAACACCAAGACAACATATATATATATATATATATATATATATAGTTTAATAGATAAAGAATTGGGAAAGGCTAAAGTAAAATATCTTGCCTTGATATTCAGTGCGTAAGTGGGTATACCAAACCATGGCTGAGGATTTAAGATGGCTCATTGTTAATTTGTATTTGTATATATAACAAACACGCTAGCTGTAAGCAGTGTTCAAAAGATCCATCTTGATTTTAAACAACTAATTAAAGTGAGACAGCTAATTAATTGCACTAATTAAACTGACATTACTGGAAAAGGCCTTCTTGATCTCTTGTGGTTTACATTTGAGCCGCAGTCAAGTTGTTTCTGTAGTCGGACTTGCTTTATATACATTATATAGAGCAGTTGGCTAACTCTACTTGTAGTCGGACTTGCTTTATATACATATCTTGTGGTTTACAATTTTTTAATTTTTTACTATTTTTTTTAAATTATTCAAAACCACTATTTTTTCAGGATTTTTTATTATTTTACAGAATTTTTATAGCATATTGAATAACTGTTTTGAAAAATTCTAAAAAAATAGTAAAAATTTTCAAAAAATGTAAAATTTGATCTCCAATCACATTTTAATATGGAGAACATGTCAAGCGCTTCAAATCGACTATTTGGACTTTGAAAACGCAAAAACGACTTATAAACATATGCCCTCATATGCTTATATAAGTAGAGTAGCCAACACTCCCCTCTCTCTCTATATATATATAGAGAGAGAGATTGGCTAATATCAAAATGTTTGTTCCTAGGATGTGGAACAAACGTTTCGGTTTTTATATTTTCAAAGTCCAAACAGTCGATCCAAACCGTTCAACATTCAATCTATACTAAAATGTGCTCGGAGACCAAATTTTATATTTTTTGAAATTTTTTTACTATTTATTAAACCAGTTTTAAAATCGTTGTTTTCAATGATCCAGAAATTGTTCACTGTTTATTAAAATCAGCGATTTTAAAGCTAGCTTAATAAATAGTAAAAAAAAGTCCAAAAAAAAGAAAATTTTGGTCTCCAAGAACATTTTAATATAGATATCACATCTAACGATTTGGATCGACCGTTTGGACTTTGAAAATAAAAAAACCAATTAGTTGCACCACAGCTCTGAAACAAATATTTTGATATTAGCCAATCTCTCTCTCTCTCTCTCTCTCTCTCTCTATATATATATATAGAAAGAGGGTTGACTAATATGCTTTCGGTAGTATTTCAGTCGAAACATCATAGGTCAAATTTTAAATTTTCATATTCGAAACATCGACCTAAGTAGCTCAGTAAATTGGTTATATATTGAACTTGTAGAATACTAATATTTACGATTTTTGAAACTTTTTTACTATTTTTTATGACTTATGAAAGATAGCGAAAAATGACTTGAAAATAAAAGAAAAATGTCAATATTTTAGACCATTTTTTACTATTTTTCATAAATCATACAAAATAGTAATCAAATTTCAAAAATTGTAAAAATTGATATTCTAAAAATACATTGTATAACCAATTTATTGAGCTATTTATTTAGAATTTTTTTAAATTATTATTTTTTAATGGTCCAGAATTGTCTGAAAACAAAATTTTGTACACATCTTAATAAATACTAAAAAAATTCTAAAAAATATAAATTTTGGTCTCCAAGCACATTTTAATATGGAGACCATGTTGAATAGTTCGGATCGACTATTTGGATTTTGAAATCGCAAAAATGACTTATAAACATATGGTGTCAAGATTTGTCATCATAAAATAGCGTAATTGAATCTCCTTATATATTAATTAGGTATGGAAGGAATTATTGACAAGTGTATTTTTTTTATCACCATGGCAAAGGGCAGAATAATTATCAAAATCCAAAAGAAAAAATATTATAGAGATATCACATTATCACTGTAAGTTTGATAGCTTGTGTATCAATACAATTAGGTTATAATAAAAATGAATTATTAATTTTTCAAATCGCTTGATGGATGGTTTTCATATTGTACAAAAAAATTATAAACAATTAATCTAATTATAAAAAAAGAGTTGGGCTACGGTGCTTCGCGAAGTAAAGCGAGTGTTTTACTTCACACTAATGTTTTGCGATTTCGAAGTTCAAAATGTCGATCTGAACCGTTCAAATTGATCTCCATATTAAATTGTGCTTGGAGACCAAATTTTACATTTTTTGAAAATTTTTTACTATTTCTTTAGAATTTTTGAAAATTGTTGTTTTTGATGGTCTAGGATTTTTTTAAAAACAGCGATTTTCAAAAATTCTAAAAAAATAGTAAACAATTTCCAAAAAATGTAAAAGTTGGTTTCCAAGCACAATTTAATATGGAGATTAACTTGAACAGTTTGGATCGATGTTTTGAAGTTTCAAATTGAAGATATAAACGTGAAGTAAAACACTCGCTTTACTTCGCGAAGTACTGTAGCCCAACTCATAAAAAAATTGTAATTTTTTTTTTAATTTTAATAATATTTTTTAGTAAAAGTTGGAGGTACCTAACTATTTAATATCTACAAAGGAATTCTCCAACTGAATTTTGAACCAGCAACATCTCAGCCAGAGAGTATTAATTTCGTCACATTTGAGGCTCTTTACACCGTTCAGACTATAAATATATTACCTTGTGCAAAAATGCATCTTGTATATATTGAATAAAGATATTCAATAACAATCAGTATAATATATCTACGTTACGCATGTACTAGTGTATATCATGACTTGGTTACATGTATCAAAGCATGGAGTGACAAAATCATTAACATATTAATGTTTAAAAAAAAAGCAGCACTAACATGAAGTAGAAAAAATATTTTAAATGAGTCAATACTCAATAATTTTAATAAATTTAAAAACAGAAATGGCAACTTAATTCAAATCAACTGACCTAGCTAAAACTGTTAAAATAAAATAAAACGGTGAGAAAGGCATTATTCAATGCCTTAGCAGTGGAAGCATCATTCTCATAGTTTGGCATGCATGCCAAACCAACTATACTGCTAGCTAATCTCTCTCTCTCTCTCTCTCTCTCTCTTCCCCAAATCCAGAGAGAGAAAGAGAGAGAGAGAGAAGGGGTGTTGATCATCAATCATTGGTTGAAGCTCTAAATTAAAGAAAGTTGAGGGCTGTAAACCACTTAGGCTATGCAATGCCCTTTAATTAATCAAAGAGAAAGAGGATTCTCCTTGAGCCTTACTATTTATCATGTCATCAAATCTGAGCCGTTAGTTCCTCTAGCCGCATTTATTTCTTAATTTATCCTTGCATGGCATCTTCTTCTAGGGTTAATTTACCACTTTAGGTGCTCATGCATGCACTCTATAAATCAACACCCCTTCTCTGCCTCTCTCTCCAAACTAAAACCACAGCAAGGGAAGACACCCAATTGCACAAGTAGTGAACAGGAGAAGAAAGCTAGTCTATCTATCTATATATATATATATATAATTAATTATATCGATCACTTCAGTACAACAATGGGAAGAAAGTCTCTCTTCTCCCTTTGTTTTAGCTTTTCGAAGAAGTCGAGTTACTATGAGGATGATTACTCTCCACGGTACGTTAGAAAGATACGGCCGAGTGATGAAGATCGAGGCTATTATGTCGGTGAACCAGATGTTGATCGAAGGGCTTCCGCGTTCATTGCGCGTTTCTACGAATCCCGGTGAATATATGGTTTAGATCGATCGATATATATATCACATGTAGCTTGCAGTCCCTGTCTTGTCTTACTTTGGTATTATTATCTATATGTTCATCAAATTGTATTTGCATGCTTCAATGCTCTTTTGATATATATGCTTATGTGTATTAATAATTTGTTCTTAATTTTTATGGGGAGGGAATTTTGAGAGGGGATCGAGTATGTATGCATGCAATCAAGACTATTAGTCAAATTCTTACATCTTCATCGTTTTTCTAATTATTTAGAATATATATATATATATATATGAGAGTGGCTAATATCAAAACGTTTGCACCAAGCCTCTCGTGCAACCAAGTCGTTTTCGGATTTTCAAAGTCCAAACGGTCGATCCGAGCCGTTAGATGTGATCTCTATATTAAAATTTGCTTGGAGACCAAATTTTATATTTTTTGGAATTTTTTTACTATTTATTAAGCCACTTTGAAAATTACTGATCACATGGTCCAGAAATTAGTTGCACTGTTTTTACACGCGTGACCAAGACATTGGATGAGATGTTCAACATATACAACGCAAGAAGAAATGTCGATCGACCGTCTACGACCCGTCGCGGTGCTAGGTATGAATATAAATATACATATGCTTTTAATCTCTATTATTTATAAATTCAATGTTATTTGACCACTATTTTTTTAATAATGACAGACCCAGCAGCAGTGGTGGATTGCTAATGGATTTGCAGGATGATGAAGACCCGCAATTGTTCCACAGTAGCACCAACGAATTAATAAGTTATTGTTTGGCGAGGACCGAACATGATTCCGTTGACGTCCTACAGTGGTGGAAGAATAATGCAAGTGTCTATCTGACGCTGGCGATGATGGCCCGCGACGTATTTGCGGTGCCCGTGTCAACCGTCCCTTCCGAATCATGTTTTAGTTCGGCGAACCGGATCCTCACCGACAAACGAAGTAAGTTGGGTGCACATGTTTTCGAGCGACTTGTGTGCTTGAAAGATTGGATTGATGCGGAAGAACGCAATCAACAGGTTGGAGCAGAAGAAGCATCCGGTGTCGAAACTCCTCCAACCGGCGAGCTGAACGAGGATTCAGACGGTGAGCAGGAGAGCGATCTATGGTATATGCACCACAACTTATAGATAGGTAGTGTCGGTATAATTTTCTAAACTCTTTTCAATATTTATTATTATTTTTCTAAAATTAAAATTTTAAACATTTCAATTACTTTTTTAAATTATTCATTATTAAAAAAATTACTAACAAAAAAAAAGTTAGAACTCCGCCTATGTTATTTTACATAGCCGGTCCCAAGCCCGGAATAAAGGAGGAGGGTAACTTTTGTTTTTAAATCAATTGTTTTAGAATAATTCGGTTTTTAAGATCAAATAATTCGTTTTTTTTCCCTAAAGCAATTGATTTAATGAATTTTTGTAATATCAAAACCGAATTTTTGTAATGTAAATTGTTCGGTTCAAAACAAACTATTGAATTGGAAAAAAAAAACCGCCGAACCGGACCGTTACCCCCGGACCCGTGGACCGGACCGTCCCGGACCGTGGGACCGCCGGACCCGTGGTTCAACCAAGGGCCGGGGTTGGCCTCTGAAAACCGGACCCGTCTAACCCGCCAGACCCGTGGACCGGCCGGGTTTGGACCGGACCGAAACACTAGTAATGACTAGCTATATATATATATGTATACAGGCTAGCTAGCTATATATGCTTAAACATGTAGCAATGACTATATATATATATATGTATACAGGCTAGCTAGCTATATATGCTTAAACATGTAGCAATGACTATATATATATATGTACACACTTGTTCGGTTGCAAGTGAAGCAATGCATTACATCGATCAAGCATTTATTTAACCTTACAGTCTAGCTAGTCTTATTAATTATGCCTGAATAGTTTAGTTACAATATTATTATAAATTAACATCATCGCTCCAAAATAAACAAATTTAAGCCAAATTATACATATGCGCGCGGTAACATTTTTCGACACCAATTAATTTAATTTCCCGCTATGCAAGTCTTTACTATAATTTTAAAAACATTCCTTCAACCCATGCATATATATGGCCAGGGCAAAATAATTTCAAGCTTAATTGCTTCTTTGCGTAAATATATAACAAGATTTCCGACATACCAGTATTATTTGCGAATAATCGATCTGTCCAATTTATATCCAATTGACGACTAATAATAACCAATTTATATCCATATTATTTTTTTGAAGAATTAATATATCCATATTATTTGTGGGTAACGAACCTTTCATATTCATTTGTTTTGAGAAATATCTCTCTTAGGTGTAAGGTTTGCATTAGAATCCATCGTCTCTACTTGTATTATATTCAAAATGTATCCATATTTATTATTAAAAATTAAGGGAGAATTTCATGTAGACCCCTCAAAAACTTCAAAATTACGTATTTCCCCCTCAAAAGTTTGTAATATCATATTTACCCTTCTAAATTTTAAAACTCACAAATATATCCATTTTATTTTCTTCTATTAAAACTCTTTTTAGATTCATAAAATACCCATTTTACGCTCTATTAAAAAAAGAAATAAAACAAATATGTAGTGTGTTTCAGAAAAATTCCACTCTTCTAAATGGACGGTTTCCTAGGACAAATGAGTAATTTCTCTACGTACTTCTGATGCTTACACAGTGACATCTAGGTATATGCTTGTGTAAGCGTCAGAAGTAGAGAAGTTACCTATTTGCACTCAGAAACGGACCAATTAGAAGACTAACATTTTTCTTAAACATTCTACATATTTTTTTTTGTAAACGGTAAAATGGGTATTTTATGAATTTAAAATGAGTTTTAACAAAAAAAGACAATAAATTGGAGAAAGTTGTGAGTTCTTGAAATTTAAAAGGGTAAACATGATATTATGAACTTCTGAGGGGGGAATATTTTCCTTGATTTTTCTCTTTTACTAGAAGAAGTCGGAACCAACAAGGAAATTGGGTAGGTGGCCTCCTTTTGGGGACCAAAATAGAAAAATGGCTACTTTTAGGGGGCATTTTATTTAATTTAATCCTTGTACTTCTCAGCGTACGTACATAATTCTTAGTCTCTAAGCTACGTACAACACTTAAAACTCTTTCTACAAATAAAATCTATACTCTTCCTTTTATTTATTATCTCTTTTTGTCAGCACTTTCCAGCCTTCATAATCATTTGACCTCCTCTCTTTCCGAAATTTTTATTAATACCATTCTCAAAAAAAATAAAAAATAAAAATCATAAATTTTGGAGAATTCAATATTTACCAGGGCCGCAACGACAAATGACGGCCCTATTCTTGGGGGCCGCCATTTGTCTTTGTGGCCCCTCAAAAACAAAAAAATTCACTGTAATATGCTGAGTTTTTTTGGTTTTTTGAGGGGCCGTAACGACAAGTGATGGCCCTCAAGAATGGAGCCGCTATTTGTCGTTGCAGCCCTAGTAAATATGGAATTCTCCAGTTTCAGTGGTCTTTTGATTTATTTTATTTTTTTGGAATGGTATTAATGAAAATTTCGGTATCTCTTAACCTTAATTTGTTTTATATAATATTGTTTCTAAAACCTTTACATAGTATTGTTTCATAATTAGTCAACTAAAATCACTTAATTAGTAACATATATGAGTTAACACATGAGAAAGATTCCTAAAATCAGATTTGAGTATAAATTTTCACACCAAAAAAAGGAAAAAATTTATCCTTAAACCTTATATTCAGATTTTAGGAGTGTTACAAATTTGATAATACAGATTCAATTCCTTGTGATATATAAAACCAAACAAAACATATTATGCCTTGCACATGGACATAGTGCCAAACTGATAATGTTTACAGAGATCTAATACTACAATATGTATTATGGAAGCAAAAATAATTTAATAACTTGCAAAAGTGACATAGTGCCTTGCATATGAAAGTAATTTAGTATGGGCAGCGTCACAATTGCATGGGTACCCATGCAAATAAGAAAAAAAAAACACATTTTTCTCAACCAATCAAGCTGTGACACGTCAAAATTACGAGATATTTGAACCATCTCAATTGCATGGGCTATCTAGCTAATTTTAACCCATGCAAAAGAGGTTAGGATAGACATATAAATGTGGCTTACCCGGCCTTTTTGAACTGAAATCAGCTAGCCTACATATATATTCTGCTAGCTCGTCCATAATTTTGAAGAAAGGATACACATGCATGAAGCCTCTTTATTTAATTTTGTTGGAATTAAAGATTGGAGAAGAAACTAATTAACCAACCCAACCATGCATCTCCATTCATGAACTCGATCGCTAGCTAAGAAGTAATTTTGGTGAGATCGATGATAGCTAGCTAGAGAAGGGAGAAGCCATGCAGCTAGCAGAACAGTAGAACGAACTGGAGTGCAAATGGGCCACCGTCTGGGCTGGGCCGGATATTTACCTCCAACTCGGAAGAATGAGGGTAACGGATTTTAACTTTATGCAGTGCTGTTTTGATTGAAATTTGAAAGGAACAAAACTATCCGGTCCTCGTATTATTGTACCAGCACTAGAATCCAAATCCTTTGTTATAAAACACATACTGGACTGGACCATCAACTAAAACGGGCATGCATGAGATGATCAATTAAAACTTTGGTTCGGTCCAGGTATGGGTTGACTTGGTTCAGTCTTACCCCTTTCACACCACACACCAACACGGAAAGGCTACTTAACTTCTATATACAACTTTTCAAAACTAAAAACTAACTTCTAAATCGAAAATTGTAATTGCCATAGGTTTTTTTGGGGGGTTGGTTTTGGGAAAAAATTTACTGGGTCAACAGATATTCGTTAAATTAAAATTTACAGATACGAATGATTATCCGTATTTGAATCTGTATACGCTTCCGAAATCAAAATCGTATCCGTATCTGCATAAATCATATTCATATTCGCATCCGTATCCACAAATTATCTGTATTTTTTGAATATTCAAATCCGCAAATATTCAAATACGGATCCGGATCCGGACAGATAATATCTGATCCGTTTACATCCCTAGTTTGTTTGAATATTGTAAACTGGTAATTTTTCTTTAAATTTTTATTTTTTTTCAATTTTTTTATATATATGCATGTAGATGCTACTTTTAATTGTTTCAGATTATGTACATCTTATCACATAATTCTGTAAAATGAACTTTTGAATTATGTAAACTTAAGATATAAAATGTACAATTTATCTTTTTATATATCTTGCATTCAAAAACTACAATTTCATATTTTGAAACCTGTAGATCAGATCTTGCTGTAAAACTATGTTTTGAAATCACATAAACCTTACCGTTAATTCCTCCTATGCCTCCTCTTGTGCTTCCTCCTCCCTCGCTCACACGATCTCTCTCAGAATCTGACTCGTCTCTTCTGCGGTGGCTCCTCCAGTTCTTTTCTCTCTCCACCGTCTGGGCTAGGCCGGATATTAACCAGGCTATTATAATAATTAAGCACTAGTTTGGTAGGGGCGGCGATGCATCAAGAGAAAGGAATTCCAACTGAGAAAAATGAGGAGTCAAGATTTTAACAGAGTAGTTTTGACTTTATGCAGCGCACAAACCATATACAGTGCTGTTTTGATTTTATAGTCCGTGCGCTGCATGAAGCCAAAACGGCTCTGTTAAAATATTTACCCAGAGGCCTTGACAAAACCAGCACTATGTACATACAACTAGATGATAGTTGTGCAAAAAATTTCCTCTAATTTAAGAAATCAGTGATCATAATATGTTTTTCCTTACAAAAAAAAAATAACACAAAATTAATATAAACTATGTATCTATTTTCAATTGCTGAAAACTCTGCGGCTACGAATTGCATTTCTGTCTCTGTTTTTGTATTTCACAGAACCACCTGGTTGTGTCAACGAAGGTAGCCACGTAAAAAGTTTTCCGAGATCTTTGTTTCTAGTAATTGCATTTCCTTTGTTTTCATTTATCCCGAATTTCTCCCTCTCAATTGCCTCCATTATATCCTCCCGTGTCACTATCCTGCCACCTGGACACATCATCAAGTAATATGAATACAAGGGCCTTTCATAATCTATAATTAAAGTAAACCGAAATAATAAGTCGAGAAATACCTCTTCTGACAGCAAGTAAAGCGGCCTCATTGGCAATGTTTGCCAGTTCAGCACCGACAAAGCCCTCGGTTAAACTGGCGACTAAATCACATACCATCTCTGTCTCCTCCTCCAAGGGAACTCCTCTTAGATGAACGGCCATGATTCTTTTCCTCCCTTCGAGATCGGGTTCTCCTACAAACACCTTTCTAGAGAACCTGCCTGGTCGCAGCAATGCCGGATCCAATGTGGCTGCTCGGTTTGTGGCCGCCATTACGATCACTTGCTTGTCAGAGTCAGAGTCAAACCCATCCATCTCCGTCAGTAGCTAAATTGCAGGAATGCACAATGCATGGAAACGACATTTATATATGCTTTTATATGTTTCTCTTAAACTATAGAAACATCCAAAATCCACACAGAAAATTTACCTGATTTAGAGTCTGATATCTCTCGGAGTTAAAACCATCCCTCTCAGTACCAACAGCATCCAGCTCATCAATGAACACAACAGCTGGCGCCTCTCGTCTCGCCTCTTTAAACAAATCCCTAACCCTAGCTGCGCCTCTGCCAACATACATCTCTACGAACTCGCTAGCTGATACAGAGAAAAATGGCACACCAGCTTCACCGGCTACAGCACGGGCCAACAATGTCTTGCCCGTACCAGGTGGGCCCACAAGTAAGATACCTGTCAGTAGTTTTGCACCGAGTTTTTTGTAATCCAAAGTGCCTTGCAGACAATTCATCACCTAGCAGAAATGATACAGCAAATTACACGAAATTACAGAATCAGTTCAGTGCTATCTCATGACCAAATTTAAACATGTGCAAACTTTTTATTCCTTTTGGTAAACATATAGAAGAGCTTAATTTTAATTAGGTATATTGATTTTTTTTATGTTTTAAGGATTCTTCTGTTTATTCTAAAGTAAGAGTGTTTGCTTTGCACCTTACAGTACAAAATCGGTACTGAAACTAATTTCAACTTTCCTTCATGCATAGCAAAAGACTCAAGGCTATGTGCTAATTACATCTGCTTAAATTAATGGTCCAAAATTTTATTTAATTTTATGAAAAAAAAAACCAGGTTAAAAAAAATTATAAAATAAATAATAGACAAGAGCAATAGCAGAAATTTTAGAAATCACCTCAATTAGTTCTTCTTTAGCTGAATCTACACCTTGCACATCATCAAAAGAAACCATTTGTCCTGTACCAGTACGGTTTTTCTTTCTTTTATTACCATTAAGCCTCCTCTCTAAAATCCAAATGAAAGGAATAATCGCGATCCATACTCCAGCAATTGTGCCTGTACAGGAAACCAGCAAACTAGAAACAGGCATAGGCACCGAACGGTAAATTACCCCTTTATTGCGTAACAATCCAAGAAGAAATTTCTCGTCTCCGTCGATCTTTCTTGTACAATACCTGCAAGATAGTTGCTTCTCAAACCAATTTGATCTCATTTTGGACCTAATTAGCCTCATTTCAGCTTCAGTCTGTGCAATTAACCTCAACAGTTGAGGAAATACATGACATACTGGTTTTTTGTTATGATTGTTAGCAATTATGAAAGGAACTGTTGTACCAGTAAGACCCATTTACATTTTGCAACTTGAATAAGCATGTTGCTCTTCCTCCTGGGCTTGTTCATTAGAAATCTTATCGAAATATATGCACCTAGCGCCTTCTTCGAAAACAACGGCTGATACATGGCCGAGCTTAACACCATTTACAAGCTCTGAATAAGGCACCTCCTTAAAAATGTAACCATTGGGAGGAAGCCGAGACAGCATGAGAGGTAGACCCAACATAAGTAAAATAAGTAATGCCAAGTCCTTGGGAGAATTCATCCTTTCACTGATCCACTGAGCTGCTGAGGTAAATTTGTGTTTTAAGAAGTCTCTTAGTTGGTGAAGAAAGAGAATTATTTGATTCATCCATGGTGGTTTTTTCTCTGTGTTATTTCCGAGTGCATTTGGGTTTTGGGTCAGTCTGGGTACACAACGGGAGATGCGAAGCGCGTTTGATTTGTGCAACCAATACCAGTACCAGTACCAGTGCATGTGCAAGTGCTGGGGTTTAGTTAGTCTTAGTCTTAGAGAGATGAAACCAAGACTGGGCCGTGGAAGAAGAGAAAGAGAAAGAGGAGGAGAGTTGGATTGGAGAGGAATGGAGAAGAGCGCCATTTCGGATTCGGGTTTTGGGTATGCGAGCTCTGTCACTTAGTTTTAGTTTACGCCATGAGAATTTTTTAGTTCCCTTCCTTTCTTTCTAGTTTCAATTCATTGAATGATGGAAGATGGAAGATAGAATACCGCTGCACCTGCACCGGTCCTTTAAATGGGCCCAAAATTAAAGGCCCGTATATACCTATGAAGGCCCATACCCAGGCCCATATATATGTAGTTCGTAATTTATTTTGTTGATATTACAGATTTGAGAAAAAACTAACCGAAACATCCATTGAACTATCAACTAGCTATGCTAACAAGTAATTTTCATCAGATGATAGGGAAGCCATGCTGCACAATATTATAAATTATTTCAGATTTATCTCCAAAATAAATAAATAAAAACCTCTTTATAAAGCATTTCCACACTACAACGAACTCCACTTGCTAATCGCAGGAATGATGCCAAAATAATGTAGAAATTAACCTTTATAAGTTTGACCCGCTAGCTTTGTAGAAATTAACAGGTATCAAAAACAATTTTTTTGGAACAACTAAAATCCTTATTGGGTTCTTCAAACCCGGTTTTGGACTTCGACCCGCTAGCTTTGTATAGTCCGAGTTCGGACTTGGATTCCCTACAAGACCCGTTCACTGTGACTGAGGTTGAGTTGGCAATTAAGCAACTTGCGAAGAACAAAGCCTCAGACCCGGATGGAATTCCGAATGAGTTTCTCCAAGTGTATTGGCTAGCTAGAGTTAAAGGAGGAGATTATGCTTATAATGAGAGGATTATATCATAACCAGATTCGACTCGAAGAAGTGAATCAAGCAAATGTCATAATGATTCCAAAGAAAGAAGGAATCCCCAACTTCGGTGAATGATTATAGGCCGATTAGCTTGAAGAACCCAAAGTTCTATCGAATAGGCTTAGATTAAAATTGCCGGATCTCATTTCACCGAGTCAAACCGCGTTTATACAAGGCCGCCAAATCACGGAAAATTTCGTGGCTACTAGGAAGGTTTTACAACACATTTCGGCTTCAAAGAAACCAGTGGTTTTCCTTAAGATAGATTTCGCGAAAGCTTTCGACTCTATTAAATGGGATTTTCTAGTTATAATCATGTTAGCCAGGGGGTTTCCGCAAAGATGAACCGATTGGATCCAAACCCTTCTCACAACTTCTTCGTCAAGGGTGATCATTAACGGGGAAAATTCAGAATTTTTTGGGCACAAGAGGGGGTTACGCCAAGGGGATCCCCTCTCGCCCATGCTCTTCAATTTAGCGGTCGATACTTTCCAACATATTATCTCGACTACTAACTGTACCCTCCAAATCGGCATTACTAGAAAGATTAAAGAGTCGTTGCTAGCCTTCCAATATGCGGATGATACGGCCGTCATTGCGGCGGCCAATATCACTGAAACTAGTAATTCGACTGTTTGCTTCAATTTCCGGACTCAAGGTGAACTATGCTAAGAGCTTGTTCATTCCATTAAATGTCCCAGATATGGATCTGGCTTGGGTGCAAGCCGTGTTGGGTTGTTCTAAAGGTCAATTCCCGATCTCTTACTTAGGGTTGCCCTTGACAATCCTCAAACCGTCAAAAGAACAGTTCATGCCTCTAGTGGAGCGCATTGAAAAGAAGTTGGGGGGGTTGGAAAGGAAAGTTTATTTCTAGAGGTAGACTACAATTGGTGAAGTCGGTGCTCTCTTCCATACCGATTTATCACATGATGTGTTTTAGGTTACCTCAATGGGTCATAATGAGGATCGATAAGGTGAGACGGCAATTATTATGGGGTAAATCAATTGATTTAAAATGGGGAATCTCTCTCACAAATTGGACGATCGCATGCACTCCAAAAGTTTGGGGTGGGCTCGGTCTCTCCAATCTAAATTTGGTTAACATAGCACTACTATTAAGATGGTGGTGGAAAGCGTATCATGAACCAACATGCCTTTGGTCAATGACTGTTGAGATGTTGCGAAGGAAGGGAACCACAGCAGAGGGCCCTAAGTTCTGGTAAATTAAGGGTTCTTTTTTTTGCGGGGGCAACTACGTGTTGAAATAAATGGTGGTCCATATCGTTGCCTATATGGACCATATCTTCAAAGAAGGAAGGCAACAGCTGGGGGAATCAATCAGAGTTATTACATTCTCATTTTACTACATTCCCATTTTAGATAATTGTATTAGGAAACAAATCTCTCTATTCTCTCTAATCTCTCTATATATTCTCTTCTCATCTATGTAATCATCATTCAAAAAAAGAAATAAAAAAGGTGTGTGTGAGTGTGGAGGACGTAGGCACCAAGTTGGTGCCGAACCTCATTAAATACTGTGTTCTTCTTTTTCTCTGTTTGTGTGTATGTTTACTCGTGTACGGATTGTATCCAGTGATACACGGTCCGTATAAAAATTCCGCAGGTTGATTTTTACATGGTATCAGAGCGGGTCTAGATCTAAAGACCAGCAATGGAAGACATCTCTAAGACAAGAGGTGGGAAGGACCAAGACCACAGTGCAGACATGACACTTCTTCAAGCGCTGAAGGAACTTCTCACCACCCAGAAGGAGATAAGGCAGAAAGTGATGTGCGGCAGTGACAACACCTTCAACCCTGTAGTCATGGCGATGAAGGGTGCGGACCGTGAAGGTCGGTACACGGACCGTGCACCAGAGGTATCACTCTCTCTTAAATCTGGAACAAAACAGGGAAAATGGTGTACTCACTGCAACAATCCGAGGCACACCAGAGAAACATGTTTCCAACTGCATGGGTACCCAGATTGGTGGCAGGACTTGAAAGAGAAAAAGGCAGCAGGGAACAAGAAGGGACAGGTTCACTTGGCAGGACGCACGGACCGTGCAAATGGGCATACGGACCGTGCAGAAGCCGGTACAGGTTAAGCAACTCTGACACTCGCAACTCATGTCGAAGGTACAGAAAGTTCGACTGGCAAAGGTAAAGTCTTTACTACACAGAATTTAGACAAATGGGTGATAGATTCAGGGACAACCGACCACATGACTTATGAAAAGTCAGATCTTGATAGAATTGGGGAATCTAACCGGAAAGAAATCGTGAATGCAAACGGAGTTTCCTCACCGGTTATAGGATCAGGAACTATAAATGTGTCTGAATCTTTGTGTTTGAAAGACACTCTACTCGTACCATCTTTGACCACAAAGCTTATATCAGTGGGTCGATTAGCTGAAGACCTAAATTGTGCAGTTTTGATGTATCCAAATTTTTGTATTTTTCAGGACATCCTAACGAAGGAGATACTTGGGCGTGGTATTAAGCGCAATGGACTGTATCACCTCGAAGACTTGAGTACTGGTTTTACGTGTCTCGCGAATAGAAGCATTCAAGGAGACAATATTTTGTTGTGGCATAAGAGGTTAGGACACCCGTCTGTTGGGTATATGAAAAAGAGCTTTCCTTCTTTATGGGTTGGTATATCAAACTTTGAAATTCAATGTGAAACTTGTATTCGAAGTAAAAGTCACAGAACTTCTTATCCTAGTGTTTGTTATAAAGATTTGGAATTTGTTGATTTGGTCCATTCTGATGTGTGGGGCCCTACCCCAGTTAATTCTGTAGACGGGGAAAGGTGGTTTGTTCTTTTCACTGATGATAGTACTAGAATGACATGGTTATTCTCTTGAAACATAAAAGTGAAGTTGCAAACTGTTTTGTGGATTTTTCAAATCTAATTCAGAGACAATTTGGAAAGACGATTAAAATTCTTAGGAGTGACAATGGGGGGAGTATGTAAATACCTTCTTGGGAAATTTTTTCAAAACCAATGGTATTATACATGAAACTTCTTGTGTCGGTACCCCTCAACAAAATGGTGTGGCAGAAAGGAAAAATCGCCATATTTTGGAAATTGCTAGATCTCTGTTATTTGAAAATAATGTACCCCAGAATTTCTGGAATCATGCCATATCTACCGCTGTGTATCTTATGAACCGAATGTCATCTAGTATACTAAAATTCCTTACTTCTTTACAAAAACATTCCTCTTTTGTGCAAATTACCTCCGCTCTAAATCTGGCACCTAAAGTGTTTGGGTATGTAGCATATGTCCATGTTCCAAGGGAGAAAAGAACCAAGTTAGACCCTTGCGCAATTAGGTGCATGTTTGTCGGGTATGAAAATCACCAAAAAGGATATAAATGTGTTGATTTGGAAACTGGAAAGACCTATGTGACAATGGATGTGACTTTTTTGGAAAGTGAGTCCTATTTTCGGGACCAGCAGAGATCAGTTCAGGAAGAAAATCCAACGATTTGGTGGGAAACCGCACATGATAACACGGATCATATGGACAGCCACACGGACCGAACACAGACTGACACGGACCGAACAGATGGTGATCCGGTCCGTACAGAAGGAGACAGGGACCGTACAGAAGAAGAAACTGACCGATCAGAAGATGACACGGACCGTGCAGAGGATGACACGGACCGTGTCCTAGGACCTGAGGACGGCCGATCGGAAGATGAAGTGATACAGTCCGATGAGGAGGAAGAAATACCACGCTCCAGTTCTCCAGAGGATGTCCCCGAGGTAAGTTCCCTAAATCCTAATCCTATTAGACGGTACCCTATGCGAACCACCCGAAATGTACTACCAAAACGGTATAGAACAAATGGTGATAGCCAAGAAGGATATGTCATATCCAATTACACTAGTACAGTCGGGTTGTCCAACATGGTGAGAAATTTAGTGAGGAATTATCAAAGATTCGAGTACCCACCAGTGTAACAGAGGCAGTGCTCGATCCCAAATGGATTGAAGCTATGGAAACTGAGATGAAAGCCCTAGAAACCACTAAAACTTGGAATTTGGTAGAACTTCCGACTGGGAAGAAACAGTAGGATGCAAGTGGGTGTTTTCGGTGAAATATGATGCTACAGGTAAAGTTGAGCGCTATAAGGCACGGTTGGTGGCAAAAGGGTACACTCAGACATATGGTATAGATTTCCAGGAAACTTTTTCCCCAGTTGCAAAACTTAACATAGTTCGAGTTTTATTATCTTTTACAGCAAACCTTGACTGGCCCCTACATCAGTTTGATGTGAAGAATGCATTTCTGCATGGTGATTTAGAAGAGGAAATCTATATGGATCTACCGCCAGGATATTCCCACCAAAACAACAAGAAACTGGTGTGCAAGTTGGAACAGAGTCTATATGGCTTAAAACAGTCCCCCCGGGCATGGTTCGGGCGGTTCTGTAAGGCCATGAAAAGCTATAACTACAATCAAAGTGATTCTGATCATACTATGTTCTTCAAGCATCGTCAAGGCAAGGTAACCATCTTAATTATCTATGTTGATGACATGATAATTACAGGGGACGATACTATGGAAATCAAGTGGCTCGAGCAGAAGTTATCATAGGAATTTGAGATGAAGGATCTAGGCGGTCTAAAGTACTTCTTGGGAATAGAGGTACTGCGCTCAAAGGACGGTATATCTCTATCACAGAGGAAGTATACACTTGACTTACTTACAGAGGTGGGGATGCTCGATTGTAAGCCAGCTGATACACCCACAATTCCGAACCTGAAGTTTGAAGATGACCCAGAAGATCCGGAGGTGGATCGGGAAGCCTATCAGAAATTAGTAGGTAAACTCATTTACCTATCTCATACTAGACCCGATATTGCATATGCTGTGAGCATGGTGAGTCAGTTTATGCAGGACCCGAGAAAACAACACATGGATGCTGTGATAAGAGTTTTGCGGTATCTAAAGAAAACTCCAGGGAAAGGCATTCAGTTTAGGAAAAATGGACACTTGGACGTTTGGGGATACACATATGCTGATTGGGCTGGAGACAGAATAGGTCGAAAGTCAATGTCAGGATACTTCACCTTTGTGGGAGGAAACCTGGTTACTTGGAGAAGTAAGAAACAGAATGTGGTGCACTGTCAAGTGCAGAAACAGAATTCAGAGGAATGTCGAAGGGCCTATGTGAGTTGTTGTGGTTGAGAAAACTTATGAATGAATTGAAATATGGGCCAAAAGGAGAAATGCGACTACATTGTGATAATAAGTCAGCAATTGAGATAGCCCATAACCCAGTACAACATGACATGACCAAGCACATAGAAATTGATAGACATTTCATCAAACAAAATTTGGAAGAAAAGATCATCTCATTTCCATTTGTAAGATCAGAACAACAGTTGGCAGACATGTTAACAAAGGCGGTGTCAACTAAGTGCTTTGAAGATTCGATTGCCAAGTTGGGTATGATAGATGTCTACCTACCAACTTGAGGGCGGGTGTTGAAATAAATGGTGGTCCATATCGTTGCCTATATGGACCATATCTTCAAAGAAGGAAGGCAACAGCTGGGGGAATCAATCAGAGTTATTACATTCCCATTTTACTACATTCCCATTTTACTACATTCTCATTTTAGATAATTGTATTAGGAAACAAATCTCTCTATTCTCTCTAATCTCTCTATATATTCTCTTCTCCTCTATGTAATCATCATTCAAAAAAAGAAATAAAAAAGGTGTGTGTGAGTGTGGAGGACGTAGGCACCAAGTTGGTGCCGAACCTCATTAAATACTGTGTTCTTCTTTTTCTCTGTTTGTGTGTATGTTTACTCGTGTACGGATTGTATCCAGTGATACACGGTCCGTATAAGAATTCCGTAGGTTGATTTTTACACTACGAAAACTGAAACCCATCTTTGATTGGAGCACATCCTGGACCATAGGTGATGGAACTTCAATCTCCTACTGGTTTGATCCATGGCAAGGCAGGCCGTGCGTGAGAGAATTGGGAGATGTGCTTTCTCTTGAACGTATTTCGCTTAGAGATGCGTTTCAAGCATTGCCTTCGATAGATCCTACTTTTAATTTGCAAACGGCAATCAATTTTACAAATACTGAGGATGCTATTTTTTGGCTTTGGGAAAGTTCGGGGGTCTATTCTGCAAAATCTGCATATGAAATGCTGTCAGGGGATGGTATGCTTAAATGGCAATTTAATTTCATCTGGGGCTTAAACATCCCTCCCTTGGTCAAATTATTTGTATATTTTCTGTTACAGGGCAAACTTCTAACTCGGGATGTTCTGGCAAAGCGGGGAATGAATTTCGGTTTGCAGTGCCCTCTTTCTGTGCAGAAATTGCTCAAGAGAATCCATTGTGCATACCCTCTTTCTGTGCCCAGTGGCAGTGGAGGTTTGATTTCACACTCAACAGATACTGAAGTCTGGAATGCCTCATGGTCGCAAGCAAAAACAAGTTCTACCATCTCAAAACAGGAATGGGCAGTGCGTTTCACTTGTGTGGCATGGCAGATTTGGAAGTTGCGCAACTCAATAATTCTCAGAGAAGAGAGTAAACCTACTAGAGTCGTTGCTGATTTTTCTGTGCATGAGATGAAATTGTGGTTGAAATGTTGTTAATAGTTGTTGCTGGGTTGTATTGATCTCTTGCTCTCAGAAATACATGGCTACAGGGCATTGTGTTTTGCATGAGCGTGTATATGGCTTTTTTTTCCTTGTATTGAACGTTGTAAGCTCGAATTTTATTTAATCAAACACTGGCAGCTTCTGTCAGCTTATCAAACAAAAATTCTCTCTCACTCTTCCTTTTTCGTAAATGAATAAGAAACATTTCAAATTTGTTAAAAGGAGTTGTGAGGGTAGTTTCTGCATTTCTCACTTGCATGGGTATAATTGAAGGCAAAGATCTTTGTAACCTATCATTCTATTGATAAACAAAAGAAGACAAATTTTACAAATAAACAATTCTAGCATTATAAATTTCATATTCATGGTTTAATTCAACCAGACCTTTCTGAAACGAAAAACAGCTTCAAAAAATATCTATGAATCATATAATTTTCCAGTTGCCAAATGAACTACATAGGCAAAATAACTAAACCGTTTAAAAACAAAATAACAAAATACATAATTTTCCAGTTGCCAAAGAAGAAGAAGAAGAATACAGTTCTTGAACAAATATACGATCGTGATCTAAGAAGAAGAAGAAATCAGTGATCGTGAACAAATATTCGATCGCGATATTATGTACATACAACTACATCATAGTGGTGCAAAAAATTTCAGAAATCAGTGATCCTAATATATATATTTCTTCTTACAAAAAATTAATATATAAGACTTAAAACTCAAAAAATTTTCAAGTACTCAAAACTCAGCGGCTACCAATTGCATTTCTGTCTCTGTTTTTGTATTTCACAGAGCCTTGAGCCAACGATGGTAGCCACGGAAAAAGTTTTCCGAGAGCTTTGCTTCCACTAATTGCATCTGCTTTGTTATCATTTATACCGAATTTCTCCCTCTCGATTGCCTCCATTATATCTTCCCGTGTCACTATCCTGCCACCTGGACACATCATCAATTAATACTTTCATTATTTATACTTTCTGACAGCAAGTAAACCGATATAACAAGTCGAAAAATACCTCTTCTGACAGCAAGTAAAGCAGCCTCATTGGCAATGTTTGCCAGGTCAGCACCAACAAAGCCGTCAGTTAAACTCGCGATTAAATCACACACCACCTCTGTGTCCTCCTCCAAGGGAACTCCTCTTAGATGGACGGCCATGATCCTTTTCCTCCCTTCGAGATCGGGTTCTCCTACAAACACCTTTCTAGAGAACCTGCCTGGTCGTAGCAATGCCGGATCCAATGCGGCTGCTCGGTTTGTGGCCGCCAGTACAATCACTTGCTTGTCAGAGTCAAACCCATCCATCTCCGTCAGTAGCTAAATTGCAGTAATTCACAATGCATGGAAACAAACATTTATGCTTTGTTTTCATATCTGATATGTTTCTCTTAAAATATAGAAGAAATAACATTTATGCAAGTACCTGGTTTAGAGTCTGATCTCTCTCATGGCTAAAACCATCCCTCTCAGTACCAACAGCATCCAGCTCATCAATAAACACAACAGCTGGTGCCTCTCGTCTGGCCTCTTTAAACAAATCCCTAACCCTAGCTGCGCCTCTGCCAACATACATCTCTACAAACTCACTAGCAGATACAGAGAAAAATGGCACACCAGCTTCACCGGCTACAGCACGGGCTAACAATGTCTTGCCCGTACCAGGTGGGCCCACAAGTAAGACACCTGTCGGTAGTTTAGCACCAAGTTTTTTGTAATCCAAAGTGCCTTGCAGACAATTCACCACCTAGCAGAAATGATGCACCAATTTAGACGAAATTACAAAATCAGTTCAGTGCCAATTTGCTATATCTCATGACCAAATTTAAACATGTGCCAACTTTTTTTCTTACCTTTTTGGTAAACATATGGAAGAGCTTTTTAATTAGGTATATTGATTTTTTTATGTCTTAAGGATTCTTCTGTATATTCTAAAGTAAGAGTGTTTGCAGTTGCACCTCACAGTACAAAATCGTTACTGAAACTAAATTCAATTTTCCTTTGTGCACAGCAAAAGGCTCAGGCTATGTTCCTAATTAAATGGTCCAAAACATTTTATTTAATTTTACGAAAGAAAGCAGGTTTAAAAAATATTAACAAATAAATAAATAAGCAAACAAAGACGAGCAATAGCTGCAATTCTAGAAATCACCTCAATTAGTTCTTCTTTAGCTGAATCTACACCTTGCACATCATCAAAAGAAACCATTTGTCTGGTACCAGTACGGTTTTTCTTTCTATTATTACCGTGAAGCCTCCTCTCTAAAAGCCAAATTACAGGAATAATCCCGACCCATACTCCAACAATTGTGCCTATACAGGAAACCAGCAATCTAGACACAGGCGGAGGGACCGAACGGTAAATTACCCCTTTCTCACGTAACAATCCAAGAAGAAATTTCTCGTCTCGGTCCATCTTTCTTGTACGGTACCTGCGAGATACTTGCTTCTCAAACCAATTTGATCTTATTTTGGACCTAATTAGCCTCATTTGAGCTTCAGTCTGTGCAATTATGATAGATAGAGTACAGATATACTGAAAGGAAGTGTTGTACCAGTAAGACCCATTATAAAATAAAATCAGTGAGTGAGGTGCAGGTACCTTTTGGTAGTTGAAGAAGCATGTTCCTCCTGAGCTTGTTCATTAGAAATTGTATGGAAATATATGCACCTAGAGCCTTCTTCGAAATCAACGGCGGATACATGGCCGAGGTTAATGCCATTTACAAGTTGTGAATAAGGCACCTCCTTTAAAGTGTGAACACTGGTTCGAATCCTAGAGAGCATGAGAAATAGACCCAACACAAGTAATGCTATGTCCTTGGGAGAATTCATCCTTTCTCTGATCCACTGAGCTGCGGCCGTCAAATTCAATTTGTGTTTTAAAAACTCTCCCAGTCGGTGAAGATATAGAATTATTAGCTTTATCCACTGAGCTGGTGGCTTCTGCTCTGTGTTTCCGGTGGTCAGTCTGTGTACACAACGGGAGGTGCAAAGCGTGTTTGATTTGTGCAACCAGTACCAGTACTGCATGTGTAAGTGCTGGGGTTTAGTTAGTCTTAGTCTTAGAGAGATGAAACCAAGACTGGGCCGTGGAAGAAGAGAAAGAGGAGGAGAGTTGTTGAATTGGAGAGAAATGGAGAAGAGCGCCATTTCGGATTCGGGTTTCGGGTTTGCGAGCTCTGTCACTTAGTTTTAGTTTACGCCATTAGGTTTTTTTAGTTCCCTTTCTTTCTAGTTTCATTGAATGATAGAAGATAGAACCCCCACCGTTCATTCATTCATAAATTAACGAAGTAGAAACTTTAACTGGCACCGCAGCACCGGCCCTTTAAATGGGCCCCAAATTAAAGGCCCGTAGACCCAGGCCCATATATACAATTATACATCACACATATAATTCACATCAAAACGATCAATGGAGCCTGTTAATTAATTTGATCCCAAATTAGTCCCTTAAGTGATTAACTAATTAAAGTCCATCAAAGAGGAGTGCCAAGTTAGTTCTGTTTTATCACCAGATTAATTAATTTTTGGGTGTTTTAGTTGAGATGCCAAGAGTATGTTCCGAAAAAAGAGAGCGACAAGTAGTTGGTGTTAAAATTGCTAAAAGCCTAATTAACTAAACACAATTAAGTTGACACAAAACAGCTTACTCCTAATATAATATTATACGCAGTTCCCTTCCCTGCCTGCCTACATATATATAATATACTTAAAGGCATACAAAGTACAACATAAGATGAGAGAGGCCTCCTAGTTCACCAAAAAAATACACCGGAAGAAAGTCACAATTGCCACATATAATCCCAAGTTTTAATAAAGGATCAAGTTGAGTCAAGTCGAGTCAATACCCGAACCACCACCATTGCTCTGTGTTAAGCACCATGGTCATGGTCTCCCTCTAATCATGCCATGATTTGCTTACCACCTAGCAAAGGTTATTCGCGCGGTTCGTTCTTGACTCGACCCGTTGCATACGTCAACTCTACCCCTGCCTCTCTTCTCTCTGTTTTTTTTTTTTAATTCAATTCAATTAAATTCATCATACATCGCAGTTCAATGCCGCCTTTATCTTCTGTATGGTACAGGAGATGAGGTTGTTCACCGTCTCAACTGATTCAACCGTAAGCTTTGCCGTCGGTTGGCTATTCACCAAGATTTGAAATGCAACTGTTAAGAGAGATCCAGATCCACCTACTTTGCTCTCTCCATCTCCTCCAGTACTACTCCTCCCACATGCACCGACTCCGGGCCCATCTGGCAGTATTGCAAAACCCGAAGGGAGAAGTGCCACATAGGTAGAGTCCCCACCACTCATGACCAAGTGCATTGCTGGTATATCAACCGGTGCATAGACCACCATTGACCCAGACGGGTCAGTGCAAGTCTCCTGCAGTATTAGCATGCTGCTCTGATTTGAACTCACAGCCTGCATTGCATGGTAAGTAAGAGATTATTATATTGATTACAATTAATTAATTAATAATAATATCTGTTGATTATATTATTTTATTGTGTAACATGCAAAGGTAGCTAGCTAGTAGAATATAATAAATTATTATTCTATGTATGTATGTATGTATGAGAGAGAAAGTGACGGATGAGGATTGATTGATTGACCCAGTTAAAAGCTTGATGAGAAAGGGGCCCAGCTAGAGTGACTCTTAAAGGAGAGAAGTCTAGGTTTTGAACTCTAAAGGGGCTGGGGCTGGCTGGACCTAGAAAAGTAGAAAGTAGAGAGAGAGAGAGAGAGACAGACAGCCAACTTTTTGATATCTGTCCCTTTCTGCAACGGGTCATAGATGTCAACTCCTATACATTGATTCATATATAAATGCAAATAAGAGTGTGTGGGCTTTTACAGATGTACCCCTCCAAGTCCAGGACCACACTTTGCCTGGTCCCCCACTTTTTGGATCTAATCTTTCTCTGGCCTAATGCAATGCAATGCAATCCAAATATGCAATGCAATGCAGTACGTATGCACTATTCCTACTTGTCTCCTTTTGTCCTATTTATTATCAATTTCTCATCCATCTCTCTGTGTACACTATGTGAAACACTATGTGCTGTGGGACAGGTACACGGGAGGACACCCCATAAGAAATTATGAACACTTTATTTAAGGAGTTAGTACAACTCTTCTCTTTTATATATTGCACCATTATGGCCTCTGAACTAATATTAAGGCGCAATCAATACTCTCTTCCTTTACACTGCATACATATACACCTCCATAAATAGTCTACTCTCATCATGTCATGTGCTAATGTTACCTCAACTGTAGTGTGCATTAAGTAAACACAAAAGCACTTTCCAAAATTCACAACTAATCAATCAACACATGCATGTAAAAAAAGTATTTTAAATTAAGAAAATGTAACTTACACTAGCACGAAGAAGGGAAACGGAGTTGCCGTGATGCTGTCCCTTAGCAATATGTGCCATCTCCTGCATTGGCCCACCATTTGAAAGAATGTCCCACTCGCTACGCAGACGCTCATCACGCAAGAAATCAAAGAGGCGTTGCGGTGCCACCGGAACCCAAACTGAGGTGGCAGCACTGAGCACAACGCCAGGTGGCTCCCCAGGTTCATCCACGCTCTGACGTGTCATCACCTTCACATCCTCACCCACATTGCCGCCCCCCACTAACTTGCTCCATTTGTGTGCCGATGATGCACACACTCCCGCACAAAAGTTGTCTGTCATTCTTTGCGCCAGCTTCAGCATGCTTCTCCTTCCACTTGCAGTGATTGCTACAAAATTATTACATAAATTATTGCATTTACATTTTTATTTCAGTCAGTTTTTCTTCTCTTTTCTTCAGAACTCAACTGCACTAACATTACATTTTATGCTATATATATACATGTGCAATGCAAGAAATTATCTGCCTTTAACTTTTAGATAATTCAATTATTTTTAGAATATGACCATACTCAATTTTCTTTTTTTTCATTTCAATATTAATTCATCCTACAGATGATACAATAAATATGAAAAGAAAAGCATGTTACTTGTGTTGTCAGTAGAAGGGGCAGAAGATGACATGAGAATAGCAAGGCATTCGCACTGGCGCTGGAGTGTGGCGAGCCAGCGGTGCGCACCAAGGGCAAGACCAGAGCGGAGTATGGGGCGGTAAAGCTGGTGCACAGCCGCTTCCTCATACTCTGCATGCTCAACCCACGTGACCTGTTACACCAATACAAATGCAAAAAAAAAAAAAAACAAGTCGTCTGTTAGCTCATTAATGCACTCACATGCCTCTGCTCCTTTCCAGTGTTTTTAGTGTTCTCCCCCCTGTAACCTTTAGGCCTGTACCAAACACAATACAGGCTTAGATAGACTATACCATACATTTAATTGTACAGAGTTCCTGCTGGTCCACTGTAGTAGATACCTTGTGCCCCAGTATATCATACCCAGTTACAACCAGCCAAAACTATTTACCACATGGTGGGTTTGATTACTGTAAGCAAGTGACAAGTACTTACTATAGTGTAAATATTGTAAATTGTCTTAGCATAACAGGCAAGAGATTAGACCAAGTTAATGTGTGTTTGGGACAACTTCAATCAGTTTTTCAAAAAAAAATGCTAAACAAATGCAAGTGGGGAAGGTGAGGTTTGGAGATCTCAACGAATTTTTAGACAGATTAATTAAGTGGTATAGACAAGGAGCTAGCTCCCTAGGGGAGAGTAGAAGAAGCATCTAATACCCATTTTCCAATTAAACAAAGCAATTAAAAAAAACTTTGGAATATGTATGGATCTACACAAATCATAGAAAAATACATAACATATCTCTTCTCTCTATGAATAGATGAGGCCATGTGATTCTGACAGGATCGTGGCCTCGTGACCCGTAGTTAACTTGTTAGAAAACACTGGTTTAGCCTTTGACTTATGTACGTGCGGCACTAAGTTGCATGGTTATCATTATAATAAACTAATTAACAACATAAATAATTATCCAATAAAATAGAGTTTCACAGTCTTAGTTAGTGGGAAGAGAGTGGTGTGAGTGAATGAATACCTTGCAATAGCCATTTGGCAAGTCTTGCACCAAACAGCCAGAAGGAAGCCTACGGCATTTCATATTGTCGGCTAATGCCGATGAATTCTCTCTGATTCCATCAATAGAAGCATCTACAATAGCCCAGCATCCCTCTGCTAATTGCTTGCAAAAGCGCAGAAAGTTCACATCCCGAATCGGAACTAGCGGAGATAGCACTTGTAATTCAGCATGCATCTGACATTAATTAATTGCAAAACAAAAAAATGATGATGATGATGATGATGATGATGATGATGATCAAAAGAATTAAACAAGAGAAGTGATCAATCAGTTGTAAACTTACAAGTTGCAATGCACCATTTCTGCTCCCTCCCATGCCGCTCGAAAGAACTTCAGTAGTTGTAGCACTTGCAATCACGCAAGAGAACATTTCAGACCATCGAGCCTACACTTCAAATTAATCATATGCATGTTAATTACTTGTAACTAAAAATTAATCTAAGCATTGATCGATCACAAGTTCAACAGTGAAACTTATATACAAGTAGCTAGAAATTAAGAATATAATATAATGTGATAAGAGAGAACAATTAACGCACCGAGTCCATGAGCGTCTCAACAAGCGCCATGCTATTGATGATCACAACACCAGTTTCCCTTGTAGCCTCAGACACGAACCCAACCGGTTTAACTCCAATACACCTGTTGAAACCGCGTAGATACTCCTCATAGTTAAGTGTTTCCTTGCCGCCTTCCAAGCAAGGAATCCACAATGGCTCCTCCATTTGTGCCATCTTGACCAACTCATCAGTGGCCGCAAGTGCTAGTTCCAAAAGCATAGATCTCTCCAACGACTTATCCACGCCACCTCTAGCTGGGGTAATAACAGTACCAAGAGGACTTGATGCATTGTTCGGGAAATCATTTAAACCCGACAGAGAGGTCGCAAAGCCGTTTGTACCGACAGCTAGATCCAAAGAAGAGTTTGGCATGGGGAGGGCAAGAGGAGCACCGGACATTGAAGAAATGGGTTTGCCGAGTAGTTTACCAGCTAAGGCACAGACACGTGTAAGCTCTTCTTTTAACCTTGCATTCTCCATTCTTAGATGTTGTTCTTCTAGAGAGACTTCGCCGAGCATAGCAGGCCCACCGCAGTGATTGCATAAAGGATTTCTCATTGCCTCCCTGATCGACATGTTCTCAGCGCGCAACTTGTCGTTGTCTTGCCTCAGTAGAGTATTTTCATGCCGCTCCATTTGTGTCTGTTCGTTGAAATTAATTAATTAATAATAGTTCATTCATTCAATCAGTAATAAGTGAATGTATGAATACATGTAATGGTTGATTTACCTTCATCTGAGTGCGGCGGTTCTGAAACCAGAACTTGACCTGGCGGTTCTCTAAGCAAAGGCGCTTGCTGAGCTCGGCACGCTGCTTCTCGTCAGGATGCGGGCACTCCTTGAACAATCTGAATTCAGTGAGAGAATGGAATGGAATTAATAAATGAAAGAAAAAGGGATGATTGATTGATTGATTGATTGATTGATTGATTGGGGAGGTAAGGTAGAGTTACGCTTCGAGTTCTTGGATCTGGAGGGGAGTGTGGCGGTGGTATCTCTTCTTCCTTTTGCGAGGGTTTCCAGAAGGGGGCTCGAGGTCGTCAGCAGACAAACCATCCAAGTGATCACTTCCGGATCTACTGTCGTTCTCATCTAATTCTTTAGTTGCTCCGCTTCCCACACTACTTGCTACTACTCCGGGAACATTTCCATCCCTTTGCGCCTCCAGGTTTGTTTGCTAAACCAACAAAAAAGTGTAAGATATGAATAAAAAGGGCAAGGGAGGAAGGGAAGACAATGAAGAGACTGAATAGATTTAGAGTTAGTTAGTTAGTTAGTTAGTTACCAAGGCAAGAGAAAGGGCAGGAGAGGTGAAGAGAGGTTTGCCACCGCCACCGCCACCGTAAGGGAGCATGGCGCCGTCGAAAAGGCTCCCAAAACTCATCCTCCTCAAAGCGGAGCAGGAGCAGCGGAGAGAGAGAAGGCTCCCCTCTCTTAATTAGTGGAGAATAGAATTTCAGTCACTACCTCTACCGCCGTGCATTATATATCCAAGACTGAATATTTCTTCACCATCTATCTCCTCTATCTATGTATCTATGTATCTATGTATGATGTATTCAAGGGTCGAAGGAAAGTTGGGTTGGAGAGTTGGAGCTTCTGTCTCCTCTCTCTCTCTCTCACTTTCTCTCTTGTGTTGTCTTCTCTCTCTCTTTCTCTCTTCTCCCTTCTCTCTTCTATCTCGTGTTGTGTGTTGTGTAGTTGTGTAACCCAACCCTGCCTTGTGCGTAGCGTAGGCAAAGGTAAGATAAGTAACAAAAAGCGCCACAAGACACTTGGGATAAAGTAATAATATTAAAATAATAAATGTAGTGTGGCAGGGTTTTGACTTTTGACCCCCCTAAACTTTTTATTTGGGTTACCTATCCAATATCCATCCCATTCGGCCATTCCCCTCGAACCCTCGATCCGGTAAAAACTTTTGGATTCTTCACATTTTGACCGGCGCAATTTCATCTGCCTCGAGATTCGCGCTTTTCCTCTGTTCAAAAAGCCTGTGGGGTCCCCTACTCCTACTCCTACTCCTACCCCTACCCCTACCCCTTCGCCTTCCCCTACCCCTTGATTAGAAATTTACAAATTTAGAAATTGATCAACTATTTTAAGTGATTGTAAATTGTGTTTGCACAAAAGGCAAGGGATTATTTATATTTTTTATATCGACCAAATTAATGTGCTGGATATGTAAGCCCTTGAGGTTGCCGAATTCGGATCACCTTCACATCCCTGCTCCATGCTTACTCTTCACTACTCTAATTAATTAATATCATAATAATATTTCTAATTAATGTCCAAATTAATACTAAGGTTCTCTAATTAGTTTTATTACTTTAATATATTATTTATTCACCTTCGTATAAGATTAGGTCGAGACAAAAAAAAAAAAAAAAAAGCTAGAAATAATAGTCGGAGCTAGACTTTCAAGCTATTTGAATCAAACACCTATAAAAAGTCAATTATATAAAATGTAAAATTTGATCTCCAATCACATTTTAATATGGAGATTATGTTGAACAGTTCGGATCGATCGTTTGAATTTTGAAATCGTAAAAATGACTTATAAAAATATAGTGTCAAGATGTATCATCATAAATTAGTGTAATTGGGTCCCTCCTCATTATGAATTTAAATCTGCTGAAATTCGAGATCCATGGACATTACTCTTGAAATTCCTGAATTCTGAATTCAGCCGTCCAATTTTTTCTGTGCATGCATCTCAAATTTCAGTAGATTTGGATCCCTCATTATTTATTCACCTTCATATAAAATTAGGCCAAGACCAAAAAAGCTAGAAATACTAATGCTCACATTTTCAAATTAAGACGAGTTAGACTTTTAAGCTGTATGAAAAAACATTTATTGAAAGTCAATTATGTAAAATTTTCATACTAAGTGCGAGGTTCAATGTTACTGTACATACAACATATTATTCTAAATTATAGAAAAATTATGCATAGGCACAAAACAATTGAAAATAAACGAAATCATTGACCACATTCTACATTAGCTCTGTGTAAATCTGCCTTGCCTCCAAATATCTTAAAAAACAAAATAATTGTATATTAACGTTTCGTGCACACATAATTAAAAGTATATTTTTTTCATATTATATTTGAGTGAGGCAGTCTCAAATTACAAAGGTATTCATCTTCTTGCTTGTGTGTTTATGATAAAAAGTAAAGTTGATGTGTATCTTCTTTTGACAATAATTAAATTGAAAAGAAATAATTCTTTTAAAATTTATGTGTACCAGCCGGCATACGGGGGACATTATGTACGATGGGATTTTTTCAGTTATCCCAGATGGCCGAGGAGAACCATGACAAGGGCTTATCTTCTGGCTTCGTAAAGCGATGGCGTTCCGAGACGCACACATTTCATCTCCCCCATGCTGAGATGACAGTCATCCTACAGGACGTCAGTTGTCTGTGGGGTATGACTATTATTGGGGAGCCGGTGATGGGCGTCGAGTACGGGGACTTCCGTTCATTGTGCTTGGAGTTGTTGGGTATCTCGCACGAGGAGCTCCAGAAAGAGAAAAAGAGAGGTGAGAAGACTGTCACCTCGCCCAGCAACATCAGCTTGTCAAAGCTGAGGGCCAAATTCAAGGATTGTCCGGATCATCCAGATCAGGTATATAAATTGTACATTATTTAATTTAAATAATATTAGATTTATTTACTTGTAAATAATGTTCTAATTTAAATAAATAACAGGTGGTTGTTGACCGATATCTGCGCGTGTATATTTTGGAGATGATCACTTGTCGGTTGTTTTCGAATTCACACAGAGATCAGGTGCGGCTGTGATACCTTGAGCTTCTGCGCGATTTGTCCACTGCGGGCAGGTTCAACTGGAGGTGCCACGCTGGCATGCTTATATAGGTAAGAAACTTATTCTTATAATTTTTTAATTTTTTCAAATATTATACATTTTAGTATAAGTAACACTGACTTTGTACATTGTAAATGGGTCTTAACAATGCTTGCTTGAAGAAAAACAAGACATTTATTGGACCATGCATGTTACTACAGCATTAATCCTACGTACATCTGATCATTGGCCGTCCAGTCCTGGCTAACAAGACAGATGTGCCGGAGTGGGGCAAGCCCGAGCCAGACAACTGCCCTGCATACGGTGCCAAGTACTGCTATCCGAAAATTTGGGTCGGGCAGGGGCATGGCTCTTCACTCGGCATCACATTCTGGAGACAGGAGATCGAGCATCTTAGAGATAATCCAGAGTTTGTGACCTGGGAGCCCTACAGAGATTATGTAAGTTTAATTTTATTTTAAATTTGATTTAATTTTTTTTCATATTTTTCAGTTCGAATTGATATATGGTATTAAATCTATACTTCCAGGTCTTGGTGGATGGGGGACATTAGACTTTTATTGAGATATTGCCTGAGCGATGTCGACAGCAAGAGCGTTTCTGGCGTGCAGAGGTGCCGCTCATATATTTTCAGGTACCGTAATTTAATTTCGTTAATTATTTACATGAGCAACTTAATTTAATAGAAACAACCTAACATATTTAAATATATAGATCATCGAGCACCACTACCACGATCGGGTCATGGGACAGTTTAGGATGCGTAAGATAGCTCCGCCTCCGGCACCGATCAGCGAGGGGGTTTGGCAAGGGCTTCATTATGCCAGAGACCCCACTGCAGGGAAGAACTGGGGAGTTGTGCGTGCCGATTATGTGTTCGAGGCAGCATCTGCAAATCCCATTGGCCGAGCTGGACCGTCACAAGGATGTTGCACCAGTGTAAGAATTTTTTCCATTAATTCAAAACTTTCACTATAGCTTTCTGATTGTAAAATCTAACATTTATTGTAATTCGTACAGACCTTACAGAGATTGGTGCCAGGATCACGGCGCGTACACCATATTTCTAGAGGGGTGTCTCGCCGACAACCCCCATGAGCGGGTACCGAAGCCGAGAGATCGGAGAAGACGGATCCATGGTCTTATCTCCGTCGGTGCACCGTTCGCAGCCACGGTATTTTTAATTTGAAGTTTCAAATTAAAAACTAATAATATTTATATTTGTACAACTTTTTCATAATTTTTTTTAATTTTCAGGCATTATATCTTGTCAAGAGTTGCGTCATAGGGGCTACGATGGCCCTGACCAAGGGTTGGAAGAGGTTCGGGAAAGTCATCCTCAAGCACAATGATCAGAGTCAAAATAATGATGATTTACGTAGGGTTTTGGCTTAGGTTTTGCATATTTTCTCACACTTATGTTTAATTAATTATAGAAAAAGGCTATTTTCACCCTTCTTTGTGTTTTATTGCAGAAAACAAGTTTTGGGACTATTTTACACTAAATGGAGCTAGAATCGGGTCAATCGGATCAGCAACGCTCATCGACTAAGTCCCTGTTACGGCCCGTATTGCCTAATACGGACCAGGCATAGCATTGATTAGAAGATAGCGCTGGAAGCATTAAACCCTAACCGTCAAGGTCCTAATACGGACCGTATCACCCAATACGGTCCGTATCCGAAGGCGTCTCTTGGGGAATAACTGCCGACAGCTGTTTCCAGATCAGTTTCTTAGCCCCTACTCAACCGCTACACGTCCCTACACTCCTATATAAGGCCCCTGGGCAGAATGATTAGTTATCTTTGTAATTAGGGTTAGATTTGATTAAAGTGAGAAGAGAGGAGTGCCTGTAACCATGCCGTTCCGCGGCTAAGTTCCTTTTCTTAGGGCTAGGCAGTAAACCTTGTTACTCTTGATGTTTTGATATATATATTTCTGTTGATTATGATTTCTTGTTGTTGAAACAAAATGCTTTTGTGATTTACTATCTCTTCATCTAATTTCAATGATCTAGTTTAAGTCCGTTAAGGTAGTGACAGTGCTTTAATGGTAAGAGAAACTATTTGTATGAATTAGCCTCGTTGAGATCTATTAGGTTTATGTGAAGAAAACCTTAGCGGGGAAACCATAAACCAGACCAACAAAACGCGTACCAAATTCCATCACTTGCGTAAAGTAAATCGCAGTGATCTATGTAGTAATTTGGGGCATTTGAGAGATCAGACATTTGCGTAAGGTAAATTGCAGTGTCCTATGTAGAATCTCGGTGAAAGATTTGTCATTCTCACGTAACATAAATCGCAGTGACCTATGTAGTGTCTTTCATTAAACAACAACAGAAAATCAGACGCAACAGGAATATATTGTCAAGGCGAATTGAGTGGCAATGGTGTGCCGAAACCCTAGGAATTCTCATCTCTATCTTTATTTTAATTACTTCTAATTGTTTCCTAATTTACATTGATCAACAAACATCTCCAAAATTTCAAATTTCGTCTAGCCTTTCGAAAGGTTGTGATTCGATCGCTCAAAGCATTGAACCAATATTCCCTGTGGATCGACCTCGAATATATATACTACTCGATAGGATTGTGCGCTTGCAGTCCGAACCGATAGCATTTCCGAGTTTATAAATATTAAAAGAAACATTGCTCTCTTTTGAGTGATCAAGCTTTTTGGCGCCGTTGCCGGGGAATAACGGTTCATTGTGCAAGGCCTCGCGAGACGCCCTTGCTTTGACCATTGAATCCAATTAATTAGAAACGCCTAGATTTCTTTTTATTTTCTGCATTTTTATTTTTCTTTTAGTTTCAATTTCGTTTTTATTTTATTTCCTTTTTTATTTTTAGTTTTTAATTTAATTTTCAGATTTTCTTTTCTTTTTAGGAAACCGCACGCTGGCCGAATCATCCGTACGAAGATCCGTGAGGATTGCTAGTAGGAGAGGACAATTCGCTTCCACATCACTGATAAGAACCAATCATAGTTCTTCATCAAGTAATTCTGAAAGCGAAGAAGACTCAGATTCGATCAACATGGACATCCCACCGAACCAACCGATCAACAACGGAAGACAGAACAATGGTGATAACGAAGTTCACGATGCAGCAAGACCCAAACTTCTACGAGACTATTGCGTACCGCGCACGAATGATCCTAATTCTAGTATAAACCCGCCAACTGTTACAAACCGTAATTTTGAGATCAAACCTGCTCTCATAAATATGATTTCGCAACAGCAATTTGGAGGATTTCCACATGAAGATCCACATCTTCATTTGTCAATTTTCCTAGGGATATGCGAGACGATAAAGATCAACAGAGTTACCGATGAAGCAATCAGGCTAAGGCTATTTCAATTTTCATTAAAAGATAAAGCAAGAGCATGGTTGTTTTCCTTACCGGCCAATTCCATTCAAACTTGGGACCAATTGTTTAATGTGTTTATTGCAAAATATTTTCCACCATCCAAAACTTCAAGGTTTAGAAATGAAATTACTAATTTTGATCAAAGGGATGGTGAAACATTGTGTGAGGCATGGGATAGATATAAGGATATGTTAAGGTGTTGTCCACATCATGGTCTAGAAAGATGGCTGATTGTCCAAACTTTTTATAATGGTCTAAACCCTACCGATAGGTTGTCTATTGATGCTTCCGCAGGAGGAGCAATCATGAACAAGGAACCTGACGAGGCTTACAACCTAATTGAAGAGATTGCAATCAACCAACACTACTGGATCCCTGAGCGAAAGAAGCCAACTCCAACACCTGGCATGCACCGAGTAGATGATATATCCATGCTAAGCGCAAAGATTGATGCTTTGCAAATGGCACTCAACAAGCAAACCAAGCAGCGAACGGTAGCAGCAGTCAATGCCGCAACAGCATGTGGCTATTGTGGAGGAGCGCATGAGATGACCGAATGTATGAATGTGACGCAAACTAAGGAAGAAATAGAGCAAGCAAACGCAATCGACAATAGTTTTCGACCTCAGCCCGCTTACAATACATACCATCCGAACAACCGAAACCATCCAAATCTCTCATACGCAAACAATCAAAAGCCTGCTGCACCCCAACAGAACTATCAACCACATCCCAATTATCAACCGAGATACAACAATCCCCAACAGAACTATCAACCAAGGCAATACAATCAACCACAACAACCTGACATCACATCTTTAATGGAGAGATTCCTAGAGAAGCAAGATAAGGCTAACGCCGAAATCGCGCAAAAGATCGAATCCTTAACAAACCGCAACAAAGACTTAGAAGACAATGTCTCTAAGATGACAAAAGAACTCTCGAGTATTACACGCGGAAAAGGCAAACTTCCGGCCAACCGGAAGAGAACCCGAGAGAGACTTGCAAATGTATAACATTAAGGAGCGGTACAGCTTACAAGGGACCTCCCATGCCCGATCAAACTTCCGATGAGATGCATGCAGAGCCATCGCAATCCGAAGAATATGAGCCACAACCACCGGAGCCGCCCGTATTCGAACTACAGACAGACCCTATCAAGGAGCAGAATGACACCGTAGGTGGAGACGAGCGGCAACCCGAACCTGAATACATTTCACCACCACCCTACAAGCCACCTCTGCCATTCCCTCCAAGGCCTACCAAGCACAAGATAGAGTAGCAATTGGCGAGATTCGTGGAGACACTCAAGCAGTTACGAGTCACAATCCCCTTCACTGAAGCAATTGCAAGCATACCCTCGTATGCTAAATTTCTGAAGGAGATTCTTTCAAACCGAAATAGGTTCCAAGAATTTTCGACAGTTCTGCTCAATCTGGAATGTAGTGCGCTCGTGCAAAGCAAATTACTGACAAAGTCAAAAGATCCGGGAAGCTTCTCGATACCATGCACCATTGGCACGACCGATTTTAAAAGAGCTTTATGTGATCTGGGGGCAAGTGTAAGCTTGATGCCCAAGGTAGTATTCGATAAATTGGAATGTGGAGACCTATCACCAACACGGATCTCATTGCAACTAGCTGACCGATCAATTCGATATCCTGAAGGAATGTTGCTTGATATCCCAATCAAAGTCGGTAAATTCTGGATACCAGCAGATTTTGTGGTTGTTGATATGGAAGAAGATGAGCAGATTCCGATCATCCTTGGAAGGCCATTCCTCGCCACATGTGGGGCAATGATCGATGTTAGGAATGGGAAGATTTCACTTAATGTTGGCGAGAACAAAATGATCTTCAACATGAATGAAACCAAAGTCCCACCCGACATAAATCTTGTCTACAATTTGGAAACAGCGGACGAGGATGGCAATGATGAATTGCGAATGGATGAGTTTGAAGACATCGAAGAAATGATGCACGAAGCAGAAGTGGAGAGATTGTTTACTGTACAAGATGACGGTCAAATCCACCCAACCTCCGTGACAACATAAACCGATGATCTGAACAAGAGCCCTAATATCACAAACAACAGGAATCATTCTCTCTTAGCCCTTGCAATAATCAAAATCCTACGCGAAGAACTCGATGTAATGTCTCAAAAACTGGACGAGGTCAAAGCAGCACTCGATGTGAGTCTGGCATTCGACCCCGGACCTCAAACACCAACCGACTTCTTCAAGAAAGGCAGTGATGATGAAACCACAGAAGACGCTGAAGGCAAACCACCCGACAAGCAACCCCCTTGCATTGACGGGAGGATATCCGGAAGAAACTGATGTGACACCGAGTCAAGCTAACGACTTTAAACAAGCGCTTCTTGGGAGGCAACCCAAGGCCACTTTTATATTTTCTTACTTTTATTTTTATTTTTCTAGTTTATTTAAGACTTTAATAAAGAAACAACTCATACCCACCTTTGTTCCATGATCAGGAAAACATGCTGGAGGAATGCTTGATTAAAGACATATCGGAAGATGGAAAAATACTCTCTGGTACGGGCTGTATTGGCTGATACAGACCATACCAATGGATACTGGGGTAAAAGAGTTAGAAAGAAGGAAACAAGTGTTGAATACGGCCCGTATTGGCTGATACGGCCCGTATTCATAGGGGCTGAAACTTAGCGGTTGTTTGGGTTTGATCATAACGGATTGGATACGGACCGTATTGGCTGATACGGTCTGTAATAAAGGTTAATACGGGAGATGCGAACCCGTTAAGAGAGACGTTTGAAATCCCGCGCGAATCACGTCTCATAACCGTTAACTATTTTTGTTTTAACCCCTAAACCCTTTCTCTTCCTCTCTCTTTACTCTCTTCCCCTCTATCTCTTCTCTTTCCCTCTCTTCCATTGGTGCCCAAGACCGAGCCCCTTCCTTGCCGCCGATCTTCATCACCACTCCCACATCCTTCGACATTGAAGCCGCCGCTCTCCTCCTCCATGCCTCAACCCAAATACGGACCGTACCGGGTCCGTATCCGACGGCTACTCGAATCAACTTCTCCAATTTTCGGTTTTTCTAAAACCCCTCTTTAATTTCAAAGTTTAATTTCGTTTTAGCATTTGTTTTAATTTAATCTCTCTGTTACATTAGTTTATTATCAAGTTTTATTTTCACAAAATCACAAAAAAAATTAGGTTTCTGTCAAAATCCCGATTTTTACCCGTATAATACGGTCCGTATTGAACCAATACGGTCCGTAATTGTTTACCAGAAAACCAGTCCAGTACTTAGCAGATTTTTCTTCAACCCCTTTAATACGGTCCGTATTGACCCCATACGGTCCGTAATCAGTCTGGTACTTGGCTAAATTCACCAACTAACCAGTCCGTATTAAGACCGTATTGCCCAATACGGTCCGTAACAGAGGCATTTTATTTTAACAAATGGCCCCAAAAATGAAAAATATTTTAGGGGCAGTTACAAGAAGTGCTAAGAAAGCTCTCGGAAATGCCGGCCCGAGTAGTTCACCGCAGAGCTCCTCTAGCCGATCCTCTCGGTCCTCCGGTTCGCAACCACAATCCTCCAACCATTCATCCTCTCGCTCCGACACTCAGGAGTCAGTCAAAGACACACCGGTCTCAGATGTGGACTATAATCTGGAGGAGTTCAACCCTCGGGATCTTGGTCTTGAGGAAGAAGATTCCGATGAGTCAATGGAGGAGGTCCAGCCGACCGAGTACCAACCTGTCTTCTCGCACACACAATTCAAACAAGCCTACGAGAAGATGACAGCGAGAGAGGTCATTTACCACAAATCGATCAATACAGAGACACTCGAGCGGCTAGGTCTCCTTGCACAAACCGAACAACTCGCCAACCGCATCCACCTCTGGCAATTCCTCCAACTGATCAAAGGAGTTAAAGTTTACAGGGTACTCACGAGGGAGTTCCTTGCGACTTTCAGATACAATGAAAACTCCATCACTTTCCAGATGATTGGCGAGCAGTACAAAGTCACCATGGATGATTTCTGCGCCATCTTCAACCTCACCGACAATGGCACTTCTGATTCTCCTGATTGCCGAGAGTTCTGGTACAGCATCACTGAAGACAACCAAAACTCAACTCGACCGGCAAGCAGAATCATCCATCCCCAAATCCGCCTCTTGCAAGTAATCCTTGCCAATTCCATTTTCGCGAGAGGCGAGAGTTCATCCAAGGTGACATTACCCGAACTCTATCTTCTCAAGTGCATGATCGAGCCAACACCGGTGCGACCTCACCTCATCCATCTCCTTTGCAATCAAATCCGTGAGGTCGCCCGTGCAAAGAAAAGTAATGGAAAGATTTCCATTGGACTTGTGGCCACGATCTTAGCCAATCAACTCTCTCTGCAGATCGATCATCTCAAAGAGGCAAGCGGGCTCACACAAATCGACATGTCATGCCTCCAAGCCATGAAATTTGTCACCGGCCACTATCCAGGTCCCTACTTCTACAATTCGCCGAAGGGAATTCTCCAATTTCCCTTCTGACATCTCAATCTCCGTAGTAGGGCCTCATGGAAAATGGCACGCCTCACGAGCCCGACTTATGAGCCTCCTCAAGATTACATGGATGTAATCGAACGCCAAGCCGAACTGAGAAATCAGGCTAACATCGATCGGCAACAAAGAGAAGAGGATGAGCCCCCTTTTGATACATATAGGGAGGCAAGCACATCGGCAGCCGAAGCCGGATCTTCAGGGGCGACACCATCTGATGCCCCAACAGATGATTACGATCAGTTCATCCAAACGGTAAATTGGATGGACTCAAACCTCACTGCGCTCACCTTGACAACGGACGAAGCCACCCGGCAAATGGAGCTGAACAGCTCTACAATCTACCAAGAAGTTGGTAAAATCCGAAACAGCATGGAAGAGGTTCGGAGGAGTGTAGACGAGGGCAGGCGCGAAATCCAGCAGACGCGCTACATGGCACAGCAGTATTATCAGTACGCTCTCACCACCGGATTGCCATACCAGTCACCACCATATGGACTCTTCGACCCGTCATTCTACGAGGAGATCCAGCGCCCACCACCACCTCCACCACCTCAGGATTGAGGTGCAGTGAGTTGTATCTTTCCCCGGTCTTTTTACTATTTTACTTCATTTATTTCTATCTCTCGAGCATTAGGGACAATGCTCAATTTTATTTGGGGGGGTAGGAGGTAAATTGACCAATGTATCTTTAAACTTTCGCAATTTAAATTCTTAGGTGCTAGTAGTTTTACTCAATTTTTGACTAGGGTTAGAGGCTTTACCGAAAATCCTAGAATGATTAGATTGAGCTTTTTAGCTAGCTTGCATTTTTATTTTCCTTAGGAGTAGGATAGTCAAATAGGAATTGTTTTTAAATTAAATTAGACTAAGGTTTAGACAATTGGCCATGATACCAAAAATTCAGAATTTTAAAAAAAATTTATTGGTGACCTCAAAGTGAATAATTAATTGCTAACCATGAGAGTTGATCAAAAATTGCAAACCCTAGAATTTTTTTTATTGAGTAATTTATATTTGCAAAGTCTTTTTAAACTTGATAGTGTTTTAGAATACCCATTTATTATAGATAGACCCCTAGCGAAACTATGCAATAATTCTTTGTATGAATGAATACTTGGAATTGTGTGTAATCATGGTGCTTGTGACACAAAAAAATATTTTACTTTTCAGAAAAATACAAAAATACAAAAAAATCAGAAATGAGAAAAACCCAAAAAAATAGGAAAATCAGAAAAAGAAAAAAAAATAGAATAAAAGATGGAGGATAAAAAGAGTACGGGTGCCTACGCAAGACTGGTTACCAATAGGCTCGAGAAAACCTCCCAAATTTAAATTCTTGTATATATTTAATTTTTCAAAAATAGTCACAAGTACCAACACACTTAGTTGTCATATTTTGCTCCAATCAATTGGGAAGGAAAATCAAAATTTATATCATTAGAATTCCTATTGATTGGAAGGGATCCATTTATAATCGAAGGGGAAATTAATACTCTCAATTTTAAGGATATTTGTGAAGTATATTGTTGAATGATAATTTTTCTAGGGCAAACATAATGAGGTCAATCATGGGGTGAATAAATTGTTCAAGGGAGAGGTCATGAATATTTTTAAGTTCTAAATCTTTATTGTCATGCCAATTGTACCAAACCTAAGCCGTAATTTAATTTTTAAACAAGACCTTGAGATTGTATGGTTTAACCTAGACCTAATCTTTGACCAGCTGGGATGTCATTGCTTGAGGACAAGCAACAATTCAAGTTGGGAGGCGTGATCAGAGTCAAAATAATGATGATTTACGTAGGGTTTTGGCTTAGGTTTTGCATATTTTCTCACACTTATGTTTAATTAATTAGAGAAAAATGCTACTTTCACCCTTCTTTGTGTTTTATTGCAGAAAACAGGTTTTGGGACTATTTTACACTAAATGGTGCTAGAATCGGGTCAATCGGATCAGCAACGCTCATCGACTAAGTCCCTGTTACGGCCCGTATTGCCTAATACGGACCAGGCATAGCATTGACTAGAAGATAGCGCTGGAAGCATTAAACCCTAACCGTCAAGGTCCTAATACGGACCGTATCACCCAATACGGTCCGTATCCGAAGGCGTCTCTTGGGGAATAACTGCCGACAGCTGTTTCCAGATCAGTTTCTTAGCCCCTACTCAACCTCTACACATCCCTACACTCCTATATAAGGCCCCTGGGCAGAATGATTAGTTATCTTTGTAATTAGGGTTAGATTTGATTAAAGTGAGAAGAGAGGAGTGCCTGTAACCATGCCGTTCCGCGGCTAAGTTCCTTTTCTTAGGGCTAGGCAGTAAACCTTGTTACTCTTGATGTTTTGATATATATATTTCTGTTGATTATGATTTCTTGTTGTTGAAACAAAATGCTTTTGTGATTTACTATCTCTTCATCTAATTTCAATGATCTAGTTTAAGTCCGTTAAGGTAGTGACAGTGCTTTAATGGTAAGAGAAACTATTTGTATGAATTAGCCTCGTTGAGATCTATTAGGTTTATGTGAAGAAAACCTTAGCGGGGAAACCATAAACTAGACCAACAAAACGCGTACCAAATTCCATCACTTGTGTAAAGTAAATCGCAGTGATCTATGTAGTAATTTGGGGTATTTGAGAGATCAGACATTTGCGTAAGGTAAATCGCAGTGTCCTATGTAGAATCTCGGTGAAAGATCTATCATTCTCGCATAACATAAATCGCAGTGACCTATGTAGTGTCTTTCATTAAACAACAACAGAAAATCAGACGCAACAGGAATATATTGTCAAGGCGGATTGAGTGGCAATGGTGTGCCGAAACCCTAGGAATTCTCATCTCTATCTTTATTTTAATTACTTCTAATTGTTTCCTAATTTACATTGATCAACAAACATCTCCAAAATTTCAGATTTTGTCTAGCCTTTCGAAAGGTTGTGATTCGATCGCTCAAAGCATTGAACCAATATTCCCTGTGGATCGACCTCGAATATACTACTCGATAGGATTGTGCGCTTGCAGTCCGAACCGATAGCATTTCCGAGTTTATAAATATTAAAAGAAACATTGCTCTCTTTTGAGTGATCACACAACGTACCCGCGATGTGCCAGTGTGGGTACAGGGCGCGTCTTGACTCTCTACTGAGATGCGCTGGCTTGGGCAGAGTTGATGCGGTTGATGACATATCCGACGAGCCTGATGTCTCATCCCGTATATTAGTGATGAGGAGGTCTTTGCAGCCATCCATGACGTTGAGATTGTCTGTTAGGCGTTCGACTGAGGTGCTGAGTTGATGCGCCGAGCCGCACATGAGGCCATGGGATCCCAGGCTACGATGGATACCGAGGTATAATTGTAATTAAAATACATAACTGTGATTTTTTTTAAATTCAAAACATTATATAATTTGTAAGTTACTACAGGGTGAGGAGGAGGAGCCGCTGGGTTCAATATCTCCACATATTTTGGCACAGAGGGAGTGTATTCTCAGGGTTACAGTCCGACTCAGACGGTACCTCCTGCCTATCAGCCAGGGTATGTTCAGACAGAGCCCATCCCAGAGTTTTCTGGGTCATCCTCACAGCATGCATCGTACCCTTCCCTCCATGACCCCATTGCCAGACAGGCGTATTTATTCACGCAGGCTGAGTCTGGACAGACTATGGTTTTTGGTCCTGGAGTCCAGCAGACATCTAAGATTGAGGAGGTTCATGACGAGCCGGTTCAGTCTTTGGATGTCTAGGCAGAGGACTCTACAGACTCAGCAGAGACTGACAAGACGCCACTCTCCAGGCGGGGTTGAGGGTTTAGGAAGAAGAAGGCGAGGACGATATTTAGTCTGATTCGTAGGCTTTGATTTGTAGTATTGTTAGATGTTTTGTCAGATACTTATTTGTTAGATACTGTCACTTATTTATTTCGTTGATTAGTTTTTTTATTTTTATTTTTATTTTTGTTTTGTTGTTATTTATTTATTTTGTTCATTTCATTATCTCGTCGTACACAAAAAAAATTCATACAAACGACATATCTAAAATATTCCAAACGAACGATATATCTAAAATATTCCAAACAAACGACATTTCTAAAATACGATACGACCAAAATATATCAATTTAAACAACATTTGAAACTAAAACAAATAACAGATTTAACAACATTAAAATATTTCTATAACAAAAAAATAAATAACAGATTTCAATTTTTTATTTAAAAAATAGGGGTCCGCACCGGCGTTGTGTGGACCCTTTTAAGGGTCCGCATCGGCATTGTGCGGCCTCGCTGAAATGGGTCCGCAGAATGCAGGTGTAGCCATGGTAAGTTTCAAAATTTTCAGAAACGATAGTTATTTGATTTATTTATTTTTGAACTGTGGTATAAATAAAAAAATTTCGGTCATAAAGCGTATCTACGGTGTGTGTGTATATATATATATATATATAGAGAGAGAGAGAGATGAGCTATGCTACTCCATGGAGTAAAACGCGTTGGTGCTCCACGCCGCTATATTTTTATTTTGAAAATCCAAATGACCGATCCGAACCGCTCAACATGATCTCCATATTGAAATGTGATTGGAGACCAAATTTTACATTTTTTAGAATTTTTTTACTATTTATTAAGCCACTTTGAAAATCACTGATCCGGCAGTCCAGAATTTTTTACTGTTTTTACTGTTCATCCGGATTTTCAGATTTTCAAAGTGGCTTAATAAATAGTAAAAAAATTCTAAAAAATGTAAAATTTGGTCTCCAAGCACATTTCAATATGGAGATCATGTTGAGCGGTTCGGATCGGTCGTTTGGACTTTCAAAATAAAAATACGGCGTAAAGTACAAACGCGTTTTACTCCATGGAGTAGCATAGCTCATCTCTATATATATATATATATATCTCTGTGTGTGTATGTAAGATTTCTACATAACGCAATGGCACTCTTATTTGTTGCCATATAACTATATTATCAATTGGACCTATTCGTCGCTGTTAGTATAGGTAAATAGTATCAAATTATAATAAAATAGTTGGTAAAAATTATGACATTGTGATAAAATAGTTGTCGAACCTAAGTGAAATTGATTGAAATTGAAAAAAGAAGTAAAAAAGTAGAATTGAAATAAAAAATATACAGATAAACCCTCTACTTTTACAATTTAGTCATTTCTATCTTATCTCCACTATTTTGTGAAAAAGTTGGAATTGAGAAAGAGTGATTTTTTTCGCGTATTAGAACAGACTCAATTCCACTCTTTTACAATTTCAAGTGCGTTGATTAGGAGTGAAAACAGTATGGATAATATCTGACTTGTATTTGATCCGTATTTGAAAAATTAGACGTGGATATCCGATATTCAAATATCTGTGTGAATAAGAAAATTAAAAAATATATATATATGGATATGATTTTATATCCGCTCCGTTTAATTTCACCCCAGACTGATGATACAAAAAAAAAAATGCAAAATAAAAGTACTTTTCTTTTTCACTTTATGCAACCCAAGCGGTTGATTTAGTAAAAGGACAGTGATAACTTAAGTCAGACTCTGAGTATTAGTCTTAAGTTCACTTTGATATGTGATATTTACTGGCTCAATATCTAATATCTAATATCTATATATAGGCTATAGCCAAACTCATCAATACAAAGTTAGGAATCCTAGTTTTTGGTACTCACTATAAATTGTCAATATTGTTTCCAACGGCACAGTCTTAAAACGATGAGCATTTGGTGTATGTTTTATAGTTGGTCAAAATGACATCATATTTTGCAGAGGATTGTATATATTTAAGAGCATCAAATATCTTTTGAATTACATTAAAACTAGTGCACAACTAATTTAAAAGAAAAACAACATGTTGGTAATTTTTTTTTTCTATTTTTTAATAAGTTGGAGATCAAGCCACCCGACTATTTAATATCTACAAAGAATTTCTCTATTTCAGTTTTGAATTTGCAACGTCTCATACGGGTTTTTGTCACTAGAACAAAGTCTATTTTTTTTTTTAAACGACATTTTTGAAAAATTATAGTTAAATTTGTCAAAATTAGACATTGTCAAGGAATCATCATCCTTATCTCATTTAGTAGGTATTATTGTGAACAACGCAACGTTGACAATAAAAGACAAGTGTCCAAAAAGTTAAAATTGAATTATATTTTAACATTCGTAATACTGTCTCTTTTTCATAGAGAATCACAGATTTTAATACTATAAAAATAGAGAAGTTCAAATGCCTCTCTTTTTTTTTTTTACCTTCATTCTATCTCCATATTTTAATTTTTAATAACAAAATTTTTAAAACTTATATGTAAAGATAAAACTGTGAGATTTGATGTGTGTATATATATATATATATATATTATTTCTCTCTATTCACGTAAAAAATCTCACTTTTTAATTTATTTTTATTTGAATCAATAACATTCAGAAATTATTCACATTAGTGTATTTTTTCAAACTCTTGATGCAAATCAAAACAAAGTCGAAACGTCGTAATATTTACACGTGCATTGAGAAAAATGAAATGGATCATATCTAACGATTTTATTTTAATATTTAAATTTAATTCTTAAATTACTAAATTTTTCAAAATGAAAACATAACAAGGACATAAACGATGAATTTTTTTTAACCCTCTAAACATATAAGGTTTCAAAACTTTAAATTTTACTCATGCTTTTAAAAAAGTACTTTTTAATTATTTTTCATTTATATAGTATGTATTGTATAAGTTTTTTCTTAAAAATATTTTAAACGATATTTGTTAAAGTAACAACTCTTGTTTTGAAGTCACATTTAAAATTCAGAGTGAGGTTATGGTATCTTGCAAAGCGGATGTACTATGAATTTATATTTATATTTTTAAAGTCCAAATATTCAATTTCAACTAGGGTGATGATGGATCACATACGATCTAAATAGTGGTAAAACTATATCCGTATCAATTTTTATTTTTCGGATACGAATACAAATTGGATATTAAACGAATACGGACACATATCGAAAAATTAAATAGATATAAATACGAATCGAATATTACACGGATATGAATACGGATACAAATATAATCCAAATACCTAATTTAAATATTGTAGCAAAATTAATATATTAATCAATAAATTATTTTTTCATTAGAAAATAAAGTAACATAAAATACAGATATGATTTGGCCATTTAATAATTGAATAATTATTTTAGTACCCACAGTTGAGTACCCGCATCGTACCCGCACTTAATTCATTCCCAATTAACTGCCATAACTGTAAGCGGTCCCCACAACTACCAATTAACTAATTTACATACTTTCCGGTTTGAATTTTAAATTTCCCTTTCTCTCCGTTTCTTCCTTTTTCGAAGCTTCCGCGATTTTGAGGCGATTTTAGATCGATTTCGAGGCGATTTGGAGACGATCGTCTAGCGATTTCGAAACTGGAAGCGGGGATTTTTCAAAAAAAAGTGCGGGTACGGTTATTTAAGGAAAATTCATATATCATATATGTAGTTCATTGTATAGATATAAATACTTGTATTGTATAGGTATAAATACTTCACAATGTTTACTATTAATACTTGTTAAATAAAATTACAGTGTTGGAACGGTTGTGTGGTCCCCTAATACGGGTACGACGCGAGAATTTTTCATATATGTAGTTCATTGTATAGATATAAATACTTGTCTTGTATAGATATAAATACTTCACAATGTTACTATTAATACTTGTAAAATAAAATTATAGTTTTAGAACGGTTGTGTGGTCCCCTAGTGCGGGTACGACGCGAGAATTTTTCAAAAAAAAGGTGCGGGTACGGTTATTTAAGGAAAATTCATATATCATATATGTAGTTCATTGTATAGATATAAATACTTGTCTTGTATAGGTATAAATACTTCACAATGTTACTATTAATACTTGTAAAACAAAATTACAGCTTTGGAACGGTTGTGTGGTCCCCTAATGCGGGTACGATGCGAGAATTTTTCAAAAAAAGTGCGGGTACAGTTATTTAAGGAAAATTCATATATCATATATGTAGTTCGTTGTATAGATATAAATACTTGTCTTGTATAGATATAAATACTTCACAATGTTACTATTAATACTTGTAAAATAAAATTACAAGTGCTGACAAAAAAAAAATTGGTTTTAAAAAAAATTGGTTTTAAATACTTGATATCTTAAGTATAAATACTTGATGAATTACTATTAATATTTGATATCTTAGGTATGAATACTTTCTATTTTGTATGAATACTTTTCATATTTGAATATTTGATACTTTGAAAAACGTGTAAAAGTATGTCATCATGGATCTCATTTGAAAGATAAAATTGTGTAGAACGCGTTCGTGGTTTTAATATTTGTAAAATTCCTCATAGATCGTCTCAAAAATTGGTTAGATTGAACGGAGAAAAAAAAAACCACCTTGAAAAACGTGTAAAGATGAGTAGGTATTGTGTCCAGTTTTTTTTTAAATACTTGATATCTTAGGTATAAATACTTGATGAATTATATATGAATACTTGATAATTTAGGTATAAATACTTTCCATTTTGTATGTGAATTAATTTAAGTGCGGTCCCCAAAAACAGTTATGACAGTTTAGGTGCGGTCCCCAAAAACAGTTATGACAGTTTAGGTGCGGGTACAATGCGGGTACTCAACTGCGGGTACTCATATGAGCTTCCTTAATAATTATGGCAAACTAAAATAAAATCTTATGTTTACAAAAATATATATCTCATTAACAAAAATTCATCACCAATATAACCATATTTTTTATCAAAAGATACCAACAAAAAAACACATTACTCTCTAAACATATATAATTCTAAAACAAATAGATAAAAAAATACGGATAATTATCCTTATCTGCATCTACACAAACGGATATCCAAAAAAATAAAAAAATATGAATATTTATTTGTATTTGTATCTGTATCCATTTTGGAAATCAAATATCTGCATCTATATCTGAATATCTGAATCAGCAAAATTTTGAATACAGATTCAGATATGAACAGATAACATCCGACCCATTTTCACCCCTAATTCCAACCGCTCAATATAATCTCCATACAAAAATGTATGTGGAGATCAAATTTTATATTTTTTATAATTATTTATTATTTTTAAAATAGATAAAAAATCACTATATTCGGAAGGTTCAAAATCCTTAAATGAGGTGATTTTCTACATACTTAAAAAAAATTGTTAATTTTTTTTAAATAAATGTAAAAGTTGATCTCTCTAAGTATATTTTTCTATGAAAATTATGTTAAACGGTTTGGATCGAATAGGTACACTCTATACTATAAAGTAGTGGTTTGCTCCCGGGTACCTCGGGCAAGGCAGGGCAGAACCCGTCCCGGGCAGCGGGCAGGACGGGCACGGGTACAACGGGCACGGGTAGAGGGCTATTTTTTTTTCTGTTTTGTTTTCTTATTTTTTTTACCGTGTCGTACGAATATTATTACGTGTTTATTACGTATTTACCGTGTCGTACGAATATTATTACGTGTCCTACGAAATATTATTTCTTTACACGAGTAATTTTATTTTATTTTCAAACTCTCATTCTAATTATATAGTTTCATAATTTATTTATTCTCGAAATTTGTAGTTTACATTTTAAATTGATAATATATTTTGTAAACGTTCAATTTAAATTGATAATATAAATCTAAATCTAAATTAAATAAAAATTAATATAAATAAAAATTCAAATCTAAATTTAGATGCAAATTAAATTAAATCTAAATTGAATATAAATATAAATCTAAATTAAATTTAAATTGAATCCAAATCTAATTTAAATCTAAATTAAATTAAATAAAAGGAAAAAAAACAAGGCATTTCAGCCCTCTGGATTCTGCCGAATTTCAAAAAAAAAAAAAACCTCTGCCGAATTTCAAAAGAAAAAAAAACAATCTAAATATAAATTCAAATATAAATTAATAGGTTAAATAAAATATAAATCAAAAATATCTTAAATCAATTAATTTAAAACAATAAACATTTTAAATTGATAATATAAATCTAAATCTAAATTAAATAAAAATTCAAATCTAAATTTAGATGCAAATTAAATTAAATCTAAATTGAATATAAATGTAAATCTAAATTAAAATTTAAATTGAATCCAAATCTAATTTAAATCTAAATTAAATTAAATTAAAGGAAAAAAAACAAGGCATTTCAGCCCTCTGGATTCTGCCGAATTAAAAAAAAAAAAAAAAAACCTCTGCCGAATTTCAAAAGAAAAAAAACAAATCTAAATCTAAATTCAAATCTAAATTAAATCTAAATCTAAATCTAAATTAAATCTAAATTCAAATCTAAATTAAATCTAAATTCAAAAATAAAAGTTACTCTCCTCCTTTATTCCGGGCTTGGGACCGGCTATGTAAAATAACATAGGCGGAGTTCTAACTTTTTTTTTGTTAGTAATTCTTCTTTAAAATGAATAATTTAAGAACTAATTGAAACGTTTAGAAATTATAATTTAAAAAATAACCAAAGAGATTAAAAGATGTTAGAAATGTATACCGACACTACCTATCTAGTAGTTTGGATTCATATACCATTATTCGCTCTCTTCCGCACCGTCTGAATTCGAATTAGCCGCGGGCTGCGTATCGGTACCGCTTTCTTCAGTGTCGACTCCGGATGATGATTCTTGATGATCTCGATGTTGGTTGCGCTCATCAGCATTAATCCAATCTTTCAAGCACACAAGTCTCTCAAAAACATGTGCACCCAACTTACTGCGTTTGTCGGAGAGGATCTTGTTCGCCGAACTAAAACAACTTTCGGAATGGACGGTTGACACGGGTACGGCAAATACGTCGCGGGCCATCATCGCCAGTGTTGGATAGTTTCTTTGATTCCTCTTCCACCACGTCATGATGTCAAGTCCATCTTCTTTTTCGTTTACCCCCGCAAAATAGCTCAGTAACTCATTTGTGGATGTGTGCGGTTGGATCTCCGATTGGAAATCTGCTAACAATCCACCGCTGCTAGTGCTCCTGGAAGTGGAACTATTAAAAAATTAAAAAAATTAGTAGACAAATAGTGTAGATATTATAAATAATAAAGATTAAAATAATGTAGATATTTAAATTGTTACCTAGGACCGGCACGGGACGAAGACGGGTTTTGGTTGTCACCCATTCTTGAGTGGTATATGTTAAACATCTCATCGAACTTCGAAGTCACGAATGCCTCCATCCCGGTGTTGTCTAAATGTAAATTCTCTTTGTACGCTGTAACTATTTTGACCGTGAAATACTTCTTGTATGCCGGGTTGAGGCAGCTTGCGATAATGGCCAGGAGGGGTACATCGTCCCAATATTTTAGAAAATTTTCTTTCATGGCAACTACGATCAGTGTGAGAGTGGAGTACTTGATTTCAGCGATCTCCAATTCACGGTACACCTTGGAGATGCTATAGAGATGTCTGATCAACTCAAATGCCGTCGGTGAGTACGAGCAAGATAATTTGACGGTTGCATTAAAAAAGGTTCCTAAGAAATTACTCAGGGTTTGTAGTTGGTCCCATTCATCGGGCTGGGCTCCAATGCCATTCCTTCGGGGGTGGAGCCTCTCAAAAAGTCTCCTATGACAGCTTTGTAAGGAAGGCATCGGTTCAGAAACCTATAGGTAGAGTTCCAACGGGTATCTATATCCCAAGATAATTTGACGGTTGCATTAAAAAAGGTTCCTAAGAAATTACTCAGGGTTTGTAGTTGGTCCCATTCATCGGGCTGGGCTCCAATGCCATTCCTTCGGGGGTGGAGCCTCTCAAAAAGTCTCCTATGACAGCTTTGTAAGGAAGGCATCGGTTCAGAAACCTATAGGTAGAGTTCCAACGGGTATCTATATCCCAAGGAACTTTCAATTTGCTCAAGCCATAGTTGACGCACATCAAACCAAACCGTTGTTTTCTTTCTTGGTTTGAAACAATATGGGACAGAGAATCTTTTAATTTATTGATCAAATCTCTTACGGCTTCTGTTTTAAGGCCCGCCTTAACGACGAGGTTAAGTATGTGACAAGCACACTTTTGGTGAAACATTGCACCATTCATAATCGGGTTTAGTGACCGTTTAAAAATCTCAATGGAAGCTACATTGTTACTAGCATTATCGAATGAAATAGAAAACATCTTGTTATCCCTATCTCTCTTAAGGTTATACTCTTCTAACACCTCAATAATGGATTTGAAAATTACATGTGCTGAGCGCGGAGAATCTAACACACGAAAACTTAATATCCTTTTTTGTAATACCCACTGATCATCGATCCAATGGCCGGTAACACACGAGTACCCAAGGCCATGTTTACCGGCAGTCCATATATCGGAGGTAATTGAGACCTTATTTTGTTGGTATGCAAATATAGCTCGGAGCTCATTTTTTATTTTGGTAAATTGGTTTTTAATTTCACCAACCATCTTTCTATGATGGATCCTCTTGTACATTGGTTGAGCACACCCCCGAATGACTAACCGGGCAAAACTCATACAACCACCCATGCTTATTGGTTGTTCTTTGTGGGTAATGTACCGGGCCAATTCACTAAGCATTTTTTATTCATCGTATTTTGGGTTGGTTCTAGTACCATCCGCGTTCATAAGGGTTTGGATTTGTCTCGGTCCAACATTTTCACATATAACATCACCCTTCCTTTGGTGCATTTCGACATGTCTTTTAAAGCTGGTCATACCACTACTTTGTTTATACAAAAAAAATGGTTTCTTGCAATTTTGTACCTTACATTCAAGGGTTTGCATGTTGCCGTTCTCATCTGTGGAAATCTTGTACCATTTGGCCCATGGCTGATTGTATTCAGGAATTCTTTTAGTCTTCTTTACCACCGGCTGTTCTGGGGGGACACTTGTCGGAGGAAGGATTGGTTCTTCTTCAATTTCAGTGACACTTATCGACGGAGTACCTTCCATACGGGGGTGACTTGACTCGATGCTACAGAAGAAGTGCATCCATATGCATATGGTGGTGTCGGTTGATGTGTTTCTTGTGGAATATACATGTTTGGATTGTTTGAAGTATAATACGGTGCATACATTTGGGGGGTTGTTGATAATTTAAATCTAGCGTTTGATCCCTTCTTTGATAATTAGGTGGATAATTTTGTGGATAATTTTGGGGATAATTTTGTGGATAATTAGGTGGTGGTTGCATAGGTGGAGGTGGGTGTGAAATTTCTTGTGACATTCTCGCACCAAAAGATAAATCCTCATCGTGATTAGGAGATGTCATCTTTTAAACCTATTCAAATAAATAAATGTAAATTACTTCACATATTCAAAAAAACAATCTAAATCTAAATTAAATTAAATCTAAATTGAATATAAATGTAAATCTAAATTAAATCTAAATTGAATCCAAATCTAACATAAATCTAAATTAAATTAAAGAAAAGAAAAAAACAAGGCAAGCCTCTGGTTTCATCCTCTGCCCTCTGCCGAATTAAAAAAAAAAGTGCCTCTACCGAATTAAAAAAAAAAAATATATATATATATATATAAATCTAAATCTAAATCTAAATCTAAATTAAATTAAATCTAACTTATTCAAAATATTCAAAATATAAATCTAAATCTAACTTATTCAAAATATAAATCTAAATCTAAATTAAATTAAATCTAAATTGAATATAAATGTAAATCTAACTTATTCATAATAATCTAATTCAAATTTTAAAATTCTAAGTCTAATTCAAAATAAATACAACTTGTTCAAAACCTATTTATTCAAAACCTATTAGAAACCTATTTCGAATTCAAAACCGAAAATATTTAAAAACCTATTAAATCTAAATTAAACCTTGATCACTCAAAAGAGAGCAATGTTTCTTTTAATATTTATAAACTCGGAAATGCTATCGGTTCGGACTGCAAGCGCACAATCCTATCGAGTAGTATATTCGAGGTTGATCCACAGGGAATATTGGTTCAATGCTTTGAGCGATCGAATCACAATCTTTCGAAAGGCTAGACGAAATCTGAAAATTGAGAGATGTTGTTTTGATCAATGTAAATTAGGAAGCAATTAAAAGTAATTAAAATAAAGATAGAGATGAGAATTCATAGGGTTTCGGCACACCATTGTCACTCAATCCGCCTTGACAATATATTCCTGTTGCATCTGACTTCCTGTTGTTGTTTAATGAAAGATACCACATAGGTCACTGCGATTTATGTTACGCGAGAATGACAGATCTTTCACCGAGATTCTACATAGGACACTGCGATTTACCTTACGCAAATGTCTGATCTCTCAAATACCCCAAATTACTACATAGATCACTGCGATTTACTTTACGCAAATGATGGAATTTGGTACGCGTTTTGTTGGTCTGGTTTATGGTTTCCCCGCTAAGGTTTTCTTCACATAAACCTAATAGATCTCAACGAGGCTAACTCATACAAATAGTTTCTCTTACCATTAAAGTACTGTCACTACCCTAACGGACTCAAACTAGATCATTGAAATTAGATGAAGAGATAGTAAATCACAAAAGCATTTTGTTTCAACAACAAGAAATCATAATCAACAGAAATATATATATCAAAACATCAAGAGTAACAAGGTTTACTGCCTAGCCCTAAGAAAAGGAACTTAGCCGCGGAACGGCATGGTTACAAGCACTCATCTCTTCTCACTTTAATCAAATCTAACCCTAATTACAAAGATAACTAATCATTCTGCCCAGGGGCCTTATATAGGAGTGTAGGGACGTGTAGAGGTTGAGTAGGGGCTAAGAAACTGATCTGGAAACAGCTGTCGGCAGTTATTCCCCAAGAGATGCCTTCGGATACGGGCCGTATCAGGTGATACGGTCCGTATTAGGACCTTGGCAGTTAGGGTTTAAATGCTTCCAGCGCTATCTTCTGGTCTGTGCTAGGCCTGGTCCGTATTGGTCAATACTGGCCGTAACAGGGACTTAGTCGATGAGCGTCGCTGATCCGATTGACCCGATTCTAGCTCCATTTGGTGTAGAATAGTCTCAAAACCTGTTTTCTGCAATAAAACACAAAGAAGGGTGACAGTAGCCTTTTTCTCTAATTAATTAAACATAAGTGTGAGAAAATATGCAAAACATAAGCCAAAACCCTACGTAAATCATCATTATTTTGACTCTGATCAAACCTAAATATAAATTAAAGTAAATAAAAAAACTGAGGCAGCAAGCCTCTGTCTCTGTGACAAAGGGATCCGAACCAAAAAAAAAATGCCTCAGCCGAATTTCAAAAGAAAAAAAACAATATAAAAAAATAAATCTAAGTCTAATTCATAATAATCTAATTCAAATTTTAAAATTCTAAGTCTAATTCAAAATAAATACAACTTGTTCTAACTTATTCAAAATATAAATCTAAATCTAAATTAAATTAAATCTAAATTGAATATAAATCTAAATCTAAATTAAAAAAATAACTCTAAGTCTAATTCATAATAATCTAATTCAAATTTTAAAATTCTAAGTCTAATTCAAAATAAATACAACTTGTTCAAAACCTATTTATTCAAAACCTATTAGAAACCTATTTAGAATTCAAAACCGAAAATATTTAAAAACCTATTAAATCTAAATTAAACCTAAATATAAATTAAAGTAAATAAAAAAAAACTGAGGCAACAAGCCTCTGTCTCTGTGACAGAGGGATCCGAATCAAAAAAAAATGCCTCAGCCGAATTTCAAAAGAAAAAAAACAATATAAAAAAATAAATCTAAGTCTAATTCATAATAATCTAATTCAAATTTTAAAATTCTAAGTCTAATTCAAAATAAATACAACTTGTTCTAACTTATTCAAAATATAAATCTAAATATAAATTAAATTAAATCTAAATTGAATATAAATGTAAATCTAAATTAAAAAAATAACTCTAAGTCTAATTCATAATAATCTAATTCAAATTTTAAAATTCTAAGTCTAATTCAAAATAAATACAACTTGTTCAAACTTATTTTAAAAATCTATTTTAAAAAAATAACTATAACAAATTTAACTTATTCAAAAAAATAACTCTACCAAATCCAACATATTCAAAAATAAAATATAAATCTAGCTTATTTATCTTACAAATATAACTTATTTATCTAGTAAAATATAAATCTAACATATTCACATATAAATGTAACATATTCAAAAAATATAAATCTAACATATTTAAAAATTAATCCGAAATTAAAAAAATAAAATCTAGCCTATTTTAAAATGAATCTAATGTTGTCCCTTATGGTACCACTAAATTCGAAATAAATAAATAATTGCAAACAAAATAAAGTAAAAGAGTTTAGAGAAATTTGACACAAGGAGTGATAACGGAGTTCGGCTTAAAATGCCTACGTCTCCGGGGCGTCGCAACCGCTTCTCGGTGCGCCTTTCTATTACCCAAAAAAAAAAAGGTTACAACTTGTGAACCGGTGAGCCCTTACAACCAACGGGAAGTCACACGGCCAACTAGAGTAGAGAACGAAGTCTCTAAGTTCGAAGTCTCAAGAGAAACACTCAAGTAAACACTCTAATCTAATCTAACTCAAGATTAGTGAAGTGGATTTGAGGTTGTGTTGAGGGATATTGAATTTCGTGTTCTCACAACAATGGAGGAACTTGCTCTCACAGAAAAGTAGGTTTAAAAAGATTAGGGTCGGCTAGGTTAATTTGAGGAGAACCCTACGGTTCTATTTATAGTGGCAGCTTTCAAACGAGTATTCTGCCATAAAACGTCCCAACGTTTTGTAAAACGTAGAAAACGTTTTAACTCAAATTAGGTCAAAATTCAAATTTCTGTGAGATATCATAAAACGTTCCAAACGATTATAAAACGTTTCAAAACGTTTTATTCTGGAGATTTATCGATTGAAATGCAAATTTTAAGTCTGAAAAACAATTTAAATCGTCCAGACGATTTACAAAACGTCTGGGACGTTTTAACTTGTTTTTCCAGCTTTTAGATGATTTAATCTCCAGATTTTGTACAAAGAAAACATCTGAAACGTTTTATCAATCGTTCCAACGTTTTATCCCTGTTTTTCAACATCAAAGCTACTTTACCAATTATAAATTTATAGTTTAAATACTTGATAAATAACTTGATGATTTCTTCAGTCCAAGTGCTCTAAATTGCAATTCCAATTGTCTTGAACCTGCATTCTTTCTAATCATATGGAAAATCGTAAAATTCAATAATTATATGTTTTGCAAATTAGTCAAATAGACTATAAGAGAATTGCTTGAAACAACAATCTCCCCCTTTTGACGATTTGCAAAACATACAACGCAAGTAAGTGCATATATCGATTTTTCCCAAATTTCAATTTTTCAAATAATCGGTGTTTGCATGTCTTGCATTTTCTCCCCCTTTTTGGAAATCGACGAAAGAGAGACAAAAATACAATCAAATAGCACAATCAAGAGTGCTCCCCCTCAAAATATGCACTCCCCCTCAATTTGATAATATATGACATAAATTTAGAAGATTAAGCATGTCATCACAAATATACAATCATGGAAGATAATCAATTTAGAATGTAGCATGCAATTTTATACCTAGCAAAGTTCAAGTTGAAACATCATAATGATAAAAGTTCAAGCACACAACATAGAAACAATAAAAGTTCATGCAACACAGATAGCATAGCATAGCAATCACTTAGCAAATTCTAATTAAAAAAAGTTGAATGGATTTAAAATTCGGGATCATCATCATCATCTCCGTCGGCACCCTCTTCATCATCTTCCTCATCCTCATCTTCGGAAGGGATGTAAGGAGCACTAGTGGACGCGCCACCAGAGGCACCATATTGCTTCACAAAGCGCCGAGCGAGTTCAGAAGTGGTGAGATCAATGTCATATAATGCTTTTGCGTTTTTGCGACAACGAATTTGGATTTTGCGTTGATTTGCCTTCAAGATTTTAATATCGTTGTTGATTGCGGTAAATTGATTGGTATTGGCTATTTGATATTCTTGCATGTGTTGAACAAGCCAAGCCAATTGGTTTTCCGCTCCTTGAGGAAGCTCACCTTGAGCCATTGGCGGTATTCGTGGTTGATCTTCTTCTGCCTGCCGTTCTGGTTCATACGGATCCCAATATTGGTTGGGTAGGGCATTGACAGCATTGATCCAATCATTGATAGGCCTATAATCAGGTTTAAGCAGTGGTAAACCCGAGGCCGAGGTACCGTGCAACCAACCATGTTTGGGTAGGATATCAAGTAAGTGTTTAGGCTCATTTTGAATGAGATGACTGGGGACGGTTATGCCATTGAGGCGAATCATACGATGAATTAAATGACCATAGGGTAGAGAGGCAACGGAGCTAGAATAGCAAGTAATCATGTGACGAAGAATAATGAAAGGAATGTTGAGTCGTTTCTCATCCATAGATATGAGGTGCCTCAAATAGTACATTGGACCCCACTCAATGTTTGCTTTGATCGTTGCTTTGGGTATGAGAATATTATTTATGAGAAGAAATAGCAAACGATGTAAGGAAGGGAGAGAGGATGCATAGAGGGGTGCACCACCAAGGTTGCGGCGAGCAAACCAGGTTTTGTAATGATCGGCATTTTCTAAGGCTTGAGCGGGCCAATTTCTAAGGATATAGGTTTCTTCACCTTCATTTACCAACCCAAGCCAATTGGCTACATTTTCCAAAGAGAGAATAATCTCTCGACCGCAAACATAGGATTTGACAAGAAAAGGGTTTTCGGTAAAAGTGAGATTACAATAAAATGTTTTGGTAATCATCTCACTATAAGGTTCATCACACGTAATCAAAGATTCCCATGGCCAATGTCGAATAAACCCGATGACTTTGTCATCTTCGGGGTATTGAAAGGTAACCGAGGCTTTGTTGAAATAATAGCAATTGGATAGTTTTCGATCCGAAAATTGACCCGTGAAATTGGTATGAGCAATTGGGTTTTTAAACAAGTAGGTGTTGGATCGAAAGATATTGAAGTCGGGTTCAATTTCAGTGGCACTAGATTGACCCGAATCATTGCGAGCCCTCTTCTTGCGAAGGATAGCCATTTTCGAGGCTTTTGATTTAGGGAGCGACATGAATTTAGAGAGAAATGAAAAAGTACCGATTGAAGAAGGAAGCACAAATCCTTGAAGAGAACGACTCTACGAGTGCGTTGGTGAAGACGGATCATCGATTTAACGGTCGGATTGCCGGATTTCGAAAGGTGGCGAGATGTAGGGTTTTGGTGGAGAGAGCAAAGGAGGGAGAAAGACTTGGTTTTGAAAGGAGAAATGGAAGGGGGGTTGAGAGGAGAGGAGAAATCACTTTAAACGAAGTGATTTGGAGATTTGTAGAGGTGGGAATGGTGAAGAAGAGGTAAGGTGGCGGATAGGAGAAGAGAAGAAGAGAAGAAGAAGAAGAGAGAAGGCGGCTTGAGAAGATAAAAAAAAATTGGCGTCGGTTCGAAGATTTATTGAAGGTGCTGCGCCGAAAACGTCTTGGACGTTTATAAAACGTCTCAGAACGTTTTAGTCTGGTCATTTTGAGACAAAAATTTCGATACTGAATATTGATTTTGCATTTAAATCGTCCTAGACGTTTTACAAAACGTTGAAAACGTTTTGTATTTTAGGTCAGAGTTATTTGAAATTTATGAGAATTTAATATTGAGTAATAACCGTTTTGACGTTTGATAAAACGTTTGAAACGTTTTAAATGATGTTTGATGAGTCAAAAAATTTCGCAGACAAACGTGCAGACGATTGACTAAACGTTTCAACGTTTCAAGATAGTTGTCATGCAGGAAATTTGAAGAAAATTTGGAAGATCAAAAACAATGAACCGTCCCGACGTTTGGTAAAACGTTTTGGACGTTTTAGGTCAATTTTCAGATGAAATTTTCGAAGTATTTTGAATGAGCAAATCGTCCAGATGTTTTACAAAACGTCTGGGACGTTTTAGGTCAGGGAGATAGAATCTGGAATCAATTTTATAAACGTTCTGACGTTTCAGAAACGTTTTGAGACGTTTTTCTCTGGCGTTTTTGTCTTAAAAATAAGCTAATTGATTGCTATGCTTCCAATAAAAATGCTCACTCCTTAAGTTCAAGCATGCCTAATTTAAACCGCAATTCATTGTGTTGTTGAGTGTTTAAGGGCTTGGTAAAAATATCGGCAATTCGATTTTTGGTATCAATATGAATGAGTTGGACCTCACCTTTCTCAACATGATCCCTAATAAAATGATGCCTTATTTCTATGTGCTTAGTTCTAGAATGAAGAACGGGATTTTTTGATATCATAATGGCACTGGTATTGTCACACATAATTGGTACGTTGCGGAAGCGAATTTCATAATCAGTTAAAGTTTGGATCATCCATAAAATTTGTGTGCAACAACTACCAGCCGCAACATACTCGGCTTCCGCGGTGGAAAGCGCAACCGAGGTTTGTTTGCGACTTGACCATGAGACAAGTGATCCGCCAAGGAATTGACACGTACCACTTGTACTCTTTCTATCCATTCTGTCTCCGGCAAAATCGGCATCGGTATATCCTATTAAATCTAATTCCGATTGTTTGCCATACCACAATCCCAAATTCAAAGTGCCTTTGATATATTTAACAATTCGTTTAACGGCTTTCAAATGTACTTCTTTAGGATTTGATTGAAACCTAGCACATAGACATACCGCAAACATAATATCGGGTCTACTAGCAGTTAAATAAAGGAGGCTACCTATTATAGCTCGGTATTGGGAGATGTCCACGGGTGTGCCGCTTGGATCCGAGTCAAGATTTGCATTTGCAGCCATTGGTGTTGGGCTTGTCTTGCTCTCAGTCATTCCAAACTTCTTTACCAGCTCCTTGGCATACTTGGTTTGGCTCACAAAGGTGCCATCCGACAGTTGCTTGATTTGTAGCCCCAAGAAGAAGTTCAATTCACCCATCATGCTCATCTCAAATTCACTACTCATAAGAGAAGAAAATTCCTCGGCAAGTGCCGCATTAGGTGAACCAAAAATAATGTCATCGACATAAATTTGTACTATTAAAATTGAGTTGTTTTTCTTCTTTGTGAAAAGAGTTGTATCATTCTTTCCCCTTATGAATCCATTTTCAATTAGAAAGGAACTAAGTCGACCGTACCATGCTCTAGGAGCTTGTTTAAGACCATAAAGTGCTTTGGTGAGTCTATAAACATGGTTAGGAAATGCCGGGTCAACAAAACCGGGTGGTTGATTTACATATACTTCTTCATCTATAAATCCATTCAAAAATGCACTTTTAACATCCATTTGAAATAGAGTAAAGTTTTTATTTGAGGCAAATGCTAAAAGCATTCGAATGGATTCTAGACGAGCTACAGGTGCAAAGGTTTCTTCAAAGTCAATGCCCTCTTGTTGTTTATACCCTTGAGCTACTAACCTAGCCTTGTTCCGAACAACATTTCCATTTTCATCTTTCTTATTTCTAAAGACCCACTTAGTTCCAATAATCATTCGGTCATTTGGCTTAGGTACTAGTTCCCAAACTTTGTTCCTTTCAAATTGAGCAAGTTCTTCTTGCATGGCACAAATCCAATTTGAATCCCCATTGGCATCTTTGAAATTCTTTGGTTCAACATTTGATACAAATGCACAATGGGCAATCATTTGATTTAATCCCGATCTAGTCCTAACCCCTTCCCTAGGATCCCCAATCACATTAGAGAGAGGATGAGAGGAAACTTCCCTTAGGTCTTCGGGAGGTTGATATACATTTGGTGGAGATTGATCCTCCTCGATGTGCATGGACTCGTTCAATGGGTTTTCTTCGGGTTGTTCTTGCTCGAGTGATTGTTCAATGTTGTTGGTTGTATTCTCAACCTTATCATTCTCAAGCTTGGCATCTTCAACACCTACAATTTGAATACCTTTCTCGGCCTTTTGATTAGTATCTTCATCAAATTTGACATGTATGGATTCAATTACAATTTGATGAGATGCAATGTAAATTCTATAGGCTTTACTTGTCAAAGAGTACCCCACAAATATTCCCTCAATGGATTTAGAATCGAATTTTGTAATTTTAGGTGATTCATTAAGCACAAAGCATTTTGATTCAAATACTCTAAAATGAGATATTTTTGGCTTATACCCCTTCCATAGCTCATAAGGTGTTTTCTTCAATATCGACCTTATGCTAACGCGATTAATAACGTAGCAAGCCGTATTGACCGCTTCGGCCCAAAGGTGTTTGGGTAAAGGGTATTCATTTAGCATGGTTCGGGCAAGCTCTTGTAATGTTCGGTTTTTCCTCTCAACAACCCCATTTTGTTGAGGTGTGCGAGGAGCCGAATATTCATGTTTATATCCTCTTTTAGAGCATACTTCATCAAATTTTGCATTTTCAAATTCACCCCCATGATCACTTCGAATACGAATGATCTTTGTTCCCTTTTCATTTTCAACACGATTGCAAAATTTAATGAAGTTCTCAATTGCTTCATCCTTATGTTGCAAAAATATGACCTAAGTAAAGCGACTATAGTCATCTACAATCACATATGCATATCTTTTTCTAGCCAAACTTGGTATACTAATTGGTCCAAACAAGTCCATATGTAGTAATTGTAATGGTTGATCGGTTGAGACCATTTCTTTGGACTTAAAACTACTTTTGGTTTGTTTACCTTGTACACATGCATCACATAATCCCACAAGTTCTAATTTGTGAGTTGGTAAACCGCGCACTAGGTCTAATTTAACCAACTTTTTAATGGAATCAATTGCAATATGACCTAGTCTACGGTGCCATAGTTTAGAACCTGTTGTTGTGGCATTCAAACATATTTCACCGGACTCGAAATGATCAAAATCTAGATAGTAAACATTTTTCTTTTTCTTACCGGTGTAGACTAAAGAGTCATCGGATTCTCTAAACAAGAAACAAGCATTAGTGTTAAATTTAACATAATATCCGGCTTCACATAATTTACTTACACTAAGTAAATTATAATTCAAGCCGTCAATAAGGTAGACATCCGATATGGTCAAGTTTTGGTTACCTACCGAACCTAGTCCAATGATTGAACTTTTTCTTTGGTTACTACCGAAAGTAACCGACCCACCATCATATGGTTCTAAAGATTTGAAATTAGATTTGTCACCGGTCATGTGGTGTGAACATCCACTATCAATGATCCAAGCATTTTCTTGGTGTGTTGTAATCAAACATACCTACAAGAGTATATATATATTTTCAATTAATATATACCTTGTTTTAATCTCCCCCTTCCTTAGTGATTTTCGTTTTAGGTTGGGGAGATTTCAATTACAACTTTAAGTTAGTTTAGCTTTAGGAATCCAAACAACTTTTGATTTGTTGCTTCCTTTCCTAAAGCTACACTCTAATGAGGTGTGGCCAATCTTACAACAATAATTACAAAATGTGACCGATTGCTTGACATTAGTTGAACCATGCTTGAAGTTGGTTTGATATTTATCCTTCACCTCTTGAATTTGATTCCTATTGGTTGTCACTTCAGGTGCATAGGACTTATTTTTGTGTGAATCAAGTTTGTTGTGATGTTGGGGAACATCTCTATTCAAACCATTTCTTTGGTTTTTGTTTTGAAAAATCTTTTTGTTGTGAGTTTCATAAAACCATCCATCCGGTCCCTTGAAATAAGTTTTGTTTGACCTTTTTGGATTAAATGTATTCCTATCACTATTTTGAGACTTGTTTTCATTTTTGTAATTTTTGTTAGAAAATTTGTATCTAAATGCATAATTTTGAGACTTTTTATTTTGTTTTGCATTTATGGTTTGAGGAGTGGTCCCTTTATTCGACTCCTTTGTCAAGGGTGTTTTACCATGTTTGAAATGAAATTGGTAATCAAAATACTCTTTGCTATTGAACTTAACTTTGTTTAAATTTTGAGTAAGTTCCCCATTTTCTTTTGGGCCTTGTGAAAAATTTGATTCAAATGAGGATTGACCCTTCTTGTATCCAATGCCCATTTTACCGGATTTCCGATTCAAATTGGCATTGATCAAATTTTCTACATAGTAGGGATCGAGACTAGTGACATTTGAGAATTCACTAGGCGATCTTAAAGCCCTGTTTTCAGTCTCTAGAGTTTGAACTTTCACTTTTAACATTTCTATATCTCCTATGTGTGATTGACAAGTGTGTGACTTAAGCAATTCTAACTCTAAGTTTTTGATTTTAGACTCAAATTCAAGAAGTTGAGATGTCAATTTTTGTATGATACTTTCCTTTTCAAGCATGGCCTTTTTAGATTCCTCAAGCAACCTAGGCGCATTGTAATTAATTAGAGCCTCATCCATGAACGTGCTTGTCTCATTTGTCTTTATATAATTGTTGTTCATATCTATTTTGGATTCATCTTTCCTAACTTTGTAACCATTCAAATGGTAATCGAGATTGGTCAAATCAATGGTAGACATATACCGATTAGGAGAAGAGATAAGATGTACCTTATTTGGAGAGTTTGTTACATCTTCTATAGAAGCATCCTCTACCTCGATAATGGTGTTAGTTGATGCTTTAACGGGATCAACTGCTACCTCAATGATGGATTGTGTGGTGGCCTTGGTAGAGTCCTCCAATTCCTTGTTGATAGGCGGATTGATGAGATTTTTGAGGAATTCAATGGTGATCTCATCGGTTATGTTCTTGCTTGCGATGATTGTATCCACATCAATAGTTGCCGATTCTTCATTCACTATTGCCATCAAGGCAAGGTTGATCTCTTGTTCATCGCCCGACTCCGAGTCGGATTCTTCTCTACCACTTTCATCGGAGTCGATGCAAAATAAGGCTTGCATTGCCTTGGCCTTCTTTTTGCTTTTATATCCTTCGTACTTTTGTTTAGATCTTCGGTCATTTTGCCCTTCATTATCCTTGTTCTTCAAGTTGGGAAATATTTTGAAGCAAGTTTGGATGATTTGGCCTTCTCTTTCACATGCAAAGCAAACTACCCGTTTGTTTCCATCTTCACGCTCCTTGTTGTATTTTCGTTCAAAGTTAAGCATGGATTGAAACATTTTGGTTATGGTGGCGGCATCAAGAGAGGTTTCATGTCCAAGTTGACTCATGAGTGAGTCATTTGATTGACGATTATTTGAGGAGCTTAGGTGGTTTCGGTGGTTTTGAGCCGGAAAAGCCACGGTTTTTGTTTTTGACTCTTGCTTGAGTTCACCGGCTTGTATGAGCTTTTCTTCAAAACTCCGGAAATGAGCATAGAGTTCATCCGGTGTGAAAGATTTTTGTGCCCCATGAAGTGCTTCTAGGGCGCTCACCAATCCATCCCACCTAGGTCTCCTTAGCATTACTCGAAGAAGCTTTCCTACAATTTTATCGTTAGAAAGCGGTTCTCCTAGTTCAATGAATTCATTTTGAATATGCATAAGTCTATTATACATATCTTCTACATTTTCACCATTTTCAATTTTGAAGGTTTCAAATTTGGTGTCTAGACCGGCTATTTTGGTTCGTTTGATTTGGGTGTTACCCTCATATCGATCAATAAGAGTATCCCACATTTCTTTTGCATTTGTTGTGTTACCGAAAAGTAACGCAACCGATTCACTTACCGCATTATATATTGCATTAATGGCAAGGTTATTTAGTTTCTTTCTTTCGGTAGATGCATATACTTCAACTTTGGCCTCATTTCCAACAGAATTATCATATTCCGGTTTATAGGCTTTCTCAATAACACTCCAAAGGTCAAGAATATTTAGATAGTTTATCATGGTCCTTTTCCAATGACTGAAATTTTTGGTAGCACTACCAAAAACTGGAGGTTCTTTCACATATCTAGTGGTTGCCATTTTAAGATCGGTAAACTCGAATTAAGTGAGTCTTAATTTGAGTAACGCGCTCTGATACCACTTTGTTGTCCCTTATGGTACCACTAAATTCGAAATAAATAAATAATTGCAAACAAAATAAAGTAAAAGAGTTTAGAGAAATTTGACACAAGGAGTGATAACGGAGTTCGGCTTAAAATGCCTACGTCTCCGGGGCGTCGCAACCGCTTCTCGGTGCGCCTTTCTATTACCCAAAAAAAAAAGGTTACAACTTGTGAACCGGTGAGCCCTTACAACCAACGGGAAGTCACACGGCCAACTAGAGTAGAGAACGAAGTCTCTAAGTTCGAAGTCTCAAGAGAAACACTCAAGTAAACACTCTAATCTAATCTAACTCAAGATTAGTGAAGTGGATTTGAGGTTGTGTTGAGGGATATTGAATTTCGTGTTCTCACAACAATGGAGGAACTTGCTCTCACAGAAAAGTAGGTTTAAAAAGATTAGGGTCGGCTAGGTTAATTTGAGGAGAACCCTACGGTTCTATTTATAGTGGCAGCTTTCAAACGAGTATTCTGCCATAAAACGTTCCAACGTTTTGTAAAACGTAGAAAACGTTTTAACTCAAATTAGGTCAAAATTCAAATTTCTGTGAGATATCATAAAACGTTCCAAACGATTATAAAACGTTTCAAAACGTTTTATTCTGGAGATTTATCGATTGAAATGCAAATTTTAAGTCTGAAAAACAATTTAAATCGTCCAGACGATTTACAAAACGTCTGGGACGTTTTAACTTGTTTTTCCAGCTTTTAGATGATTTAATCTCCAGATTTTGTACAAAGAAAACATCTGAAACGTTTTATCAATCGTTCCAACGTTTTATCCCTGTTTTTCAACATCAAAGCTACTTTACCAATTATAAATTTACAGTTTAAATACTTGATAAATAACTTGATGATTTCTTCAGTCCAAGTGCTCTAAATTGCAATTCCAATTGTCTTGAACCTGCATTCTTTCTAATCATATGGAAAATCGTAAAATTCAATAATTATATGTTTTGCAAATTAGTCAAATAGACTATAAGAGAATTGATTGAAACAACATCTAACATATTCAAATGATCAAATAACATATTCAAAATTTAAAAAATAAAATATAACATATTCAAAAAATAAAATCTAACCTATTTAAAAATAAAATATAACATCTTCAAAAAATAAAATCTGCCCTATTCAAAAAATAAAATCTAACCTATTAAATTTAGATCCGAATTTAAAAAATCAAATATAACATATTTGAAAAATCTAACCTACTAAAAAAATCCAACCTATTTATAAAGAAATCTAACATATTTTTTTAACCTATTAAAAATAAATCCGAATTTCAAAAATAAAATCAAACCTATTCAAAACAAATCTAATTACTTCACATATTCAAAATAACAAATCTAACATATTTTTTTAACCTATTAAAAATAAATCTGAATTTCAAAAATAAAATCAAACCTATTCAAAACAAATCTAATTACTTCACATATTCAAAATAACAAATCTAACATATTTTTTTAACCTATTAAAAATAAATTTACTCTACAAAAATAAAATCAAACCTATTCAAAACAAATCTAATTACTTCACATATTCAAAATAACAAATCTAACATATTTTTTTAACCTATTAAAAATAAATTTACTCTACAAAAATAAAATCAAACCTATTCAAAACAAATCTAATTACTTCACATATTCAAAATAACAAATCTAACATATTTTTTTAACCTATTAAAAATAAATCCGAATTTCAAAAATAAAATCAAACCTATTCAAAACAAATCTAATTACTTCACATATTCAAAATAACAAATCTAACATATTTTTTTAACCTATTAAAAATAAATTTACTCTACAAAAATAAATTAAACTAAATTTAATCTACAAAAATAAATCTAGCATAAACTAAATTTACTCTACAAAAATAAATTAATCTAACATGAAATAAATGTAACCTTTAAATCTCGAGGAAAAATCTTGCGGGAGGTGACGAACTTCGTAATTCCGATACCTTTGTAATTCCGTTTGCGTATTTGTAGAATGAATTAAATTTACAACTATATTTTTTTTCAAACAATAAATTTAAAAACTGAAAATAGTAATATTGAGAGATTGAGAGAATGAGATTATGAGAGATTGAGAGATTGAGAGAATGAGAGGGTGTGAAATATTGAGAGGAAGAGGGGTGAATATATAGGTTTTGATTGGAGGGAGAATAATATTTGAAATTTAATAAATCCGAAAAAAAAACAGAATTGACGGGTGGGACCCACCCGGTTTGACTAATTTGAACCAAAACTGTAGAACGGCTCAGTATATTAACAGAGCAGGTTTAGCTTCATGCAGCGCAATATTCATATGCATTTCTGTACTCCATGCGCTGCCTGTAGCCAAAACTGCTCTGTTAACAGTCGCCAGTGGGGGGAAAAAAATTTGAAATAAAGGTTCAGCGGGTAGCGGGCACGGGCACGGGTACGGGTAGCGGGCACGGGTTACCGGGTGCGGGTACACCCGGGGCGGGTGCGGGTAGACGGGTAGCGGGCACGGGTACGACGGGTACGGGTACACCCGGGTTTGTTTCCAAAAACAGCCACCCTGCCCGTTTGAGACCCGTACCCGTGTACCCGTTTACCCGGGCATACCCGGGCACGGGTACGGGTACCCCGGGCGCCGGGCACGGGCGGACCGGGTTCGGGCAGCCCGCGGCGGGCACTGTCAAACCACTACTATAAAGGAAAATACACATGAATAACACATACTGTTTTGTAGCATAGCATGAGTCTAAAATGTATTTAAGAAATGGAAATGTAACGGAAAACAAGGCATGGGCGTCCGCTTAAATGCAGCTGAATTCTTGACTAACCAAACCAATCTCTCAAATTTCAAGCAATGTCTGAAAAAGAAAGCTATGCTATATATTAGTGGTCAACTCAAGGTGTGGAGATCTCAAGAAAGTTTTAGACAAATTAATTAATCAATTAATGAATGAATTAATTAATTAAATGGAGAGAATAGCTAGAGGAGAGAGAGAGAGTAGAGACAAGGAGGTGCCCAGAGGCCAGAGCAGAGGTGCTCGTTCCAAAGAGTAGAAGAAGTATCTAATTCTAAATTCTAATGACTAATACCCATTTTCCAATTAAAATTAAAATAATAATAATAATAATAATAATAATAATAATAATAATAATAATAATAATACATACTTTGGAATATGTGTGGATCTGTCTGTGTGAATTAATTAATCATGTAAAAAAGTGGCATGTGACCCTGAGTCCTGAGTCCTGAATGAGTCCTGACAGGATCATGGCCTCCTGACTGACGCGTTAGAAAACACTGGTATTAGCCCTTGACTTATGAACGCTATCTTGCGGCCTCACATAATTGATTTAGATTAATAATGTAATAATGTCCTTTGTCCTGAACAAATTATCAAATTTGCATGAAAAATGTAATAATATTGTTAAATAAAAGCAGAGCCAAAGCAAAAATAGTTGTTTTACTTTTCAGGTTTCAGAAAAAAAAAGGTTGGTTTACTTTTGTGTCATTCCATTGCTTATCTAGTAAAATTGAGACAGTGACAGGCCATTTCATCATTACAACTTTTCAAAGAGGAAGAGATAAAACGGAGAAACGAACAAAAAGGAGACAGAGAAAGAAAGAAAAAGGAAGGAATGAATGAAAGTGCTTATGCTACAGTGCTACACAAATTAATGAAGAGTCAAACCTCAATCCCATAATCCCATAATCCCATATTCCCATTCCATGCCAAATGCGAATGCGAATGCGAATGCGAATGCGAATGGGGAACTAGACATGGTTGACCACAACTGGACAGCGTGACAGCGTGCATCTTGCTTATTCGTCAAAGAGTGAACAATTAAAAGCTTAAGGAGTGTTAAGAAACTGATGTTCGGTTATCTTAATTCGTAACTGATGTTCGGTTATCTTAATCTGTAGGTGAAATCTAATGAACCTAAAAAAAAAGGTAGATGTGCCTTAAGGTCCGAACAGAGGATTAAGATCCAGTGTTCAGCAGGATTAAGCAATTAAGGAAGCTGAAAAAAGAGAACTAAGCCTTAAGGAAACTTAATCTCTTGTCGCCGAACAGCCATGTTGTGATTAAGTTAAATCTTTACATACTGTCTTGCCTTGATCAAAATTATGGAAAATAATAACGTTACATTTAACCTTTTTTTCGAATTTTAAGTTTGTTTAGTGAATAAAATAAGTAAAATGTGAAAAGTTATAAAATAAAGAAATAATGTTGTAAAAATATTTGCGGTAAACTAAATAAATTTATTATTCAAAATTTAAATTGTTTTTTTAATAAATAATGACATAAATTAAATGTTGTTTTGTCACATCACATGACCATATATCGTGAAATATCTCTTAATGACAAAAATCAGGAAATACACAATTTCCTTTTTATATATACGAAGAACACATATTTTCTGTGGTACATCATATTCATGCATTTACGAATAATGTGACCAGAGAGGAAATTTTTATTTATTGGTTTATTGTCATATGTATTTTATATAGGATTTTTCAGTGCAATGAAAAAAAAATATATCATATACCTTGATAGGTCTGCTCCCGGATGGATGTTCAGGAAAGTGTTTTGAAATTTGAGCTTACACGAATCTTAAAGCAACTTAATTTGTGGTTAATTAATGATATCATTCATTTTTTAACGGTTGGGCTACTTTAAAATGAACAAAAAAAAAAAGAAGAAAAGAAAGAAAAGAAAGAAAAGAAAGAAAAGAAAGAGCAATTATATGGAAGAAAGCTACAACCGACATGTAGGACTTTGGAATGGAAACGCTCATATAATCCAAAATTTGCCTTTTGAAATTTGGGCTTTTGAAATGTTTGAATTTGTTTAATTCAACGTCCAAATTGAGAAACAGTTGAGTTGGTTTCAGATTATAGGATATACATGTCAAATGAACAGCAAAATCATTGAAAGTAAAAGTAGCTTCCTTTGACTCAATTATTGTTTGTGTTGAGGAAGAGGAGAGAAGAGAAGAGAAGAGAAGAGGTCGGTCAATATCTACCATATAGAAAGTGACAATTCAGTCTACACAACGGGAAACCAACCATTCTTACTTGATAACAACATAACGTGATGGGCCTTGAATTCGGCCCGGATGTGAATCACGTGATGGGCCTTGAATTGCCACCTTTTTCAAGTCTCTCTGTCTCTGCAACCCCTCCAGTTGAAAACTGGTCTCTTCACTCTTCCCTTCCCACACGGCCACGGGATTTAAGAACCTTTTAGAACAATTGTTCTGACGGTAAATTCAAATCAAAACCCTTTTTAAAGCATCCAACCATCAAGGTGACACCTGGAGCAATGTCAAGCGGGTCCCGTGCATTGCATTCAATATCATATCACCCAACGGCCAACACCTTCTCCAGTTCCAAGTCTTCGACCGGAAGGGGAGGCGGTAAACCTTTAGCCTCGGCCCTCGCCCCTCGCCCCTCGGCTTCTTAATTTTACCGCTTTACTATCTATTAAAACAATCTTACCACACCCATTGATAATTGATTGTGCCAATAACACCCATACATATATACCCTCTCCCTAGCACAAATTGACTCCACAAGGAAGGAGTCGATTCTCAGGACGTACCAGTAAGGCATCTTACTAGCTCCTGCCTGGTACTCAGCCCCCCAAATCTCTAGCTAGTACCCACATGGTATGGTATGGTCTCCTACTACAATCGACATTAGACTAATTAATTAATAGTATTAGAAATATGAATGCAGGTAGCACGTGGGAGAACGCCTATTGAAGATGCCATGGTTACTCAGTAAATACCCTTCCTTGAGGACTTTAGTTAAAATTTCAAATTATATATGGTGCCAAGAATTACTCAGTAAGTACATGTAATTTGCATGCATGTATATAGGTTATCAAGCCAAGCCGAGTCGGTGGTTTTGAAAACACAGCACTGATTGCAAAGTGGGCTTTCCTACACAACAAAATGGCAATTGTTAGTAGTGCATATGCAATTTTCATATTTTCTTAATTCATATACAATATGAAAATGTATGCAAAACAAGAAATAAATGCTTTCATGATGGATTTGCTCATGGGCTGGGTACATATAAATGGATCAAGGAAGATATAATAGATCAAGGGTTGATAAATAATGTACTAAAAATTGGTGGAAAAATGAGGGCTTCAGTGAAAGATGCTCAAAATATAATTGAGAGGTTTTCTTGGGATTCCGAGAGGTTATTATCGAGATTTTGCAAAAATGAAGAGATCGGGTGCTATTCTGTAAAAATTGATGAAGGTGGTTTGTCTTCCTGTTTTAGAGTTAAAGAAGCTGGCTTGCATACAAATGTAAGAAATTTTCTTATACCTTCTTTTTATGAAGTCACTTAATTACTGTTATACTGTCATGAGATATTCACTTAATTACTGTTATGCCCTCATTAATTTAAGATCAGTTGGTCAGTAATGTATCCAAGTTGCAAAATGTTGTTCAAAGGGGTGCAAACGGGTCGGATATTATCCGACCGTATCCGAAAATTAGATACGGATATCCGATATCCGAATATCCGTGCGGATACGGATACGGATACGGATACGGATACGGATACGGATATGGTTTTAAATTTTAATTATCTGTATCCGAATAGTAAAAATATATCATATAGCTTAATATATATTATGAAAAAATTTATATAATTCACTATTATAAAAAGCGGATATCCGTATCCGTATCCGTTTAATATCCGATCCGTATCTGTATCCGTCTAATATCCGATCCGTATCCGATCCGTTTGCACCCCTATGTTCAACTGTACCTCAATTTAAGACCCAGTATCCTAATATGCAGCTGTCAAGTGAAGTTGGTACTGAAACCCAGTATTTTCTTAATAAATTGCTTACAAATATCCAAGTAATTAAGCACTGGGCATATGCAGAAAAACATTAGTCATATTTCTTCATGGTTTCTCGGTACGAGTGAAGATTGGGCCCCCATAATGAAATCTCTCTCCAAGGATGCACGCACAATTTCTTTAGACCTACCTGGGCACGGCAAATCACAGGTTCATGCAAAACAGGAATGCTCTATCTCAGTCGAAACAATTTCAGGGTTGTTACTAAAATCGATCGATGAAATCTCTACTGAAGGACAAAGGGTTGTTCTTGTTGGTTACTCAATGGGTGCAAGAATTGCATTGCACATGGCTCTAAACAGTGACAAGGTATCTCAATTTAAAAAAAAAGAAAAAGAAAAAGAAAGTGTTGACTTGCAACCTTTAAAATCCTTAAAATATCATATGCAGATCAAAGGAACTGTTATAATGTCAGGAAGCCCAGGGTTGAAACAAGAATCAAATAGAAAGATACGTCAGGCAATCGACAAATCAAGGGCTAAGTTACTTCTATCACATGGTTTGCACAATTTTATAGAAACTTGGTATTCAACCAAGTTATGGTCAAGGTACCACTCAAGCTGGAGATTTGTAAAAATTAACTTAATATATATCTTGGTGATTCTGAGTTGATGATGAGATAATTTATTAATTCCATTTAATTCCAGCCTAAGAGAGCACCCACATTTTGATAGAGTTCTCCAGAGTCGTACCCAGCATGACCATGTCGAATCTCTGGCAAAGGTTTTACATGATTCAAGTGTAGCAAAGCAAAGGTACAATATACAGTTGCTATTTCAATGTTATGACTTGTATTACACTACCAGTATTTAAGTGAATGTGAACTGGTATATATTCAGGTCTCTTTGGGATGATTTGAAAGATTGCAAGAAGCCCCTTGTTTTCATAGCTGGTGAAAAGGGATTCGAAATTCGTAAATATATCTTACCAGATGCATACTGAAATTATGACCCATTCAAAAGATGAAATGGAGCGTTTGTGTAAAGTGTTTATCGTTCCAAACTGTGGCCATGCTGTACATTTTGAGAATCCTCTCCAATTAATACACGCAATTAGAAGCTTTTTAGCAGAATTGAATTGAATTGGATTGCAAATGGGTTCAAGCATTAATAAGTTCATGTACTACTTTGAACCCATTAAATTAAATAAATAATGGAGAAGAGAGAGTTGAATCTCAAACCGGTTGATTTGAAATTTTTTTTTTACTATGACAGACAGTATAAAGTATTGCTTTTGTTGTAATTCATTTTATTTATTATAGTTAGGCGATACATTGAATTATTCGAGGTGGATTGTTGTGTATCTTCGTGCTCACACATGAGTACTTGATCTTATCTTATATTATATTATATTATATTATATTATATTATATTTTGCTAGAAAACTTAGAGATTTATACGGACTGGGCGGCTGGGACTGGACACACTTCTCAAAAAGCATCCACTATTCCACCCACAAAAAATAATCAATCCTTATTAATGCTTGCTTGGCTGCCAAGTGGCCATTTTTCTTTTTCTTTTTCTTTTTCTTTTACCCTCTACTAAGCACGCTGATATCTCCGTTTTAAAACTTGAGAGAACATCATATTTTCATACGTACAAGTTTGTTTATTTCATTTAATACTTGACAAAAGAGTAAGCCCCTTGTACATCTTTTATAATTTTTTTAAATGGATAGAAAATTGTATGATCTAAAAATTCTAGATCATTCAAAGTAGTGATTTCTTACCTATTTAAAAAATGTAACATTGTTGAGAATCAGTTTTTGATCCAGTGATAATTATCAAAGGCACTGTTTGAGATTGCAGGTTTGAAATTCAAATGAAGAAATTCTTTGTGAATATAATTAAATAGTTGGGTGGCTTCATCTCTGACCTTTATTAAAAAAAAAAAATGTTACACTATTATTATGCCCCACTCATATCTCTATATCTTTATCTCTATTTTCAAAATACAAACACTCCATCCAAACAACTCAACATGATCTTCATATTAAAGAGAACAACATTTTTATTTTTTGAAATTTTTTACTATCTTCTTTTAAATAGGTAAAAAAATTAAAATTTAATCTTCGAATATATTTCATATAGAGATCATAATACATGCAAAATGATTCAGATTAACTGTTTCAACTTTTAAAATAAAATAAGTGACATATAGTACATACCAATCCACGTTATGCCTCACTCCTTAAAAAAATAATCATATTCTGAAAGTATTACGCGTTCAATGAGAACTGTCGAGTGATGAGCTCACCTAATTAATTAATTAATTAATTATATAAAGAAATTCAGGAGTTGCGTGGAAATATTGGCCAGTAAAATAAAAATAATTTAACCACAATCCCAACGAGACCCGATGAACGGGGTCGGATCCCCAAAAGTAACTCCAAATTTGAGTTTGCATCCGGACCGTACGATCACCTTTAACATTTGTGTGAGCAGATCGAACAGTCCGGATTCAAATCAAAATAATTGTGTTACTTTAGAGAGCTCGAATTCCAGTGAAGGGGGACAGAGTCACAGAGACAACACAAATTTTACCATTTTGTTTCTGATTTTTGCACCTTTGACCTTTGACTGAGTATTAATTTAATAATTTATAACAGAATAACAACAATAAGCTGATTTAGGGACCTCTGTTCCTTTTTTATTTTTTATTTCATTCTTTTTGTACCAACCAATTAACCAACTCTTTATTTATTTATAAAGAGTAAAGACCAAGCCCTTCTCCCTCCTTCTAGCCACCTTAATTTCTCTTTCTCATTCTACTCATAACAACCTAAAACCTTTAAACCCTAAACTAAACTAAACTAAACTAAACTAAACTAAACCCCTTTCCTTTTTATTATTTCACAAAAGTTGATGTCATGGAAATTTACTCTACTACCTTAACCTTACTATTTTCCCTCTCTCTAGTTGTTTTTCTGGATTCTTCTCTTGCTCTGCTCAATCCTGGTAATTCCCTATTAATTTATTGAAATTATTTATTGATTACTCTTTAGTTTAGTTGTTCTGTTCTGTTCTGTTAATTTTCTTTCTTTTATATGCAGCGGTCAATCTTCCAGCCAACAGTAATCGAGATACTGACAACAAATTGGTAAGTAAATGCTTTTAATTAGACTTTGTCTGGATTCAAACATTGCTTAAAAATGCATTTCCAAGTTCAACAGAAGATAGAAAAAGATGATCATATAATTTGCTTAATGTATGATTTTATTTTATTTTATTTTATTTTACGTAAACCTCAGTACGAGATCACGCACGGCGGCGCCACAGGAAGGAGATGGTTGAGAGAAATGAGCAGTGTAAAAAATGAAGGCATGGGAAAGGGGTCAAGAAATCATGATGCAAACCCTCATTTATCCCGGCCTACTGTTGTTCCGATTCACGTTCACGCAAAAATACCACACAAGAGGCCGCAAGATGCAGCAGCCACAGAAATATTCACTCTGATCAACAAGGACTACAACCCGAGCGGACAACGCCGCCGACGGCCAATTCACAATTAATTAGAGAACACTCATCAATAACCCAAACCCTAATTTAGTTACGGTTAGACCTCTCTTGCTCTCTCTCATCCTACAATATTTTGTAAATAATGTTCAAAGTAAATAATGTGGTTTACATGGATAGCTAGTGGAATTTGTTATGCTTGATCGTATTGCAAGTGGGGCTGGATTTATTTACTCGCTTTTAATTTTATTTTGGGCCCAATAAATCAGGCCCATTTGAACTAAAGGAATCTCATTAATTTGAATGTACATGACCAATTTGTATTAAACAAACAAAATCCAGTCAGTCCATTATACGAGGAAATGAAACAGCTCCATATCATTTTCTTTGCACAACCAAATAAAAATGCAAAACAACTATTTACCTTTAGCTAACATAACCTCTCTCTCTCTCTCTAACCTGCCCTTGCACCAAATAACAAAGCAGGATACTGGAACGAAAAAAAAAAAACAAAAAAACAAAAGAATAATTCTAGACAGATTTCAACATAGCATTTTGAACATACGTATTGAATATATGATCTCACATGCAAGCAGCTGAATTTATTTCAAAAACTGCAACAAAATAAATTAGATCTCCATCCACGGTGCTTCCTGTATCTCCTTCGGTCGGCCTTTGCCATTTTTATCGGACTGCTGTTCCACTCATTCTGCATTCTGCGCATTATTTAGCATGCAAATTCAGCAAAATAACATCAAAACAACAATTGAAAAACATACTGAAATTGGTATTTCAGGCATGATTAAGTCATTTTCATGCTTTGTAGCTGCACATGATGCGGTATATATTTTCGTTGTTTTCTTACTGGTATCATGGTTGATATTTTGCAGGAATAGACAGCGATAATGCCCTTATAGTATAATATTATATTTACAAAGAAATAAAATTCTTACATGGGGAAGGCAAAAGACCGAGCACTTGTTGTGCTACTATCAGAACGAATGGATAGGCTACCAGAATAAGCTATGCGTGCCGAGTTATTACCCGGTAACTCTATTTGCGGTATGTTCAATTCCCCGCAATGCTGGGAAAATGACATGCGAGAGGTGAGCTTTGGTCCACCAAAATTATGGCCATTCTCTGCTTCTGCGTGGCATGATGGCACGGATCTCGATGTGTCGAACATCTCTTCTGTACCATTCATTTCAGTGCCTGACATCACAGGCAGTGAAGCGGGATGTTCTTCAGTAATTTCATCAGAAGAGACATCAACTTTGCTGCTCTTAACGGGTTCACTGGCATCAGACCCGGTCGTCACTGTTGCTTCATGGGAATGCTTCTCTATACTCTGTATTTGTAATGATGAATTTTAAAACAAAACAATTAGTAAACAAAAAACAGACTAATTATTAATTGTCTTTTTTTTTTTTAAATTTTATATTATATGTCAATATGGACATACCTGAACAGCCGATTTCTTTTCATCAATTTTTTTGAGCTGAAGGTCAGCTGATTTTTTATCTTCAGAAAAGAAAAGTTCTTTCAAGCTTATAGTTTTCTCATCTAAAATCTCTCCAATTTCAACCTCCTTTTCATCTGGTACCGTACTATGATCCTGCACGGTCTTCAAAGCAATCTCCTCCCCTTCTTCTTTTATATTTGAAGTAATCGTCTCATTTTCTTCAATTTTATTTGGAGAAAGTTTTGCACCTTCATCTATGCAAACATCCTTAATTATGTTCTCGCTTATAACCACTTTGTCGGGGCATGTGATTTCGGTAATGGTTTTGTCATCATAAATGCCTTTATCTTCTTCAAGGTCATTTTTGTCATTTGAGGATGGAACTTGAATTTCATCTTCATACGATAATTTGGAGTCTCTCTTTAGATTTTCATCGGCTTTGCTCAGGGCAACATTTATGTCTTCAAAGAAGTTATGGTTATATGACTTCTCGCTATCTGTATCACAATACATGTTATGTAAATAGTGAAATTTCATAACCAATTAATTCTCATAAAACCAACAACTAAATACAAGTTTTTCTTCTTCAAAATTTGATGCTGACCAATTTTTGCAATTTGACTAATAAACTAACACATAAATTAAGTTGTTACACAGACAAAAATTAAAAACAAATGAATTTAATTTGACAGTTTCCACACTACCTATTTTCATGTTCTTAGCTGTACGCTCAAACGATTTGCATGGCTTGGGCCAGATATTCTGAAAGTTTCCTGAAAAAGGAAAAGGAAAGAAAGAAATGTCAAATTTACATACCAAAAATATACTCATCAAATTAATTAGTAAGCAATAAGCATTAACTCAACAAATTAGAAAATATTATTTTTGTGGAAGGGGACATCTATTGAAGAATAAAAGAAAAGGCTTATAGCAATCAAAAGCAAGAATAAATCTTCCAAATATGTTAATGAAAACCTGCACCAAAAGTTTTAAGGTTGCCCGAATTAGAGGAGAAAAGAATAGATAAAATTTAACAAATGAAATGCCCCCAATGTTCCCAAATGAAATGAAATGAAATGAATAGAATGATATTCTTTTCTGGATAAGTAGAATTGCCCCTATTCATTCCCCTATTCCAGCATTAATTAATACCAGGTAAAAAGTACTAGAAGGCAAGAATACAGATGCAACTTAAAAAGAAACCATCAGAAATAATTAAAAGTCTTGTTTAATAGAAGCAGAATTAAATGCACCTAACAACTACTTGATAAAAAATCAAGAAAATGAAAGTTATATAGAAAGAGAAAATACACCCACTATACATGCATATATGGGACAGAGAAAGTGACCCAAAACAGAAGAAAATAAACTTCTGATTAAATCTCCAGCTACCAAAATTAATGCCATTTCTCTTTTTCCAAAATCACCCTTTAGATAGAAAAACAAAGATATTGAGAAAGAAAGTTTGGCTTAGATCCACCTTCAAACCTTGAATGTTTCTACTAACAAATGAAACACTAGTATATATGCAAATTTTGACTGATTGTTTTTAAATTTGGGCAAAAACGGACAAAATAAATTTAATTAGTTCAAGTAGGATGTCTCTATATAATATATATATGTCAAAGCACAAATCAAATTTGTACTACTAATTGACAGTGATATATACTTGAAAAAGGATGGCAAAGCATATATAGAGTTGGGTTTCATAGTTTGTTTCTAATTCTGTAGTTGCAAGTAAATCACAATCAAAATAATTATGAGAATGGATTTAATTTCCTTGTTTTGTTTATTGGAAGTTGATGAAGGTAATTAATATATGACATTTACTTCATACCCACCAACTTAATAACTAGATATATGTCATAATCACACCTAATCGTAACCAAAACCTAACCTAACTTTTCTTCTTTCCTTCTCTTTTCTTTTTTCTTTTAAAAGAGAGAGAGAGATAGAGAGAGAGAGCGCACATATATATAATAACAGTTTTGTTCGTTATTTACTAAAATAAGGTCAAAGCAAGGAAAAAAAGAATAAGGAAAACTAACTATAAACCATCAGAATCATAATCATAGTCAATCCCGTGCAAGGAAATTTAAATGTTTCTGATAAGAAGAGAAAATAGGACTAAAAATTATGTTTCAAAACATATATATATACTCTTTTAATTCCTATTATTTTTGAGAAACAGAATACAAAGATTAATTATTAAAAGAAACAGAGAGAAATGAAACATATAACAACACTTTGTGTGCGCTTATCAGGATGCTTTCAGCACAACAAAAAAAAAAGAATAAAAATGATATGAGAGAAACAAACAGAGAACTTGACATAAAAATAAAAACAGTGCATATCTCTTCAGAAGAGAAAGTACAGTACCTTTTATCCTTGTACGAATCTCTCTGATCTCTCTTATCTCTATTTCTCTTTATGTGTTTTGAGTTTGGGTCTCTCTCTCTCTCCAGAAAGTGCCAAAACTTGGAAGGAGAAGAAAGAATTCGAAAGAAAAGCAGGTAAAGTGGAAATTCAAATAAAACCCAAAATTTGTATATTTTTGAGAAGGGGGGGGGGGGTTGAGGGTTGAGAGTTGAGAGTTGAGAAGATCGAGACCTTGGATCTCTTTAAAGAGAAGAGGCGACAACGCGCTAGAAAAGCCACTACATCTTGCCACACTCTTTTTTATATTATGAGAGAAGAGATATGCAAGTAATTTATGATTATTATATTATCAAGGGGCTTCGTTGGCATAATATCAAGTCAAATGAGAGAGAAGCAGATATATATTAGCTAGCTGCACTTTCGACTTTCACAATTTCTAATCACGCCCCTAAGTATTTTTATTTTGATTTTAAATTCTTTATTTCACACTTTCAACTTTCACAATTTCTTCTTCTTTTTTTTATTTTGATTTTATGGTTTATATGACATGTTTGTTTTTTCTTCTCATTTAAAATGAATATTTGTTTGATACATTAAAGATGCAATGTAATTTTTAAAACAATACAACTCGTATGTATTTATGTGTATGTATGAATTATCACACTATTAATTGTATTTTTTAGCACCATATATGCACATCTTTACCACTTAAAAAAAAATTATGTGTCAAAATTTGCTGAAAAATACATAATATTATCTCATTTTAAATTTTTGTTTGTTCTTCAATAAATGCTTTTTGTTTGTCAGAAGCGAAATCAAGTAGCAATTCTTAGTATAATAAATGCATGCTACTTGGTGTTGACATGCAATAATGTTTTAATGTGACGAATGTCAGAAACAATAACTATATATATATATATATATATATATATGCTTTTAATGAAAATTTCATGAGCACTCACATTTTATACATATATATTTGAGTTGTCTTCTCTCTAATTGTAATTGTACGGATTTAATTAAGTGTCAAGTAATTGAATTGTAGGATATTTTTTTTTTGTAAGATTTAATCAAGTGTCTTCTCTCTTAATTCTTACCTTGCAATTTTGCTGAAAATGTCAAGTAATTGAATTGTAGGATATTTTTTTTTTTGGAAGATTTTACTGTACTATTTTAAGTAAACAAATTAATTAAACCATGATTGTTTGCAAAATGGAAACATAATTAAATAATGAAAAATGTATTGAAAATATATGGAAGATGCGACAAGGACATAATAATTTATTTCCAATATGGAACTAGTCTTAATTATATATTGACGCGCGTATAATAAATAATAATAATAAATAAAATAATAAAGGCTAAAAGAAAAGGGTCCCGTTGAAATATATTTAAATAAGCTGACTAATTATATTATTAAACTGCATAATATATAATACGCGTATGTTAATTGATTCGGTCGGATCAGTTCGATCAAGTTTTCTTTTATTGTTTAATTTTTCTTTTTCTTTTGTTTGTCCTCTCCACTATGAATTATTCCTGTTCAGGCTTGGTCAGATTATATTGAAATAAATTTTATAAATTGAATAATAATATTATTAAACTGAAAATTAAAGATGGTAGCTAGCGATGATTATAATAAGGAATATATCATATATCTGTTTTCTAAATGAAAAAAAATTGTAGCAAATTAAGTTTTGTAGGCGATTATTAATTGAAATGACAAATTTGAACCGCATGCATGCATGCTATATTAATTGTATATTTGTATTGATACATGCATGCATGCATTAATTGCATCGGCAGTTTGAGATAAGGAAGCAAATTAAACGGCGAGAAATGGACAGACAACTTGTACCTGTAAAAGAGCATTAAATGCACTTTTATATATATATCTCTATATATATATATAACAGGTGGCAATGAATTTAACGGCCAGAAAGATGATTTCTCACCTGCCACCAGATTTTTTTCTTTTTCTTTTATTAAATCAACACGTTTTTTGTCAGCATTGTATTTTTTTCCTCACTTGTCACCAGAAAATAGCCACTTAATAAGTTACAGCTATTTTATCCCGATATTTTTATTAATACCAAAAAAAAAACAAATTATCAAATCTGCTCCCACCTCAAACTTATTTTTAAATCTACCCCAACCGCCCGTCCACTGGGCGGTCCACTTTCCCCACCTGACCGCCCAGCGGCTCGGCGGTTCACTACCCAGATCTGACCGCCCAGCAGCTGGGCGGTCCAGTTTCCAGAGCTGACCGCCCGCTGGTTGGGCGGTCCGCTAGTGAATTTTTTTTTATAGAGACAATATGAATATTAAGATGCTGAATTCTTAACACTAAAAATTCGGATTTTTTTTTAAAATATTAGTTAGATTACTTATTTTTTAAGCATATTTATACTAAAATACGCTAAATTACTTGAAATTATGTTAAATTACGATGAGTTACACTATATTAAGTTAAATTACGCTAAAATACGGTAAATTACAATAAATTACATATGAATAGGGACGATATCTTCACTAAAAAGGTGAAAAACGACGACGAAACTTCAAACGGTCATAAAACGGCGCTCGAGTGTCCGATTTCAGCAAATGACCACTTTTCGGAAAGATTGCGAAAATGCGCATGCGTCCGTACCAGCTATGCTGGATTTTGAAATTCAGAATCACCAAAAAATAAAGGGAAGAGCCTCAAAACTTGAGTTGAAGTTTCCGATTAAGATTTTCATTTCTATCATTCAATCCAAGTAGCTCAGTAAATTAGTTACATAATAAACTTGCAGATTACCAATTTTTACTATTTTTAGAATTTTTTTACTATTTTTTATGATTCATGAAAGATGGCACAGAATCGGTCTACTTTAGCGTAATTTTCCGTAGTTTACCATAATTTACTGTATTTCAGCATAATTAGCGAAGTTATTGTTATTTAGTGTAATTTAAAGTAATTTATTGTAACTCAACATAATTTAACATAATTCCAAGTAATTTAGCGTATTTTAGTATAAATATGCTTAAAAGAAGTAATCTAACTAATATTTAAAAAAAATCCAAAATTTTAGCGTTAAGAATTCAGCATTTTGATATTCATATTGTCTCTTTAAAAAAATAAAATAAAAAAAAAAACACCAGTGGACCGCCCAGCTGCTGGGCGGTCAGCTAGAAAACTGGACCGCCCAGTGGCTGGGCGGTCAGGTGGGGAAAGTGGACCGCCCAGTGGACGGGCGGTTGGGGTAGATTTAAAAATAAGTTTGAGGTGGGAGCAGATTTGATAATTTGTTTTTTTTTGGGTATTAATAAAAATATCGGTATTTTATCAGTTGCCAAACATATCCTACCGAGATTTTTTATTAATATCCAAAGTTAATTAGAAATTAATATTTATGTCCAGAATTTCTGACTTTTGCCAAAAATGTCCAAACCGGCCATTTTATGACCGGTTTACTCTTTTTTTTTAGACACTAACAAGAGCAAAATAAAAAAATCTAACACTGAAAATTTGAATTTTTTGTTTAAATTTTTTGTTAGATTACTTCTTTTGATTTATAATTAGCATATTTATACTAAAATACACTAGATTACTTGAAATTATGTTGAATTACACTATATTACAATAAATTATGTTGAATTACACTAAATTACGTAAATTACGCTAAATTACAATAACTTCGCTAATTATGCTGAAATACGGTAAATTACGCTAAACTACTCAAAATTACGCTAAAGTAGGCCGATTTTGTGTCATCTTTCATGAATCATAAAAAATAGTAAAAAAATTTCGAAAATAGTAAAAATTGGTATTCTACAAGTTCATTATGTAACTAATTTACTGAGCTACTTAGATGGAATAATAGAAATGAAAATCTTAATTGGAAACTTCAACTCAAGTTTTGAGGCTCTTCCGTTAGTTTTTAGGCAATTTTGAATTTTGAAATCCAGTGTAGGGGGCACGAACGCTTGCGTCTTTTCGCAAGCTTTCCGAAAAGTGATCATTTGCTGAAATCGGACACTCGAGCGCCGTTTTATGACCATTTGAAGTTTCGTCGTTGTTTTTGGCCTTTTCAGTGAAGATATCGTCCCTATTCATATGTAATTTAGCGTAATTTACCGTATTTTAGCATAATGTAATGTAATTTAGTGTAATTTAACTTAATATAGTGTAATTCAACATAATTTTAAGTAATTTAGCGTATTTTAGTATAAATATGCTAATTATATATCAAAAGAAGTAATCTAACAAATAATTTAAACAAAAAAATTCAAATTTTCAGTGTTAGATTTCATTATCTTGCTCATAGTGTCTCAAAAAAAAAAAAGAGTAAACCGACCATAAAATGGCCGGTTTGGACATTTTTTGTGAAAATCAGAAATTCTGAGCACAAATATTAATTTCTAATTAACTTTGTATATTAATAAAAATCTCGGCATATCCTATATCCTATATCCTATATATATATTTAATTTATGCTTCCTTGTCAATTAATTAAGTGCAATAAATATTTGATGACTTGGTCTTGGTGAGATGTAGCTGCATATATATATATATATATATATATATATATATATATATATATATATATATATATATATATATATAGATATAATAAAAATATTTGTATGTACGGATATGCAATTGTACGTGAGATGGAATTAATAATGTGATCTAACTAAGCTTAATTATAAAAATATTAATTGTTTCCTGGGTGTTCTCACACAGATCCATCCGTTATAGAATATTATTTAATTGAGAATTAATAGAAATGCTAGCTAGCTAGGAGCCAGGTTTAATTAATTTCCTTCTGAACATGAATGATCGATATTGATATTGATACAGATGTGAATTACAATTCATGAAATTAAAGGATCGATACATAATTATATATATAGGAGCTGGCTATGATGCTATGCATAGCATAGAGGGCCTCCGTGCTACGGCTCAATATTTTGAGTTTTCAAAATTCTAACGGTCGATCCGAACCGTTCAACATGATCTCCATATGAATATGTACTTGTAAACTAAATTTTACATTTTTTAAAATTTTTTACTATTTTTTTAGATAGGTAGAAAAACACTTGATCTGAATGGTACAAAATTTTCAGATCAAGTGATTTTCTACTTATCTAAAAAAATAGTAAAAAAATTTTAAAAATTATAAAATTTGGTTTGCAAATACATATTCATATGGAGATCATGTTGAACGGTTCGGATCGACCGTTAGAATTTTAAAAACTCAAATATTGAGCCGTAAGACGGAGGCCCTCTATGCTATGCATAGCATATTAGCAATTTCCTATATATATATATATATATATATATATATATATATCGAGATAGAAGGCTAGAACAAAATCCATGTTGCTTTTAATTTGTTATTAATATTCATACAATTTAAATGTCATTAATTCAATACTAAATAATTACTATATTTAATTAGAGAGATTATGTTAAATGTTATGTTATGTTATGATATTTGAACGGCGCGGATCATGGCATTTGACTTGGGAAACACGTGAACCGCTGTTACTCATGTTTCGGTGCCCTCATTTAATTGTGTAGTGTACGCAAATGAGTACACAAATATCATAACATAACATATTACACGTGAACCGCTGTTACTGTTTCGGTGAATTTCATAACTTTCGGTGGCCGTGGCAATGAAATGTGGCATGCATGATGCATCTCATTCTCATATAATTAATTTGGAATGTGATCATATTTATATTACAATATATATAGTAGAGTCTAGAGTTGAGTTTTGACTGACACACAAAATAACATAACATCATATATTATTATGTTATAATGTTACATATGGATGGGACCATGTCCCGAAATTTTTATTCATAATAAATAGACAAAACAAAAAATTAAAAATGAGAAATGTTGAACGGTATTTTTTAAAATAAGAAGATAGATATACGGTATGGCGTCCCACTCAGACGCCATAACATATTGCAGCTCCGTCTTTAAAATAATAATAATGATAATAATAAATATGTGGGATGCCATATTAACATCAAAAACTGAAAAAATAATTGAAAAATAAATAAATAAATAATTGGAATGCCATATCAACATATAGATAAATTGAGTTGGGTAGTTGTCACATAATTAAGAAGGTGGTTAACTTATTTATTATTCTCTGCAAAAAATCCAAAACCATATAAATATTCTAGTTCTTAATTTGTTAAGGTGGTAAATTTTAGAATTATAGTATTAATTTGTTGGAGCTTTTCTTAGCGTTTCAATGTATAATTAAACAACTTATTATCAAAATCTTCAAAGAAATAAAGATTTTGCCTGAGAGAAGATGGAAGATTTTGTTGGCAGAAAATCTTAATTATCATTCTAAACCCAGCATCGATCTCACTGTTTTTTTGCTCCTCAGCCTCTCTTTCAGCCATATATGATATATCGTTGTTTGATGTTTGATGTTTGAGGTGCAGTGAGATTGTTTGGATAGTATGGCTTCATTTTTTTTTCTTTTAATAGGTGTTTGAATAGTATGACGTCTCACTTATATGGTTTTTGTTTTTTTTTTGGGTGGGGCTATAATACAGTATGGCATCACCCGTCAAACGTCATACCATATACCTGCTTAATTTCTCATTTTTAAAAGTACTATTCAACCTTTCTTATTTTTAATTTAATTTTTTTTTCTATTTATTATGGATAAAAATTTCGGACCATGTCTATCTCATTATCATTCCCAATTTCCCATCTAATCTTATTTTTTTTCCACCAAGTCCTTCCACCGTGATTCTCTGTTACCAATTTTTTTGAGACAAACTTTTGATTCGAGTCATGATTGATCGAACACATGCACACACACATATATATATATATATATATTTCACAGACTTTCAAATTCCCATCTTTAATATTTATTATTCAGACTGCTGAAAGCTTATGATGCAATGTCAACGACTAATTGGTCTAAACGGCTGGTTTTTTCAACGACTAATCGGCCTAAACGGCTGGTTTTTTCAACGACTAATCCGTGACGGTTTGGTCGCTGTCAACGACTAATCGGCCTAAACGGCTGGTTTTTTCAACATTACTTAGGACAACTATCTAGTTGAGATACAAGATGGCAAATCCTCCTCTAGCTAAGAGTGATAGTAGATTGGAGGTGTAGAAAATATTTAATAGAGATATAATTGTAAGAATATTTTGAAGTGTGTAATAAAATTAGTTTCAATATAATACAAGGTTTCTAGTCAACACAGATTAATAAATTAATCTGGTTTGATTGGAACAAATGATCTAATTAAGGAGATGTGAGATGAAGCGAGAATATGATAGAGTGATACATAGTTGGGAAATTTTTTATCGGTAGTAATTAATAGAAAATAAGAGAGAGAAACAGAAAGAGTGCAATAGTATTTATGTTTGTAGTAAGATCGGTAGTATTTTTACCAATTTTAAAAATAAAAAAGTTTGAATCGGTAGAAATTTTATCGATCCAAACCAGTTTGTTTTTTTTTCCGTAAAATATATTTGTTTTACAAAAATAGATAAAGTACCTAAAAATTTAGATATATCAAAAACATTCTATCTATTTTTGAAAAACTTTTCATATTTTACTAGAAATCAAATATAAAAATTGTCTCCATCTATACATCAGATTAAAAAAAAGTTAAAATCGATAGAATTGCTACCGATCTTACTGTCAATATAAATATTATTGTACTCTTTCTATTTCTCTCTCTTTTTTCTATTAATTACTACCGATAAAAATTTTTCACATAGTTGCCTTTGCCTGACACATCATCATCATCATCATCATCATCATTCGTCACAATAATCAATCACATCACATATTCACATCAGTCCAGTCCAGTCCAGCAGATGACTATGGTGTGGAGGTGACGCCATACAATACAAAACAAAGGCATAGAAATAGATGGATGTACAGCACAAGTAATAGTATCTTTTTCTGGGAAAAAAAAATAGTAAGAAAACAAAATTAATAAAAAAACAAATTGGAGGGACATTCGCAAGATTTGATGATTTGATGTGATGGGATTTCTCTGGTCCGATTCATTCATGTTCAAGTTAATAATTTAGGAGAATGGATGAATAAATACCCAAGTTTAATGCAGATGAAACTAATATAGGGATTAATTGTTCTAAACAACTTCTATATTCAAATAAAAAAAATAGTGAAAAAGTAAACAGTAGGTATATATTAAAATTAAATTGTAACTAATATATATATATATATATATATATATATATATATATATATATATATTGGACCAATTGTGAATGTCGGTAAATAAAAGGATCTTCTATATATATATTTGATTAACCTGCATAATCTAGCTATATGATTATTTATACAATTCTGAATTTATAACTTATTACACGATAATTTAAGTTTTTTCAGGGTTAGACATGGAACTATACCTTTGAATTATCTACCATTAATTAATAGACAGATAGATAAAGAGGGCTAGCTAGCTAAGTGTTAAACCTATACAAAGACCTAATTATACCCTATCTATTCAGGTACATTGTCACATAACTTAAAATTTAATTAGTTGAGTAATTAATGCGTCTCATTAATATTCCCGAATAACATTTAATTTAATTTAATTTAATTTAATTTGTGTGATCTTGGGCTACTGCACAAGTGCAGATTACACCTACACCTACACCTACACCTACACCTACACGGGTTTTTTTTTTTAAATAGAATTACTGTAAACTAAATCAACGGAACAAGCCTCTGGATTTGGGATTTTCGAAATTTAGCCTCCACCGATCCTAGGGACCGGTGTAGCCAAAAAAACCCAACCTACACCGATCCTGGGGATCGGTGGAGCCTGTTTTGCACCATACGGGTGCAGCCTGCACCCCTTGCCACAGAAAATCCCATCTTTCCCTCCACCGATCCCTAGGACCGGTGGAGGCTTGATCTCCGAAATTCGAAGCCGAGAGGTCCAGAACTCCATCTCTGTCTCTCCCTTTCTTCTCCTTCGTTTCCTCTCCGAACTCTTCTTGTTTTTTTTTTTCTTTTATCCTCTCAATTTACTCAACCATTTTAGAATCCAATTGTTTTAAAATTTCTGGATCGTCTAAGAGAGTTAGAAACTCTTCGGATCTACGATTTTGACGAGGTAAATATCTCTTTTTTTTATATTTTTTTATTTTAGCCGAATTAAAATGAATAACTAATTTAATTTAGTTTGTTTAGTATATTTAGATTGTTTTTGTGAAATGTAGTGTTAAATTAGTATTTGGTGTAATTTAGTGTTGATTTGGAGTATATTTAGTAATTTAGTGGTAATGTAGTGTAATTTAGAGTTCATTTGATGTTAATTTAGTGTAATGTAGTGATGTAGTGTTAATTTAGAATTTATTTGATGTTAATTTAGTGTAATTTAGTATATATGTAGTATAATTTTGTGTAATTAAGTGTTCATGTAGTTTAATGTAACTTTTTAGTAATATGTATTATAATTTTTGTAAAATTAGATAAATGTGTGATGACTCTCATGAAGTTTAAAATTAGATAAAATTATAAATGTGTAAAATTAGTAATATGTAGTATAAATTTGTGTAATTAATTGTTCATGAAGTTTATTTTTAAAATCAAAATTAGATGATATGTTGTTTACATATAGTTCAATTTTCATTATTGTAGCCATATGCTTGAAAAAATATTTGTTTATATATTTATGTGTGATGACTCTCATCAGTTGAAAAAATATTTGTTTATCAAATTTTCTAACAGAGTCAATGGATAATCCGGATTATCCAGAGTTGTTGAAATTAGCACCACAGAACCACAGGGCATGGCAAGTTCGTGATATGGTAATTTTGATTATATTTATTAATTATTTGTTGCAAATAAATATTTCTTGAAGTATTTGAAGGGTTTATAATGTTTTAATTTTTTTTGGCAGCCTACCTCTTCATTGCAGGTAAATTCACATCAGACTAGTATTGCTTACAACGGTCGGATGGACGGTGCTCTGAAGAGGTTAGGGTTGTATCAAATTGCTCGCCTTAATGATTGCAAGATTGATCCGTATTTGATTACTGCTCTGGTTGAGAGGTGGAGGCCGGAGACCAATACATTTCATCTACCTGTCGGTGAGGTGACAGTGACGTTGGAAGATGTTGCATGTCTATGGGGCTTATCGACTAAGGGTAATTAATAATCATGAGTTGTTTATCGGTTAATTTAATTACCTATTTATAAAAAATAAATTGTTAATTGTATAATTCTTTTAATTTGCAGGTGACGCGATTACTGGCACCAGCGATACTGATTGGGACCCATACTTAGAGTTTGATCTAGGGGCTGATCCGGCAGATTTTTACAATCACCTCCATCAGACAATGCCATATAAATATAGGATTTATAATCCTAACACATCGAAAGAACGATTGTCCGTCTCTGCTTATGCGCTTAGACTAAAATGGTTGCGGGCGCAATTTAGTTTTGAGTTAGAAGATTGGCACAACGATGAGATAGTTGCACGGTACACTCGAGGATTTTGTATGGATTTATTCGGGTCGGTTATGTTTCCAGATTCAAGTGCGGATGGAGTCCCTGCGATGTACTTGCAATTCATCACTGATCTAGAGACTCCACGAGAATACAATTGGGGAGGTGCTGTACTTGCACATCTCTATCGAGAGTTGTCACGTGCTTGCCACGCGGGGGCAGACACGATAGCGGGGGCAGACACGATCCGGGTTGTGCTGTGTTCATACGTACCCTGATTGTCAATTTGACTCGACTTGGAAGCAATTCAAGTCCAACGTATATTTGCCGTTTTATAACAGCAAAACTGGTAGAATCAGATACGGTAAAGGTAAATGCAGCCCCTATGTCATAACCAACACCTGTTGAAGTGCTTTGGAGGTTACCACCATAATACACATTGATCAATAGCAGTGACATTTTGCTGAACAAAATTCAAACACCAAATTAACTCCAAATATTTTTCAATTTTACAACACTAAATATAAACAGATGAGTAAAAAAAAACTCACAATAATAATCAGAAGATGATGCTGAGTACAATGGTGGTGGCGATCTGTTCATATGGCAACTCCTCTATTGAATTTGAAAAAAACGAAAAAATGAAAAAAAGAAGAAAGAAGAGAGAAGAATGGAGGCTGGGAAGAGAAGAAGAGAGGGGAAGAAGGGTGCGGCTGCTCGTTTTAACCCTAAACCTGCCTACACCGATCCACAGGACCGGTGGAGGCATTTTTGAAGCTCCACCGATCCTGCGGATCGGTGCAGGGTGTTTTCCGTGTGGTCGTTGGTGTAATAGGTGTGGCAGTGCAAAACATGCTCCACCGGTCCCTAGGACCGGTGTAGCTTGGGTTTTTTCTGCTCCACCGGTCCCTAGGATCGGTGGAGGCTAAATTTCTAAAATTGAAACAGGAAAGGCTGGTTCCGTTAAATGATTTTACAGTAATTCTATTTAAAAAAAAAAATCCCTATATAGTATTTGACAAGTGAAGTAAAATTAAAGCAAAATAAATGCTATATCATTTTAAAACATTGGTGCTCCCCTGCTCCATAATAATGGATAAGTGATATTAATTATATTAAATAAGAACATCAAATTGTCCTCATGTACTTGCTATATTTATCTGTTAACAAGTTAATTATGTATATACAGTGAGGGTAGAGAGAATCAGATCAAGTTAAGAAATTTGATGATTAAACTTACTTTACTCCATTTAAAAAATATGCGCTTCAACTTTTATTTCACCTTAAATCGTCTTAAAATACTCCAGTTTGATGCATTAATTAAAACATTTAAATTACCACTACTACGCTTAATTACCAAATAATCCTATATCTAGCTACTATTTCCATGTCAATACAAGTTACTTATTTTTTTTTTATTTATATAAGAACAAGTGCGTACGTAGCTTTAATTTCACTTTTCCCACTTTACAATTTTCCTTCAAATACAATGATTTTTTTATGAAAAATTACATAAATATGCTTATATTTGAAGAAAAAAATGTTTTATTTTAAATTTGGGGGAATTTCATGTATACCCTTCAAAATTTTTGAAATTACGTTTTTCTCCTCTAAAATTCATAATACCATATTTACCCTTCTAAATATTAAAACTCACAAATTTACCCAAATCATTGCTCTTTTTTAATTAACTCTCATTTTGAATTTATAAAATTTTCATTTTATCCTTTATTAAAATATAAAAATTAGTAGTATGTGTAAAGAAAATATCCAATCTTCTAATTGGTTGGTTTCCAAAGGCAAATAACTCATTTTCTTGTGACGTGACATAAACATATGCCGAAAGGCCGCTGTCTATGCGTCCAAAGTAGAGAATAAGTTTTTCCCTCAAAAACTGAAAAATTAGAAGACTGGATATTTTTTTTACACAAACTACCTATTTTTTATTTTTTTAATAAAGGATAAAATAAGAACTTTATAAATTTAAAAGGAGTTCGAATAGTAAATACAATACATTGGGTAAATTTGTGAGTTTAAATTTTTTTGAAGAATAAATATGATATTTTGAATTTTAGAGGGAAAATACATAATTTCATTTTTTTTTTAAGAATATTCATGATATTTCCTCTTTAAATTGTGTCCCACTGGCCATTTTCAGGACTCCTGCATATATTATCATGTTTTTCCTTCTTTGCTTTTCTAAAGAGGCAATATATAATGTAATACAATATATATGTCAATTTGACAAATAATAAAAAGCGGAATGCGTAATGGATGGGAGCCGAGGGAGATCACATTCACATGGCCCGAAATTTTTATTTTTAACATTTTAATAAAATTCATTAATAAATTAACCATCGTTTTCGGTCAATTTCAAATCTAACACGGCCGCAGAATGCCGGAGCGGACCCATATGGGTAGTACCGCAGAATGCCGGAGCGGACCCCCATATGGGTCCGCACAATGCCGAAGCGGCCCCAGGGCCGCATAATGCCGGAGCGGTCCCTTTATTTTTTATTTTAGAAATACGAAATTGTATATATGTTAAGTGTTATTTAGTTTCGAATGCAGTTTAAATTGATTTTTGGTCGTATCGTATTTTTGGTCGTTCGTTTGAAATATTTTAGATATTTTAGATATGTGGTTTCTTTGAAATTCTTTTGTGTACTCTGAGAAAATAAAATCAACAAAATAAATAAATAACAACAAAATCAAACAAACAAGAAACTAATCAACGAAATAAATAAGTATCTGACAAAACATCTACCAATACTCCAAATAAGAATCTACCAATCTAACAAAACATCTAACAATCTACGGCTCTGGACTAAACACCGTCCTCGCCTTCTTCTTCCTAAACCCCCGACCCCGCCTGCATAGTGGCGTCTCGTCTGTATCTCCGGAGGATGCTGAGCTGGATGCCTGGACATCCGTAGACTGAACCGGCTCCTGGAGAACCTCCTCAATCTCGGATGTCTGCTGGACCCCAGGACCAAAAACTGTGGTCTGTCCAGACTCAGCCTGCGTGAATAAAAACGCCTGTCTGGCAATAGGGTCATCGAGGAGGGAAGGGTGAGGTACCTGCTGTGAGGACTGGCCAGGGAACGGCGGGATGGGATCTGTCTGAACATACCCTGGCTCATAGGCAGGAGGTACTGTCTGAGTGGGACTGTAACCTGGGGAATACAGTCCATCTCCCTCTGTGCCATGATCAGTGGAGATATCAAAGCCCAGGTCCTCCTCGTGTCCACCCTGTAGTAACTTACAAATTAGATAATGTATTGAATAAGAAAAAAATCACAGTTATGTATTTTAATTTAAATTATACCTCGGTAGGCATCCTAGCCTGGGATCCCATGGCGTCCTGTGCGGCTCGGCGCATCAACTCGGCACCTCGGTCGAACGCCTGACCGACCGTCTCAGCATCATGGACGCCTGCAAACACGTCCTCATCACCAGTGTAGGGGACATAGACATCGGGCTCGTCAGATATGTCGTCGACCGCATCAACACCGCCCAAGCCAGCGCACCTCAGTAGAGAGTCGAGGCGCGCCCTGTACCCACACTGGCACACCGCGGGTACGTTGTGCTTGAGGATGACCTTCCCGAGCCTCTTCCATCCCCTGGTGACGGCCATCGTAGCCCCTATGACGCAACTCTTGACAAGATATAATGCCTGAAAATTGAAAAAATTATGAAGAAGTTGTACAATTGTAAATATTAATATTTTTGAATTTGAAACTTCAAATTAAAAATACCGTGGCTGCGAGAGGTGCGCCGGCGGGGATAATACCGTGGATCCGTCCTCTACGATCCCTCGGCTTCGGTACCCGCTCGTGCGGGTTGTCGGCGATGTAGCCCTCAATGAAGATGGTGTACGCGCCGTGATCCTGATACCAATCTCTGTAAGGTCTGTACGAATTACAACAAATGTTAGATATTCCAATCAAAAAGACATAGTTGAAGTAGTGAATTAATAAAATTTCTTACACTGGCGCGACATTCATCTGACGGTCGGGCTCGGCCAATGGGGGATCTGCCTGTCCTGCCTCGAACACGTAATCGGCACGAGCAATCCCCCAGTCCTTGCCTGCAGTGGTCTCCCTGGCATGGTGCAGAGCTCGCCAGACATCCTCGCTGATCGGTGCCGGGGGCGGAGCAAGCTGGCGCATCCCGAACTGTCTCATGACCCGTCCGGGGTAATGGTGCTCAATGATCTATATATATTAATACATTAGTTTTTATTAAATTAAGTTGATTGTGTAAATAACTAGCATAAAGAAATTACGGTACCTGAAAACATATGAGCGGCACCTCTGCACGCCAGAAACGCTCCTGCTGACGACATCGCTCCGGCAATATCTCAAGATATGAGCGATGTGCGCCATCCACCTCGACCTGGAAGTATAGATTTAATATCATATATCAATTCGAACTGGAAAAAATTTAAATAAAAATAAAAATAAAAGTAAACTTACATAATCTCTGTAGGGCTCCCAAGTGACAAACTCGGCATCATCTCTGAGGTGCTCGATCTCCTGTCTCCAAAATGTGATGCCGAGAGACGCGCCATGCCCCGCACCTATCCAAATCTTGGGATAGCAGTACTTGGCGGCAAATGCAGGGCAGTTGTCCGGCTCGGGCTTGCCCCACTGCGGCACATCTGTCTTGCTAGCCAGGACTGGACGGCCAACAATCAGATGTGCATAGGACCAGTGCTGTAGTAACATGCACGGTCCTATGAAGGTCTTGTTCTTCTTCAGGCAGGCTGTGTTAAGACCCCTTTACAAGAAAACAAAGTCATTGTTACTACACTACGATGTATACTATTTGAAAATATTTATAAGGTGTTTCTTACCTATATAGGCATGCCAGCGTGGCACCTCCCCAGTTGAACCTGCCCGCAGTGGACAGGTCGCGCAGAAGCTCGAGGTAACACAGCCGCACCTGATCTCCATGCGAATCCGAAAACAACCGACAGGTGATCATCTCCAAAATATAGGCGCGCAGATATCGATCAATAACCACCTGTTAAAGATTTAAATTAGAACATTACTTACAAGAAAATAAATATAATAATATTTAAATTAAATCTTGTACAAGCAAATACCTGATCTGCTCGATCCGGAAAGACCTGAAATCTCTCCCGCAGCTTTACCAAGCTGATGCAGCTGGGCGAGACCACAGTCTTATCACCTCTCTTCCTCGCTTTCTGGAGATCCTCGTGCGGGATACCCAATAGCTCTAAGCACAATGCACGAAAATCTCCGTACTCGACGCCCGTGACCGGCTCCCCAATAATAGTCATACCCCACAGGCAACTGACGTCCTGTAGGGTGACTGTCATCTCAGCATGGGGGAGATGAAAGCTGTGCGTCTCCGGACGCCATCGCTCAACGAGGCCAGAAGATAAGCCCTCGTCAGCATTCTCCTCGGCCATCTGGGATATCTGGTACAATCCCATCGAGCGTAAAACCCCCCCGTACGCCGACTGGTACCGTAGATGCTGGCGGTTGTGACGAACCGTAACCGCATCCAAACCCTGCATTTAAGTAAATAATCAGATCAAGTTCATTCATCGAAAATTCGAGATGACAAATTTATAAATATGACAAATTTACTTACCCCAGTGGCAGCCTCTAATATCCGATGCTCCGCATTCGGGTACCACAAGAAGTCGCTGACCCTGTCGGTGCGACTCCGGATACCCGGAACATCCGCCAACGCTGTCTCGATGTACTGAGACATCTCGTATGGCGTGGCTGTAGGAGCATGCTGTGTACCCCTACTGGAGGATGGTATATCTCTACTGGTACTCATGCTGTATTGGATAATATTTGGTCAAATATGAGAGTTTGGTAAAAGTCCGGTTTAACTTTGGGTACAATTCTAATTAAATTTGGATACAATTCTAATTAAATTTGGTTACAACCGAATTAAATTTGGGTACAATCTAATTAAATTTAGGTACAATTCTAATTAAATTTGGTTACAATCGAATTAAATTTGGGTACAATCTAATTAAATTTGGGTACAATTCTAATTAAATTTGGGTACAATCGAATTAAATTTAGGTACAATTCTATTTAAATTTGGGTACAATCGAATTAAATTTTGGTACAATTCTAATTCTAAATCCTAAATCTAAACTCTAAACCTAAATCCTAATCCTAAACCCTAAACCTACACCTAATTACTACTCTACACTAAAAATTAAAACAAGAGAAGAAGAAGAAAACTTACCCGAGGTCGAAGGGATTCAAACTTCAAAAGAGATGCAATGAAATCGGAATTCTGCGGCCCTATATATAGGCCGGGGACCGCTCCGGCATTATGCGGCCCTGGGGCCGCTTCGGCATTGTGCGGACCCATATGGGGGTCCGCTCCGGCATTCTGCGGTACCCCCCATATGGGTCCGCTCCGGCATTCTGCGGCCGTGTTAGATTTGAAATTGACCGAAAACGATGGTTAATTTATTAATGAATTTTATTAAAATGTTAAAAATAAAAATTTCGGTCACATGGCATGTGACCCTGCATTCTGGTAAACATTTATTTATTTATTTGGCATTTAATTTAATTATCATCTGAATTAATTAATCTTATAATGAATATATAGTACGTAGACTATTACTAGCTAAAAGTGAATTAATAATTAGTTATTTGACCGATGGAACCGAAGCTTGAAGCTTGGGTGTTGAACAGTGAACACATCCCATCTATTCTGCAATGAAATATATATAAAAATATCTACAAGCATGAATCATATATGCATGATGACGAGTATCTTTTATAATTATTATTATTATTATTATTATTATTATTATTATTATTATTATTATTATTTAGTTTTGGAAATTAACTATATATGTGGCGTAGCAGAGCTAGATAGCAGATAGCAATGCATGTTTTATTATGATGATGAAGCCATGAAGGAGTACTGAAGGTGATATATCTATATACATTACATTAGATTATAGCTTTTTGGTTAATTGGAGACAGCCAGTAGCCAGAATGCCAGATGGATGGATGGACTCATCAACATCAACATCAATTGCTTTTTCTTTACCATTCCCCAATCCCAATCCCCATCTCAGATCGATCCGATCCGATCCTCTATGGCCACAACAAAGTATATGCAGTCATGTGGCGGGCCATGTCATGAACTGCATCCGCTAGCTAGCTCCTGCACTGCGTACGTGCCACTCCACTCCACTCCACTCCACTCCACTCCACTGGTGTTACTTTAAGAGATGGAGATGGAGATGGAGACGGAGATGGAGATGGATCGATGGAGATGGATCGATGGAGCATGAAAAAAGTTGGCAGATGGAGAGATCGATGATATAATTAATATGATTGGATATGAGCCACAAAATGCACCGCCTTCTTCAATTTGATTGGCTTTAATTAATTTCTCCCAAGTCAACCTTCCATTCATTCATTCATTCATGTTCCCAGATGCACCGCCTTTAGTTACTATATTTGCCTTATAAATAATATATATATGGGTTTTGGACTTTTGGTGATTCAATTTCAATTAATATATGGGTCCAATCCAATTATATAATATAGCTTGGATTGAACAAATTAATTTGGGCCAAGTGTTGGCCATCCATGCTTAGATTTGATTGGTGGCCCGGTGGCCCTGGCCCATGAAAATAAAAATTACTATGGCGGTGTAACATCAATACATCACTGCATCAGACCAGATCAGATCAGATCAGATCAGACATCATTGGACTAACCAGTGGCGTGGCCGTGGGGTGGATTTCATAACTTTCGGTGGCATATATTATAATTCAATTTGGAATTAAGGCCTGCTTCTGTATGGAATGTCAATTATTACACTTGACTGACAAACAAAATAACATATGATATGATATGATATGATAACTGTGTCTATCGGTCCATTTTTTTATTCTTATCTTTTGAGTGAGAATCCATAACACAAACCAACAAAAAAGTCCTACAAATTTCTTAAAAATCTCAACTTGTACAAATTATATTATATACAACAAAAGTTTGTATTTTAGGTACACCATATTCAAAAGTAATTATAATCCCCTATCTAAGCTAATACAAATTGTCTGTCAAATTTAGGCATCATCCATGATTTTCTCCCTTTTAGATCTCCACTTGAGAGTAGGTCCGATGGGCATCGGACCTACTCTGCTTCGATGGGTTTAATCACCATTGATTTGCTTTAAGATTCGTGCGGACCGCTTTAAAATTCGTGCGCATTTGTTTCAATGTTCGTGCACACAATCCTAAAAGTAGGTCCGCTCCGTTCTCTTAGATCTCTCCTCTTCACTGCCAAATACTAGACCCTGTTTTTCTTTTTAAGAAGGTAATTAATAAAAAGTTTAATGTACAAATTGTCATAAAAGTACAATATATAGAGAAAATCATTAAGCAAAGGGGGAGGAAAATATATATATATATATATATATATAGTAATACCATTAAATATTGAGCATTGCTGGCACCAGTACTCTGTACCATCTTTGACAAGGAACTCTCTTCACTGGATAACAGACTCTCTGGTGTGTCCAGCTCCACTACCTATATTATATACAAACAAACATATTAACTATATTTCTGCTGCTTGTATTGTATGTGCTATATATGATATATCTGTCTCAAAAAAGAAAAATGAGAGAAATTAAACCATTAATTAATTGTACCTTGCCAGCACTGAGGAGCAGGAGACGGTGACAATCTATAACAGTACGTGTTCAAACGGTGTGTAGTGCAGCACTTGAACTCTTCTCTGATTGTCTTCTGAATCAGAGCATCTGTTCTGACATCAACAGCTGCGGTTGCTTCATCAAGCACTAGTATCTTTGCTCGACGTAACAACGCTCGTGCCAGACTTAGCAACTGCCTCTGCTCATAACACGCTGAAATTCTCTCCCGCCTCTCTTCAAAGAGAGCAGCTTGGGTCCGATGCCCATCGGACCCAAACCCAAACAAAGTGGGTTCGATGGGCTCCATGACCGTCCGATCTGCTTTAAGATTCACACCAGAATTTTTGAGTCCGCTTTAATATTCGTGCGCACGAATCTTAAATAAGATCGGACGGTCGTGGAGCCTATCGAACCCACTTTGGGTCCGATGGGCATCGGACCCAAGCTGCTCTACTCTTCAAACCCATCTAATTCGAGTGTAATGCATTTATAGGTCAAATTTATAAAATTTTGCAATAATTTATAGGTCATTTATATATTCACTGTTTAAATATTACTTTTCTCCTCACGACTTCGCAGCTTGTGCGAAGGATTTTAAAAAAAAAAATATTACTTTTTTTCCTAAAGGACGAAAATAGCATATTAAATTATAAGAGTAGAAGTGGGGTGTTCTCAAGCTCAGCAAAGAAACAACTCCAACAAGTAAAGTAAAAAGAATTAATTAATATGATCGAAAATCAGCGCCAGAGAAGGATCTGATTCTGATTCTGATTCTAATTCTGATCATGCATGGCGCAAGCATCATTGATCCCCAGCTGTAGATCATCTGAAGCGGCTATATATGGACCTAATTAATACTTTTGTGCAATTAATTAATTAATAGGGTAAGTTTTATCAATTGGGTTTGGGTCCAGGGCAGATTCAGGATTTTCAGTGGGAGGGGGGCAGAAAAATAGTGAATTGGGTTCAAATTCATTAGATAATCAGATACTAGATAAAAAATAATGCTCCGACTTATAATTTTCAATGCTCTAACTTCTAATTCTAATTATCAATCAGAATTCAAAGAACTTACTCTAATTTTAGTCTAAAATTTAACTCAAACTATAAATCAGGAGAGGGACAAGAGAAAATCCAAGGAGGAACAAACTCAATCTGGGCGGCCGGGCCTGTATAAAAATTAAAAATACGCCGGAGGAGGAGGAGGAGGAGGGGCAGCTGCCTCCCCTGGATACATGTGGGTCCGCCCCTGTTGGGTCCCATGCATGCAACTAATTCATATTTTGAAGCAAATAGGGGTCCTGTTCTATTGATTTGCCTCTATAATTTCAGTATTTCAGTTGTCAAATTAATTAAGTACAGTAATGGAGCGATATATTAATTATATATAGCGTAGCCTGACAATTTCATTAGAAGATTTATATATATTAGTTGGTATCCAATCTAGCTAGTCATGCTACGCAGCAAGTTGAACGCTAACACCTGCTATGCTATCTTCACCAGGATGTTGAAATTGATGTTCATGTTGATGCTGAGGTCCCACTGCTGCAACCTGGATGTGACAATAAAAGCCTAGGCAAAAAACACAGATCAGAGACAAATCAAATCCTCTCCATTTCTTAATTAGCTTACCAGTCTTGTATTATGTCGCAGCTTCCTAACGGGTTGTCAGATATTTTGCTTCCGCAACGGTTGTCGAGACTGGTGGAGAAGCAAAATTTATAATTTAGTTATAATTTAGGACAAAAGCTTTACATAATATAATACAAAATGTCAATTCAATATATGGCTTCAGTTTTCTAACTTGCCTCATTGAAAGAATAGGCAATTTGTAACTCCATATCAAGACAGTAGTATAGGAGGTACATATTACCCATTTCAAATCTCAGCCTTTAACTTTGGATCCTAGGCCAGTTCCAAACTAAGCAAGTTACTACTTATCTTCTAATAGTTGTGTTTTACTGTGTCTTACTTATGGTTAATTATTACATGCCATATAAATAGTTGCAAAAGATAATATTTACAACATTCAAAAGTTGAGAGATTGTTTTTGTGGATGTGCTGCTCGCTTTTCCTTTCCTTTGCTGCTCTCGGTGCTGCAAATAATAATGTGAATTGTGTTAGTTATATGTGTGACAGCTCACAGTACTGTTACAGATATTGTTGTGTAAGAAAGATTGAATTGACAGTAAATTTGTATTTGTAAATATTTATCATTTGTAAATAGAATGTATCTATAGTTAAGCTAATATGATAAAATGTGCAAGTAATTAAAGTGATTTGCTCACAAATCAAAGAACTAAACTAAACTAAACTTACTGGTAAACTACATCACTTGTAACCGAAGCTTCCGTAGACGCACAATTTGAATACTTGTACAAACTCCACCTTACTCCATCCTGTCTCTGTCTAAGATAAATGTTCTCATTTATAAAATTACAGATATGCCCTAGCTAACACAAATTTTTACAGATAACAAAAGAAAAGAAATGTTACCATCACTGTTTTGGCCTACGCCTGTTCCTAAATTTCAAATCCACAACAACAACAGAAATATTGTCAGAACTCTGTTTCCTGTAAGCAAGATTGAGAAGGTAATCTGCAATTGCTTGCGCAGGAATTTGAGTTCCATCAGCAATTAAGCCACTGTTACGTCTAAATTTTCTGAGAATTCGGTATGCAACATCACACGCCTCTTCATTGGATACTACATCCCATAAACCATCACTCGCTAATATCAAACAATCATCATCTTCAGATCTTGCATGGAATGTGACTTCTGGAGTTGCTATAACCCATGGCCTCAAATATCGATCACCTGTATTGTATAAATAGAGAAAATATTTTTTATGAACTAAATATGAAAATTTACAAAAATGAGTCTTGAATTGGAGAAAAAGAAAATAGATGCAAGTACAAACCTACTGCTCTTGACATTGCGAGAATACCTTGCACACGTGCCCCGCCCCAGTTTACAACTCTTCCACCGATGCTTTCAATTCTCGCCAGCTCATCCTCTCTATCTGGCTTATGATCAATTGTCAATGGCAGTGGTTGACCCCTCTGGCAAAGCACAGCTCTGGAATCACCACAATTGGCACATATAATCTGGCATCCTGAAACGACAGCCACAACGGCAGTGGAGCCTACCACATCTGGTGCCACACAATTTGAAATGAGCTCGTCATCAACTCTCGCAATTCCTCTTTCAAACGCAACCTCCCAGCGCTTCTGCCATGATAATAATTCTTCATTATTCTCCCACTCCTCTTTCACTGCTTCATGCATCCTGCTCACACAGTATTGCCCAACCTATATACAAATTAATACTTTTTTATGTGACGGACTACAAGACCAGGTCTACACAATTTAACCATTCCAGATCCCAGTAAGTAAGAATTTGTATACTAATTTAATTTGTATTGGATTTGCGCCACAATTACCTGGGATCCGCCATGACCATCGTACACACCGAAGAACCTCAACTCAACTTCACACACTTGGCCGCCTTCACCCGCCGTCGAGCATCCACCAGCGTTGCCGCAAGAGATGCTCAGAAACTCCGGTGCTACCGCATGGGCGTCCTCCATCTCCGCCATCCTGCCGGACGCCGCCGCCGCGCCCCACGTCAAGCGTCCTCGTCGCCCAAAGCATTTCCCTCTCGTTCCTCCTCCTCCTCCTCCCTCGACCGAACTGGACGGTCGTGGATCCTCCACGTGGAGCGCATCTACCGGCGCCGAAGAATTGGGGTCCATTTAAGAGGGAAACCAGAGACGCGATGTTAAGAAAAAGGATAAAGGAAAAAGTCACAAAGGAGATGAATCAAATATCAATTAGGTGATCTCGTCACGTGAACCAGATCAATTAAAGAAGAGAACCCAATTTTATGTATACTCATTAAATATTTAAAATTATCTACTTCTTTTAAAATTCATAATATCATACTTTTTTTTTTTTTTTTTACTCTCTTCATCTCAATTCTATAATTCTTACCAAAAAAAAAAGATAAATAAGAGAAGAATTATCACTTTTTTACTCCATTTATCTTCATCCAACTAAAAACAAAAAAATCTTTATTTTCTCTCTTGTCATATTCAATCTCTTTCACTTTTTTTTTCATCACATGTTCTTTTTGCACTATGATGCAGTGCGTATTGAAGAAATGTCTGATTCACATTCGGACGTAAATAATGGCCACATCCGATCCAAACCAATCAATGAGTTGTATGTACAACTTGAAATTGAAATCTGATTCACATAAATTAAATGGTATGGGGCGGTCTTCTAAATAATTAAACAATTTTATTACCTTGACGGCACGGGAGGGGAGACTGAAATAATTAAACGATCTTGGATAAACTTTTGACTGCACGGGAATTAAACATGTTTGACTAGCTTTATTAGAGAGTTAAAGCATTATTAAAATTTTCGTTGATCAACAAAAATTTAGAATTTATAGCATTTTTTATTTCCAAGGAGAGCTTTTTTTTTTTTTTTTTTTTTACTTTAAATATGTATCAAAACCTCTGTGGAGGCAGCGAAATTTGAATAGAAAGTTTTATTGTTTGTTCTAGTTGTGACTCTATACTCTTCCCTATTACTACTTAACCGGTACGTGAACTTAACAGAACCGTTTGCATCACATTACAACCAAAGTATTATCTTTTCAATTTTAATCTTCGTGATGTATTCTTTTACATTCCTAAAATTATACTAAACTATACAAGGAGATTAAACAAAACTTGTGCCGTGTGGCGTTCAATCTATCCGTTTCAATTACAACCGAAATATTTTTGCAAAATGAAAGAAAAATAACTAAACTAACACACCTTCTCACCTGCCTCTCAAACTAGCAATTGTATTTTTATAAAAAGAGTCTGATATATTTTCATCATCATCCAAAAACAATCTCTCTTCCTTTTCTCCCAAATCCACTTTGCATGCAACTCTGCTCGCATCAGCTTGATCTTTAAACAGAACCTTGCACGAATTACACGCAATTACATCCTTGTAGGTGTTATAATCACCAGCCTTTGTGTTGCCACCTTCAAAAATAACTGAAAGGGGGTGCAAAATTGAAATCGGGTCATCTTTTCGTCTCTCTAGAGTCTCTTTCAATATCAAAAAGTCTTTAACAAATTCCTCTTTCTTAAACTGTAATAAAACAGCACTGGAGTCGATGAAGAATATTGAAACCACTTTATCAGGACCAAAAACTTTTGCAATGCATCCCTTCAAATTTTTATAATTTAAACCTGAAGGGAAACCCCACAGAAGCACTATATTTTCTAAGACAACCTTTGGGTACTTGCGTTTGTACACCACATTTTCAGGCTTCTCAGTACCAGTGGCGAAATCCACTACTGTACCGCTGTTCCATGTCGGGTACAGGTGGTTAAGGTATGGTTTCAGCTTTTCATTCGATTGGAGAGGAACTGAAATGGATGGACCCATTTGGTCGAATTTAATGCCCAAATGGACGCATAATTGAGCAAAGACACAACCGGTCATGAACGCATCATACCCAGCCTCATGTTTTGCACCAGAGTTGAACCGAGAGGACCTAAATGCAAAACAAAGAAATAAATACAACAGACTGTTATTCATAATTATGTAAGTTTAAAAGTTAGTTATTGTTAAATGCCCTTCAGTAGGAAACACTGGTTTTTCTTTACTCAAAAAAGGGATTGTTAAAATTTGTATTTAAAGGAATAGATGCAAAAGGTTTGAAAGAAAGGAACCATACATACCCATCGTCATCTGCATGAACTTGGACATTGACATGTTGGTCAGAGGTTGATCTGTGGGACCAACCAGAGGAAATTGTGGGGCAGAGAGTGGAGAAAGACGAAGAGAGGGCTGTACTCTTGCTTTTCATCAGATGCTGTACTGTTCCATTTGCATTCATGATGTGCTTTGTGTCGATTATATTTGGAAAGATTTTATGGACCTCTCTCATAAATTCCTCCATGCTTGAAGGAATTGGACCAATGAACTTATCGTACATGTGTGCTACATCTGTTCCATTGCATAAACAAAAAGGAAACAATATTTAATTAGTGCACTTCTATCTAAAAAATCAAACATATTTGAAAGTATGAAATGCGCTTGTAAAATTAAATTTAGCTGTGAAATATACCTAAAATGCAATTGTGGCCAACAATAAGCTTATTCTGAGAAGAAAGGAGATCGATTACATGACGAAAACCGACTGCTGATGTCACACTTGATTCTCTGCTGCTCCTCAAATCCATTTGCAGTTCTTTCTAATAAATTGCAACACGTATTATTAATTTATCAGCTTTTCATGTTACAACAAGATTGAATCATAATTCTGAAACTTTATGATCTTAAGCAGCATACCAGGAAAGATGCCTCATCCTTCTCACTGTGAGTATAGACTACTCTACTCTCCCACGTATTATTGTCAGCAGGAGTACGCACGAATACAAGTCCACCGAAGTGCTTTCTGACCACCTAACAGTAAAAACAAAATTAAACAAGGATACCAATTTTGATTTTAGCAGTACTGGTAAGTAAAAAGACCAGTTCAGTACAGGCTGGTATCAGTTGTTAGGCACAATAAGTAAGGCCTAGTTTCCATTGGAAAAGAATATAAGAGAGAGATTTGAGGAGATACCAGTCGAATCAACTTAAGTTGGTGGGAGGTGTACCCCTGAAGGAGCACAGCTGGCCGCATCTTATAAGAAGTGGTCTCAAAATTACCAAATTTGCAGCTCATTTTCTCACTTTGTATGAAATCATCTCTTCTGGTCATAATAATGAGTTGTTCTCTCCATTCATGAAGCCAAATCTGGATCCTTTGAGTAAAAAGGAGATCTGCCGTGTTGTGAGCGGTGAAGTCGACATGGGCATTAATGGCTTCTTCATGTTCAGGTGAAGGTGCATTTGCAGAGGGTGATAACTGTTGAGCCTCCTGTTGTGCTCTGGAGAGATAAGATAGTCCTTGGGTAAAGCAAGTGTTAAAGTCGAAATGGTGGGTTGCGAGGAAATTGAGGGAAGAGATCTGACAGAGGAATTCAGGATGGTTTTTGGGGAAGAGGTAGAAGTTGTGGGGGTGAGCAAGGAAAGAGAAACCGCTGTGAGAGGCAGAGGGGTGAATGGTGAAAGGGCAAACTCCGAATTGGAGGATGGCGAAGCGAGAGGCGGAGTCACGGAGCTTGAGGAAGCGCACAGCTGAGCTGTCCCATTCGAAGGAATTGCGCCAGGGTGTGCTGGAGATCCCCGTCATCTCCGCATCAACGGCTACAAAGACAGCCTGGCTGATGAGTGGGCGTAGGGACTCCAGACAGGCAGCAAAGTTGTCCACCCTCACCTGCTTCACCTGATAAACCTTCTTTTGTACTTCTCCTCCTCCTCCTCCTCCTCCTTTAGTCCTCTTATCAGTCGTCTTATTACTTAGTAGGGAACTGAAAGAAGAAGAAGAAGAAGAAAAAGAGTACTTGGCGGAGGAGATGGCGCCGCTGCCTCGCTGGTGTAGCAGGAGGCGGCGGCCCGCCATGGCCTGCCCGACACACCACGACTTCACTCTTTCTTTCTCTGGGGCGGTAGCCGGAGAGACGCAACGCAAGCCAAAATGGAAAAATACATACACATACAAAATAAAAATAAATATAAATACCATGGAATGGAATGGACTGGACTGGACTGGACTGGATTAAATTGGGCCGGGCTGGACTTCCGGCCTAATACTTTGTACAAGTTAGCGTCCATTTCATTTCGTCTCTCTTTCCCCTCAATCAACTTTAATTAAGGTTTTTAATCTTTTAATAAATAGAATGCTTTCATCAAAACAAAAGGAGCAAAATTCAACAACACATATATTATAATAAACGACACCTCGTCATCCCAATATATACAGTTCAAGTTCAAGTTCAACCATCGCTGGATCAATAATCATATGTAAACCTTCCTTCCTCTTTTCATATCGACTTCACAAAAACACGCACCAACAATGAACAATCTACTCTCTCTCTCTCTCTCTCTCTCAAATTAATAAATACACAAAAGTATCAATCACCTACAAAACCAGTATATCTGTATATATGTCATTTGCATTAGATTATACAAGTACGAAACCAAGTATACAATAACAATAATTTACCAGCAGAACGTAACTGCAAAAAATGCATGAAACATTTTATTTGCTGGATTTGTACATGAAGGACGCACTCAAGTAAGGTCGAGATTGAACAATCTGTTGACCGATTTGCATTACCGTGCCAACCTCAACTCAAATTGAATGCATTCAAATTTTCAAATATATGTTTTTGTTTTTTGGTATTTTATCTAATGACAGCACTGTTGAACACAATTCACATATTGTTTTTATCATGCCCAGTGATCATCCTCCTTATTCCTTACAATAAAATCAGCAGCAAGAATATAATTGACCTTTTTACTCTTCTATATTTCTTTACTTAAATAAAATTACAAATACAAGTGTCATCTTACCCAATTTAAACCGCCCTTGAAATTCAAACAAATAAAAAGAAAAACAAAAAGAAAAACAAAAAAGACTCCAACACAATCACATACCTTGATCAAGTACGCAAAGAAATGTCTTTACCAAAAAGACCGGCAATTGCTTTCCCTGGATTCTCTTGTTTTATTAAAGATTCTCCAACCAAAACTGCTTTTACGCCTGAATTTTGAACAAAGGCAATGTCTTCTGGTGTAAATAGTCCTGATTCCCCTACCACCTATGTTCAAAACAAAATTATTAAATTAATAATATTTAAGTATTACAAGATAACTCGTCAAATTTAATTAAAAAAATGCAGGGTTATAGCAGGTCATCAAGGCACCTAAATTACGCATTTACAGCTCCATTTTGATGATAAAAACGAACATATTTAGTTAGTTATTTGTAATAAATTGAGAAATTGATTTAAGTGGTTCATTTGTACAAACTGTAGATTATAGAGTACATGTAGATCATATAATACGCACAAGTATATCTCTTTGAGCAATAATGCGACCTCTCTCCCCTTCGAGTAGACATTTGGTGTTGGAAATGTCCACTTCAAATGTCTCTACAAGAAACAAAAATAATTTTTTAAATACCAAAGGAAATGAAAAAAATATAGCAATGAAAAATGTTGGGTACAAAAACTACATCAGTTAAAGAGAGCATACCAAGGTTTCGGTTATTGATACCAATTAGATTAACACCATCAATAGCTAAAACACGATCCATCTCCCGTTCATCATGCACCTTTTTTGTTAGAAAATAAAAAATAGTGAAAATGAATTTTGCAGTGCTGACAAACAAGTTAGAAATGTTTAAGTGTCACATAAGGAGAAGTAAAATAATTACAAAAATTAATTAACTGACCTCTACTAAAGCAGCTAAACCAAGGATTTTGCATATTTTAATCATGTATTTTATATCAGAATCAGGTAACACAGCCGCAATTAATAAAATCGCATCTGCACCTTTGCTCCGGGCATAGTATATCTGCCACGCATCTATTATAAACTCCTTACACAAGAGAGGACACTGCAATATACCACCAAAATAAAAGAGAATTAAATAAAAGCTAATAAAACAAAAGAAGGGCATGAGAATCTTAAACTGCAGCGAAGTTGAACAACAACTTTGTACTGTATAAAACTGTGAAGCCTTTAATTTCAGGTTACTGTAGCAACAACTGGATTTTTAAGCTTAATTTGGCAATCTTTCGAACATGCGATTCAATGACATAAGTAAATAAAATTTACAGTGACATTTAAATGACACCTAACTTGTATCTAGCATTGCATGCACAAGAGCTGACTGTACATGCTTCTTTGAGAAAAACAAGTACACAGTGGGTAAAGTAGAGGTACTAAACTAGTTAGCAAAACAAAAGATGAATAAATAGAAGAATTTAAAACGACCTTTATGCCAGCACTCCGAATAGCATGTAGGTTCTCAAAACTCCCCTATATACCAAGAATAAACAAAATATATAAATAAAAAAAATAGATGAAAGGACTTTGCAGTGATGCTAGACTGAGTACATGAAAAAAAAAAAAAAAATCAGACCTGAAAGTATTTTTCATCAGTAAGAACACTCAAGCATGCTGCTCCATTTTCCTCATAGCTTTGAGCTATAGCCACCTGTTGATTTGACCCATATAATATATTATATCAGCAAACAGTAAACATGCCAGCATGTGTGATAAAAAGATGGTTGGGTTTTTAGAGTTTCAATGGTCTTTTGGTTTCTAACTACATTTATTTTGGAACAGCTTTTATACTGTGTGCTTGTTATCATGGTATTTTTTTGACTCTTTAGTTCACTCAAATTCACCATAGCTGGCAACCATCTGTGATGCTGGTGACATGTATATTACAGTCAGAAGTGAAATTTTTGGTATTGACTTGGCATGACCTGGTACAAGAAGTAGCTCAGTTGAAAGGTAAGAAACAAAAAATAAACAAATAAATAAAGGCGCATAATCATGCCCCCCCAGGTTCCATTACCAGAATCTTGTTATGACGACTACAACAGCAAAACCTTCCTAGAGAAAGAAAAGAAAAACTAACCTAACACCAAGTAGATGGCATGATACACAAAATGAAGTGTAATAATCATTACTTATAAATGAGATTTCAGTCTTTAGGTTATATCTCATATATCTTTTTGTTATGACAAGTTACACCTAAACCAGTACAACAAAGGATAGTCCCACTGGCAACTAGTGTAACCAGGGGTATATAGTAGTGAAACTTCACTCACAGGGTCGAAATTTTCACGCAAAATGCCTCTGCTGGGAGAAGCCTTTTTGACCTCTGCTATTAAGGCGGGCATCCCTGTTCTGTTGCAAGATTCCTTCAATGCTCCTAGGAAGTCCCTGACAGGTGGGGCCTGCGGAAGTAATTTATGTAGGACAACTAATGGTTTTCTCTCCTTCATCTGGGAAAGGGAAGGAAAGGGAAGGAAAGGGAAGGAAAGGAAAGGAAGAAGACATTAGTTTGAATTAAAAATGAGAAAGCAAAGCAAGTGTGTATGGTGAACTGGTACTTACCAGTGATAGTTGGGCATCTTTATCCCAAACAATCTTCTCGAGTATGTTCCTTGGGGTGTTGTCAGGAGTCTCCATTCTGAACTGGAATGGACCCACGTAGTGCACAGCCGCGGGAGAACGCCTCCTGATTGGGTGCGGGTGCTGTATCCCCTCTCCATCTCCATCTCCATCTCCATTATCCAGGGATTGAACAGTAGAGGTAGAAGCAGCTGCAGCAGACTCCTCCTGCACAGTACAAAGGCAGAGTAGAGTTTAGTGCAATTAGTCTATCTGTTCTCCTCTCACCTTGCTTGTGTCTGGCAATTGATTTGAAATGGTAAAAGGGAATGAATGAAATAGAGAGAGAGAGAGAGAGAGAGAGAGAGAGAGACCATGTGAGGAGGAGTGGTGCAACGAAGAAAGCGAGGCTGAGGACAATTAGGAGGTGCTCCAATTCCAAATCTAACAATGGCGCCGATGATTCCTAATGCCCCCACCTCCATACCAGCTCTTAATTACTATCTATCTATCTATAATAGTATAATCTATCTATTTAGTATTTATCCATCCATCGATGAGAAGATGATCCCCCTCCGCCTCATTCATTTTTTCTTCATTTTATTTATTAATGGGCTCGTGGCCCGGCCCAGTTTTAATTATCTTCAAAGCCTGCTTTTACTATTACTGTTTTACAGCCCTGTTCCAATCCTCTCGCTTTCTTTTTTACGTGTGACACATTCCTTTGTTTATATTTAATTCTTTCTTCTGTTCTGTTCTGTATGAGTAATGACTAATGACTAATGACTAATGACTGTATTCCTCCATCATACAATTTAAGCAGCAATTTTAAGAGAGGGGAAAATGAGGTTATATAGAGATAAGATTGATGTTCATTAACAAAATGTCTACAAAACGCCACCATGGCTTTACACACACAACCCATAAAACCCCCAACAACTAACACATCTTTCCCCACTCCCCACCAAAAAGGGATCACAAAATAAACAAAACAAAAAAAAATTATTAAAAAACAAAACAAAAAAAGAAGATAAAATAGTAGTTTCAAAGGACTAGTACAACATAGCCTGGGTTGGGTCCACCTACAGCCAATTAGTCAGCATTGGTGCCATTTGTGGCCTCAATTTGAGACGCCTCAGTGTTATCTAACATGGCAACCTCAGACGCATCAATTGAAGAAGGGTTCTTCTCACGTGACCCCAGTTTTACCACAATTTTGCGCTTGGCATTGGAAATAGGAGACCCTGATGATGGTATGACTGAGGCAGCCTCAACCGTGTCAGCTGGAAGCGGGGTCATCGCCACCGCAAGTGGGACTGAAGCCTCCTCAGGTGGTAAGCAAGATATGGGTTGCACTGTTATCATTCATTATAAGAGATCAAAGTCAGATTATGGTTTGTTTGTAACTTCTAAGTTACAAAGAGAGGAAAAAGGAATGAATACAAACCATCTTGAGGCAGGACAGGGATATCTGGTACAGAGGTGATGCTTGGCAGAGGAGGAACAGCAGCAGCAGCAGTAGCAGGTGGTGTTGTGTTGGGTGTCTTCTTCCTGACATAGTTGTCATGGAGGGGTCTTGGGATTTGGAAGGAGAAGCGATTCAAGGTCACCCCTTGCGCCTCCAACTCCTTGTGCTCATCCAAGAACCTTTCATCATTTACAATTAATTAATTACCGTTCTTAATCCAACTACTAAATCATCTATGAGTAACTAAAAAAGGAAGAAAAGAGAAGAGAAGAGAAAGAAGGTAGCAAGCAACCTCTGGACCTCCACAAGGGAGCGGAGCTTCTTGCCATTAGGAGCAGCATAGTACACATCAGCAAAGCGAGTGCACCCCTCACCACGGATGTGTATCAGCCGTTCCCAGCCTGGTGGCGGCAGAGGAATCTGCGGCTTGTCAATGGCCCACAGCCGGGACCCGTCTTGTGATATGTCCTCCTTGTCCTCACATGACACCTCAGGCCGCCACTCCCGGGCCCGCTCGCACACAAACGGTAACTCCAGGATCTTCTCCCGGATTTCCTCATACTTCTCCTTTGTTGGGATCAGCCGCCATTTAAAGCACGCTGCACACTGCACCGTGAACGCCCCAATAGATGGCACCCCTCCTCTCTCTAAAATCGGGCCCGGGCTCACGCCAGGCGCAGGACTGTACAGAACCAGTTGCTGGCTGCCGTTCAGGCTCTTCTCGGGAGATGTGTCTGTCACAGGTAGCGACCTCTTCACCTTCTTCTTTGGTGGCCTTTCAGGTTTTGGGTCTTCAGGCTGGGTCTCAGTTGGTGCCGGCTTCTCAGTGTTTAGTGCCTCTATTTTGGGTGTTGCTGGAGGTGCATCAGGAATCGCTTCCATTAGATTATATTAGATGGCTGCTGTATTGAAGTGTTACCTCTCTGCCTGCCTCCTTGATAGTAGCAAAGCAAAAGTAAAATAAGCATTGATTTCAGAATTGCTGTTCAGAATCAAAACACCAATTAAGGACAAACGAAAAGGCCATTGGTCACCTCTTCTATGTGTAGTTGTTTCGTACACACATACAATACAATAAAAGCACACAGAAAATGGAAATCAACTTTAGTTTCTTACCAAATTGGTACACACATACAATAAAGTAGTTACAGTACTCCGTGCTTCCGACAGCGCATTGAAATCTCAAGTGAGAAAGTGTTGCGCACAGTGTAACCCGCAAGATTACTCTTTTCTTTAATTGTGTTGCCTTTTATAACCTATTATGTAGTTTTCCTTTGTGAATGACAAAGTCAATCTTAAATCTCAAGTTCATTTATTGATCCTCCTACTCTTATCTCATGTTCTTCCTTGTAATTTTAACATAGAATTTATTACAACAAGGTTCAATCCACAAAACCAGCAATCACCCCCCAACAAAATTTCAACAAAGGTGCGGTACTAGAGAAAAAGATCTGATTTTGTGTAGTGTTGGTACCTTTAATGGGGAGAACGAGGGAGTGGCAGAGATAGATCGCAGCCGGATCGGAGCCCAGAGAAAGAGAAAGAGAAAGAGACGGAGAATCCGATAGTGGATCTCAGGACAAGAATTCCGGCGATGGTCGGAGAAAGTGCGGCGAAGACGATAGAGATCTAGGCTTTTGGGCTCCCCATCGGTTCTTTCATTCTTACGCCAGAGAGAGAGAAGAAGAGAGAGAAAGAAATCGGTAATGTTAAAAGAACAAAAAGGTATCTCAACCGTTAGATTAAGATAGATTGTATTGGACGGCTACGATACAATGTTGATCCAAGCCTGCTATCAGGATTCAGGACGTCAAAAGCACTTTCAGCCTGACGCATTCTCTTCTCTCTATGTACAAAGTGCAATTTTCATTTCCAAAAAAAGTATAAACTCTTTTTTACATTTTCAAAAATTGTACTTTTTTTTTCTCAACTAGTATAATTTACTTACCACAATAATAATAATTATTATTATTATTTGATGTTACTATTAATTATTATGATGTTACTATATTGAAAATAACAGTAGATTGATCTGTTACACATGTTTCGTTATAACTCTAATAAGAGTACAAGTATATAATGGAGTTGGCTACCGTGCTATGCAAAGCATAGAGAACCTCCGTGCTACGGCTCAATATTTGAGTTTTCAAAATTCTAACGGTCGATCCGAGCCGTTCAACATGATCTCCATATAAATATGTACTTGCAAATCAAATTTTACATTTTTTAGAATTTTTTTACTATTTTTTTAAATAGGTAGGAAAACACTTGATCTGAATGGTACAGAATTTTCAGATCAAGTGTTTTTCTACCTATCTAAAAGAATAGTAAAAAAATTCTAAAAAATATAAAATTTGATTTGCAAGTACATATTCATATGGAGATCATGTTGAACGGTTCGGATCGACCGTTAGAATTTTGAAAACTCAAATATTGAGTCGTAGCACGGAGGCCCTATATGCTATGCATAGTATATTACCAAATTTCTAGTATATAATAAAGAACTATTTGTAAGTTGCAACTTTTTTTATTTCTTTTCTTTTTCCAATCTCTTCGTGAAAAATATAAGAGCATCTGTATTGGGATTTTTTTTTTATTTCTAAAATGAACGTTGGCATTTCCTAGTTTACATTTTGAAATGTAGTTTGTGATTTAGAAAGACTTTTTTTAAAGAAATCATTTTCTAACTATTTCTATTGCCTTCACAACAACAAATTTAAAAAACTTTACCAGAATTTCAATGCCAAAAGCACTTTTATAATTGTATGTGGAGAGAAATTGGTGAAACCACAGATCTATTGACAGGTTGTGCGTATTTTAGTTTTCAAAATAAAATTTGATAAAATAACTATTATGATCGATCGATATATCTAATATTATTATCTTGCATAAAGTAAAGTAATGAACATATATATACTCAAACGTTCTATTATAATCTCACCTCACGTGACATGTAATAAAAAAAATTGTAAAATTTTCAGAACGTGTTGTGAACAAGACCGTCATTTTTATTAATATCCAAAGTTAATTATAAAATAATAATAATACCCACCTTAGCTTAGCTTAGTATTTTTAAAAATGTCCAAACTAATTATTTAATAGTCAGTTGGGACTTTTTTTTTAGGATGAGCATAGCAAGAAAAAGTCGTAAGAAACTCGGATTGAAGTTTGCACTCGGTTTAAGATCAAACAAATGCATTTTGTTGGATGCGTATGTTACATCGGTTGCATATATCGGTGCATAATCGATATTTTTGTAATGAAACATCGATATTTTATTAGCCAGGTAGTACTAAAAAAACATCGGTGTGTCGCTGATATTTTTGTAATAAAACATCAATGTTTTATTAGACTTAGCATTGGCAATTAAGCAGGATAGTGCTAAAAAAACATCAGTGCGTCGCTGATATTTTTGTAATAAAACATCAATGTTTTATTAGACTTAGCATTGGCAATTAAGCAGGATAGTGCTAAAAAAACATCAGTGCGTCGCTGATGTTTTTGCAATGAAATATCGATGCACTTCTGCTGTCGTTAGGCCGTGCATAAAGCATCGGTACTCAATTTTAGAATGTTGGTTATTGTCAAATTAAATTAACTGGCCGGATGCGAACACTAAACTTTAGTGTCATACGACACTGTAAAAAAAACATAGTTTAGTGTTCGCATGCGGCCAGTGAATTTAATTTGATAATAACCAGCATCCTAATAAAACATCGATGTTTCATTACAAAAACATCAGTGACGCACCGATGTTTTTTTAGCACTACCCGGCTAATAAAATATCGATGTTTCATTGCAAAAACATCGATGATGCACCGATACATGTAACCGATGTAATACACACATCCAACCAAATGCATGTTTTTTATCTTAGAAAAAACGAGTGCAAACTTCAATTCTAGTTTTCTACGATTTTTTCTGCTAGCCAACTATGCTATGCCCATCCTTAAAAAAAAAAATTAAGTATTAGCCAAAAAATGACCGGTACTATATTAAAAAAAAAATTGAATACCGGCCATTTCTGTAATAAATTAAATTGAGTACCGGTCAAAAAATAATTAGTATAAATATTTTTATAACTTCTTAGCGGATATTAATTAACTTCAATTAAACTTTGGATATTAATAAAAATGTCGGCGCATTCGGGAAGTTAAATATGAACTAGAGGATTGCCTCGCTTTGCTTCGGCAGTGGTTTGCAAAATGCTCTACATATCTTGTGAGTAATAAACTTATAATATAAAAGTAATAGTTCACATATGAAACAACAAAAAACAAAATATACAAAATATTATACATGTCATGTAAGTTATAGTTTACATATCGAAGGAAAGCACAAAAATATTAGTGTATGTAAGCTATGTTAGTGCTATCTATGGCATTTTTAAATTTCTAAGAAAACAATTATTCTATATACATAGTTTTATCAAAATAATTTCAACTATTCTCTCTGCATGGAGACAAACAAAATATTATTTGCACGAATTTAGCTTCAATGACATGTTACTCTTTCTTCTCTTCTGCTTTCTTGTCATCATTACTGGAAAATAAAAGATATGAAAGCTTATTAGAATTTCGATTAAAGCACATGAGCGTTTATGCACATTTTTTGTTTATGTTTTGGAAAACAAAAAAGGCACTACATATTTATATAGATCTTTTGTCGTTTCTTGACTGATATTAATTTACCATAGGGTGCAAAAAATTCAAATTGAGTTTTGAAGTTACAATAATATATAATTATGTAACAATGTTAAAGTTTTGACTCAATAATAATTTCTAGTTACGGATAGATTTCTAGTTACCAATAGATGAAAATATATTATAAAGTACCTTGAAACTGTGGTAATAGGCTGAGATTGAAAACTGGAAAGATCAGCTGTTCAAGCTAACATAATTTTTTTTTACAGAATTAACTAAAATGTTTATAAAATTAGCAACTTGAAAATGAAAACAATTTAAAACAAACTTTTTCTTTACCTGACATTCCAATTGCTTTTATAGCATGCTTAAAGATCTGAAAGAAAAGCAAGTAAGAATATTTGGAAAAAAAAATATTAACTACCTATAGAGAAGAATGGAAAAGAGAAAATAAGAAGGAATAGCACAAATTTCAGTAGCAAATTAGCTCCCAAAGGGAAGTGAAGCCAAATACATATAAATGAAGTAATAGAATGGAAATAAGATATGACAAAAAGCATATTCATTTATTTCTATTAGCATATTCATTTATTTCTTTTAGCCAAAAAATGGAAATTAAGATATGACGAATATAATTGACTGTTGAGCATTAAATAACTGATGCAAATGAAAGTGAGAACGACTGTTGCCTACCTTTTTTTATTGATCCTGGTAAAATCGATTTGTTGCAATTTTTGTTTACAAAATTTGCAATTTTGTGTTTGGTATTACCTCTCCAACTCTTAACCTTTTTTGTTGCTAATCGGATTCCTCCAAAGTGTTTCTTATTGGTCCTGGATCACTTTACAAATCATAAAGGAAATGATAGGCTGAGCAAGAAGGCAAACAGAAGACCGACCATTGAAAAAATAATAGCAATTGTGGACTCTGGAGGGGCATGGAAGGTGAATTGTGCAAATTCCCAGAAATCATTGGTGTTTGATTTTTTTTTTTTTTTTTCATTTTTCTTGGTAGCTATTTGAATTTCGGAGTTGAATTCTTATAACATGTTCAGAGCTGAAAGGACATTTCTTTATGAGAAGGATCGAAGGGGAGAAGAATTGTTGGAGCGAATTTGTGAGAATGTCAAAGACATTCATTTCTTGGATAAAGTTCCCTGACCATACCTTGATTTTTCCCTAACCTTTACTTAAAGACATAAAGCTAATCTTATCAAGAGTCTACGCATGATTGGTAATATTTTTAATCAATTCAATTGTGCATAAACACGTGCAAGTAGACTTGAGAACAGGGATTACCTGATCAAGCTGCCCAAGGCGGGTTAGGATACAGTCAGCTTCAGCCTCGTCATGGTTAGGCCCATGCAACCCCAAGCTCCTTTCTCATTCGATTTTGGAGCAGCTGCTTCACAGTTTCTGCTGAGTACACAATGTTTAGTGCAGAGTTGGGATCCTCATTCCATTATTCTCTGCAACCTGCCCATCACAACAACACAAATTGAAATTCGGCCCACTTTCCAATAAATCAAATTTTCAACTTCCTTTTTTGGTTTTTTTCTTTGTTGTTTCTTGTGCAGAGTTAGTAAATTTTTTTTTCCCAACTTTTGGTATAAAAAAAAGTATTTTTTTTGTGAAAAATATAGAGTGAAAGAAATAAAGCAGCATGTGTACTGTTGCGAACTAACTTAATTCAGAACTCATTAGTTATGGTGGTAAATAGGTAAATCAATATTTTTTGTTTATTGTTTTTGCTTGGTCATAAATAGGGTACTGTATTTTCAAATAGCTGCATAGAAGATGCAATCTGCATATATTGTAGTTTAAGATGAATTTATAACAATTAAATAGGATTAATTTGAAACTGAAATAAACATGCTTTAATATTGTACCTGCTTTTGCTGTATGGTTAGTATTGTCGGTAGCTCACTTGACATTGTTTTTCTGATACAATTTCCTCTAAATTTGTTCTTGCCCCTGTGCATAGTGAAAGGGACAATTGTGCAAATCAAGAATCAAACCAGGTGAACTAAAGATCTTACATTGGATTCCAGAGACAGACCAAAAAAATTCTTACATAGGTCAAATTTGTTTGGATTGAAATCAACACCCATGATGTGTGAACCTCCTGCCAGCCTGTCTCCTTGGGCAGCCTAATTACCCAAATAAAGCACTCCATACTGGAGCTCAACTTTAACAACTCATCGAAAAAAGAAAGTGAAGAATGGACTTACCACTAAGGCAACAGTTACCAGAACAGAAATTACCACAGTAAAACCCTTCAGTGGTCTTGTAACATTAAAAGTAGCATCAAGACCTAATAATCAGAAAAACAAAATAGAAATCAGATCATATTAACTATAATATCATAAAAAAGATAGTAACAACTTACTTTTCACTAATTTTTTTTTATGAAGAAGGCATAACTTACTATTTACTAATGACATCCAGGAAGCCCCAATATCCATTTCATATCCATAAACCATCAACAATGGAAATCAAAATAGTTTGAGGCTAAATCAGATACTTACCAGTCAAAATGCCACAGCTCAGAACACAGACTTTGGCGAGTGGGTATTCAAGGTTGATCTTTGCAACACAGTCGAAGTGGATGACAGCATACCCGTTGAAGATGGAGGTGACGAAAAAATGGTAGATGGGCTTACCGCTGATGGATAAGCCAGACTGATCATCACCGATCATGGCGCCGCGATCAGTTTTGATACGTAGGAGATCACACATGTTATCGGGTGTGAGAGAGAGAGGGGCAGAGGCGGCTAGGGTAGCGCCAGTGAGAGGTTGCTGTTGTGTTCTGGAGCGGACCGGTTACCCTAACAGATAAATAATGTGATAAAAAAAATAAGTAAATGAACATGCAATATAAAATGATAGTAAATTATGATAAATGAACTGCTAATTTACAATTTTCTGAAAAACAGTGATTTTGTACCTATCTTAAAAAATAGTAAAAAATTTGAAAAAAATATAAAATTTGATCTCTAAGCACAGTTTAACGTGGATATCATGTTGGGTGGTTCAGATCTTTTGTTTGGACTTTGAAATCGAAGATAAAGATGTTGGGGTACGATTGGGGCATGAAGCAATGGGGCATTTGAGCCTTCCTAAAAAAAGTGATGCTAATTGCAGAACCTATAGCATTTTTGTCCATGAGCAGTGGAAGAGAGCTAAAATGTTCACAGCTTATGAATAAAGCTGTGAACATTTTAATTCACAACATATTAGTTGAAAGCAAGGTATCAATTAAGAATGACACCTTTCAATGTTCTCTTCTGTTATTGATAACTTAGCACATTTATAGATGAGATGTGCAAGAAATCAGAAAATTCTAAATCATAAAAAGGTGTGGTGCTAATTGCATAACTTATAGTATTTTTACATATGGGTTGTGCTACAACAATGTGTTCACTAATTTAAAAAAGGAGAAATTTTCTTTTTTTGAATTATTACTTGGTGCTAGTCACCGTTTTTTTTTGTACCAAAAAAGCAAGTTCAGAAAATATCACAGTACTTTTAGAAGCCGAACCTCAAAAATCAGTGGCTCCTTTTGCTTGAGATAGTAGACTCCTCCAACTGAGCAAACTGATAAAGATGGGGAATAAAACCAAAATTAATGCAATGCCTTAGTGAAGGTAGTATGTGATAATTATTTAAAAGATATGGGCACAAAAAAAAGTAAAAAGCTAAAACATGTAAATCAGAAAACTTTCGGCAGAATACACTTTATACTTGATATATTAAGGTCAATAGGTGGTTAACAGCTAATTAACATTAGTTCAAGTAAAGCGGTAAATTTCAAGAGTTACCTCATCCAATATAGGTTTTAAGAACTCATTAGCACACCCTACTTCAAGAGGAATCAATTGTCTCCTTTTTCCTGCATATAATAACAAATCAACAGCAAGACAAAAATAAAAAGATGATAAAGGAAAAAAAGAAGGTTTATCACCGAATTGTGAAATAATCATGAAAGGATAAGTTAAAAAATGTTCAATCTCAAATTTACTAAAGCAATTTACCTCCAACCTTTATCCCAAACAACACATCCCAAGCAATTAACTCAGATTATTTACAAATAAAATACATATCTTCAAGGAGAGAAAAAAGATGATACAATATTAATACAAAAATTCCCTGTAAGAAGAGAAACCATAAAAAATATAGAAATAAAACGTAAATCAAACCTTTTTCAATATCTGACATAAAAGAGAACGGAAAAATCGAGCGGCGATCGGCGGAGATGGACGGCGGCGAGCATAATAGAGAGAAGAGAGACAGAGAAGGAAATCGATCTTGTGCTGATGGAGAGAGAAGAGAGACGGAGATGGAAATCGATCTTGTGCTGGGAAAAAAGGGCAAATTTTTTGGGAGAACAACTTATCGCAAGATGGAGAAGAAGAAACTGGAAAGTTCTTTTATGAAAATCTGGAAAGAACTAATTACTGTGGAAAAAGGGACCCACTTGTCGGTATAATAGCAAGAAAATGGAGGAAAAAAGCGAAAGGAAGGGAATGGGACCCGACTGTCAGTGTGAATATTCTACACGTAGCCAAGAGGAGCGGTGTAAGCGCGCGAGAGAGTTCTCGCTTCAACCATGCGATCCAGATCGAACGGTGCAGAGGGCGTGTGTCACTATTGGAGTACTGTTGCTCCGCGACGCGGATTATATAGATATAATAGATTTGGCATTTGAAACGCGTAGTCAAACTGTCAAAGAAAGCAGGCGTAGGCGTAGGCGTAGGTAGCCCTTGATTTGATTTGACTCTGAATAATCAAATCAATCTACGAGACTATGATTCATTGATTTATGAATTGTGAGCAACCCAACTACCCAACAAACGCGTATCCTCTGCATTAACTCAAAAGGTATCTTTTGAGTTAACGAGTCTCAACCATCTAATTTTAAACAGAGCCAATCCGGATTCTACCTATAACACAGAGGTCTTTCAATATTAGCGCAGATCTAATTCGCACGTATCTTAAAACAGATCGGACGGTTGAGATTCATTAACTCAAAAAGTTCTCTTTTGAGTCGATGCAGAGGATATAAATACCAACTCTGTCTCTCTCTCTGTCTCGCGCCTCCTCTCCAAGCAATCGCAAATCGCAAATCGCAAATCGCAAATAATTAAATCGCAAATGGCAATGGACACTTTCTACCTCTCCCACGGATCTCCCACGCTCTCCATCGACGACTCCATCGAAGCGCGTCCCTTTTTGAAATCCTGGCGTTCCCAGGTGATGCCCGGTGTCCGTCCTAAGGCCATCCTTGCCGTGTCCGCACACTGGGACACGCGCTCCCCCGAAATCAACGTCATCAACGGCACCAACGACACCATCTACGATTTCTACGGCTTCCCCAAGTCCATGTACAAATTGAAATACCCTGCCCCCGGCGCCCCTCTCGTTGCCCGTAAAGCCCGAGACCTCCTCATCAGTGCCGGCTTCGGCCCCATCAAAGAGGACACCAAGCGCGGTCTCGATCATGGTGCATGGGTCCCCCTCCTGCTCATGTATCCTGATGCCGACATCCCTGTGTGCCAGCTCTCTCTCCAGTCTGACCGTGACGCCACCTACCATTACAACATGGGCCGGGCCCTGGCCCCACTCCGAGAGGAAGGTGTCCTCGTCATAGGCTCCGGCAGCGCCACACATAATCTGCGTGCCCTGGCCTTTGGCAACAAGCCTCCGCCCACCTGGGCAATTGATTTTGATAACTGGCTCAAAGACGCCGTCTTGAACAGAAGGTCTTTGTCTTTGTCTTTGTCTTTGTCTTTGTCTTTGTCTTCCTCTTACTCTTAATTTTATTTGATCATGATTTCGAGCTCAAGTGCCTTAATTAATTATGAGCATTACATTGCAGGTATGATGAAGTGAACCATTTCTATGAAAAGGCGCCCAGCGCCAAGCTCGCACAACCCTGGCCTGATCATTTCTACCCATTGCATGTGGCCATTGGTGCTGCAGGAGGAAATCCTGTCTCTGAGCTCATTCATACCAGCTGGAGTGCCGGTTCCCTGTCTTACACCTCCTTCAGGTTTAAGTCTCCTGCTGCTAATTAATTCATTACTACTAGCCAATTGTTGTAAGAATACCATCATGTGTGATGTGTGTGTCTCTCCATCCACTTCTCTTCTAGCTATATATCTTTTGTTAATTTATTATGTCATCAATGTAATTTAATATTTGAGTGAACTCATCTAATATTGTTTTTAATTACTTCTTCAACTGTTGCATGAATGCTCTCTGTTCTGTTTCTTTGTATTTATCAGACCTGATCTTCATAACTGAACAAAACTGCTCACTGTTCTGTTTCTTTGTATTTATCAGACCTGATCTTGATAACTGAACATTCATACCAAACAGGTATGGCTGCTGGTACGAAAAGTTTTTTAATAAACCATTAGCTTACCTAGGCTTTTTTTTTTTTTTTTTTCTGAAACCCTTGTTTCAGAAAATGCATCTATTTCTGGCTTTATATGGACAAACACAAGAGTTTTTGCCTGATGCACTAAGTTAGTATAATTAATGGCTCATTATGAATAATAAAGAGATGAAATCTTGTATACGAAATAATCTAGGTGGTAACTTTTAACTTGTGTGATTTATGTAAGACCTAGGCATCCTTTGTACTTGGCCGGTACCATTATGAATGCTTGTACCAGTATGACCTATCAATCCACCTATATCAATACATATATGAACTTTATTCGCCTTTGGCTCAGTATCAGCATCAAAACAACTGATGAAGATATAATTGGGGTTTAACACCAACCTTAACCTTACCAGAATAGTACCATATTAACCAGGGTCTGATCAGCAACATAAAATCTGGCTAGTAGTTAATTTGGTTTGGTACTGTGCAAGATGGAGGTGCCGACAAGAAGATACAGGCTAGCTGTATCAGTCAGGTCTGTTACGATTACTGTGAGTACCTAAAGCATTTTGTACAACTTGAGAGAGTAAATTTACTATTGCGGCACAACACATGAGAGCTCATACCAATTGCAAATTCGCTACTATGCACATCAGCACATGTACTGTTAATATATATATGGCATAAATTGTGAATAATATAGATTTCCCTAATGCTTGCTGGCAATGGCAGCCTGTGGAAAAATGCACAAACCTTTCTACCAATTCATCTCACTTTCTATTTACAATGGCTGAGAAGAAAAGGGTGTTTTGGACATTTTTTGAAAAAGGGCCAGGGAGAGGGTATTTTGGACATAATTTGCCTGTGTTTTGTTTGTGATATGAATTGTTTATTTTGGAAAAGGTAATTATTAAGAGCACCATCATTATCATACCATGGTGTATGTCTCTCTCTCCCGAGGTAACACTGCATGTCTATTTGCAACCAAAATTGCTCTCCCTCTGAGAAGATAACACACACTGTGCCCATCCATATATATATATATTTTTTTCTTTGGTAACTTAGGGGGTCTACTTGTATTTTTTGGTAAAGTAAGGGGGGTAGCTGTAAATTTGGTTCAACCACTGGAAGGGTTTTTGTGCTTATGGTTATTCAAGGGGTGCCAATTATATATTTGGAAATTTTAGGGGGGTTGTTGCAAATTTTGGTACTTATGGGAGGGATCTGTTTTTCTTCTCTGGCATCTGTCAGATGTGTTGTGGTGGTTCAGTTTGCATTAAGGTTGTTCTTTTATTGTTTTCCAATTTGGAGGTTTTGGGATCCTATTTTGATATCTCAGGCAAAGGGCACCAATGTTTCTATCTGGCAATTGCTACAGCTCCAATCTTCACAAGTTCAATCCAGCTTCGATTTTCAGTATTTCCAAGGATACCAGCATCAGCTGCTACACTGTCAGAGTTCCTTTCAGTAGCTTACATAGTGTGTAGTTGGGCATGTTGGATGTATTATTTGGTTTCTTTGCTCTTTTTAAACTGTGGCACAACTCATCTCATGTACTCCATACTTTGATGGCATGTTTCGACCAAAATATATATATATATATTTTTTTCATTGCAAAAAGAAATTAGCGAAGCCAGATCCAATATCAATTCATGTAGTATAGGCATTAGTATACTATTGAGAATCTTGTTAAGCGCAATAATTGAAAATAATATTTTTTCGTATAAAAAAAACGTATGCAAAAACCCAATATCAATTCATATACAGGCTCAAATAATGATTGAAGAATTGGCGATCGGACGGGCCGACATTTTTATTAATATCCAAAGTTTAATACAAATTAATAATTATACCCGACCTTCAAGGGTTTTGCGAAAAATACCCAAACCGGCCATTTTCTGGCCGGTTTAGGGAGGGTACTTGGCCGGCCAGAAAATGGCCGGCTATGTACCTTTTTTTTTTTTTTTTTTTTTTAAATAGGTGATTTCTATTAGAGTCAAATATTTAATTTCTAAGTTTCGTACAAAATAATAAAGTACACACAAATTGCAAATAGAGTCCACACATTTTTTACAACATGCATACAAATCACCTATTACTACCACGTCTAAATCCCCGAAGTAAACCACTTGCAAAAGATGCTTTACGAGGTCTAGGTGGTGGCTCTGGTTGCTCACTAGATGGGCCGGCCTGGGCTCCAGATGGCGCTGCTTGGCTTGTAGATGGGCCGGCCTGGGCTCCAGATGGCCCTGCTTGGCTTGTAGATGCCCTTGTTGTGCGTCTAGTAGTGGACCTCCTCGGTTGGGCAGATGGCTGGCCTTGCACCCCAACCGCCTCTCCTCCTATGTCAACCGCATCTCCCATTGCTTCGGCATACATAGCAGCTGCATCTAAACGGCTCGTAGCTGTGCTACGCCGTGACCCTCCGGACCCACTTCCCTCTCCACGTACTCGCTCATTTTCTGCCGCATTTGCTGCGTTTCTTGCCTCTGCATTTGCATGTGTTACTTAGTAAGTTGGTATAAATTGAAAAGAAAAATAATTTTGGATGAATGTTACATACCTCTTCGTTGCCTATCGGAAGTGGAACGGCGAGGCTGATGCCCCATTCGTCTACCTTCCATTTCATCCATCGTCATTACACGACGGGTGTGTTTTCGCCTCCCCTTCCTAATCCAACCTCTACTCGGAAGGATTCTGTCTTCAACACATGGAGGCCAGTCTCCCATATTCCCTGAACCTCCATCCGTACCATTTGTCTCCACAGTTCGTGACTAAGTTGTCAGCAACATGCTGCATACAATACCTGTGCACAAAGAGCTCGGGAGGCCATCCGTATTCAGCTGTCAGTGCAGCTTTGATCCCCTTGTGCTGGTCCGATATGACACATACAAATTTACACGCCCCGAGTACTTCATTTCTCAACCACTGCAAGAAAAAACCCCAATTCTCAGTATCCTCCTGCCGTACAATTGCAAATGCAATAGGCAACAATTGGTTCTCGGCATCGTAGCCGCAAGCTATCAAAAGCCTCCCATCGTATCGCCCAGACAAGAAGCAGGCATCGATGCTGATCACTGGTCTCAAGTACTGGAACGCTGCAATGCATGGACCAAACGCCCAGGCTACGGCTCTGAACTGGCAAACACCTGGCATGATTAGTCCTGTTTCCTTATTCCGTACCGGGCTGGTCAGAAATTGGTGGGTCGAGCCGGGATTGTTGGCGCAAATTGCAAGCATCAGTGGTCTCATCAAGCTGTAAGAAGCCTCCCAACTCCCAAATTGTCGGGCTATTGCCAGCTCACGGCCCCTCCACAGTCGGTTGTATTTAGGTGTCACATTGTCATACACAGACAAAACAATTGACTGGACCGTCTGGATGCTCATACACGGGTCCTTTTTAATGGCGTTCTCAATGACATCGGCAATGAGTGATGCCGTCAGACATTCGTGGTCTTCGTTGAGGTGCTGGTGGAGTGACGTAGTTGTCGGGTTCTGGCTCAGGTTCGGTGAGGGGTAAGGTGGAGTCACGTCTGTAAGTTTCTGGTTGTGGGGTATAATGTGGTGCCGCTGATCCAGAGCCCGAACTTCCAACCCCAGGCTCTACCGGAACTCTTCTAGCAAATATTTCTATTAGAAAATTATCTTGGGACCTCAAATAACCGAACATGCCTCTCCACGTACTCTCATCTACCAGTTTCGCAACAATCCATTTCCCGTTGGAGGGATGACAATATCGGGTTGCCAATTCTAGGTCGCACCTTTCTGGGTTGTAACCGGTGTGTGTGTAAACTATGGATTTGAGGTCCAAAAGTGAGATGTCATCTGGAATCATCAATGAATGAGCTGCATCTTTGTTGTAGTACGCCCCTTGTGCACTATTAAGCATCTTCCCACCATAGTGTAATGAAATAAAGGCCATGGTAAACAAACTACATTTTAGAAAATTGCTTAGTTTTTGTCAGATTACTAAATAGTAAATAATTGTCAAGTAACTAAATAATAAACAATTGACTGGTAAACAATTAAGTAAATAGTAAAAAATTAAGTAAATGGTAAAAAATTAAGTAAATGGTAAACAATTAAGTAAATGGTAAGCAAATGGTAAGTACATGGTAAGTAAATGGTAAGTAAATGGTAAGTTAATGATAAGTAAATGGTAAACAATTAAGTAAATGGTAAACAACTAAGTAAATGGTAAGCAACTAAGTAAATGCTAAGCAATTAAGTAAATGGTAAGCAATTAAGTAAATAATAAGCAACTAAGTAAATAATAAGCAACTAAGTAAATGGTAAACAACAAAGTAAATGGTAAGCAATTAAGTAAATGGAAAGAAATTAACTAAATAGTAAACAATTAAGTAAATAGTAAAAAATTAAGTAAATGGTAAGCAATTAAGTAAATGGTAAAAAATTAAGTAAATGGTAAACAACTAAGTAAATAGTAAACAATTAACTAAATGGTAAACAATTAACTAAATGGTAAACAATTAACTAAATAGTAAACAATTAACTAAATAGTAAATAATTAACTAATTAATTAATCTATAAAATAAAAAATAATAATAAATTAAAAATTAAAAAAAAAAATTAAAAAAAAAAAACAATTACCTCAACAGTTGAGGTACAGTAGAGCTGCCGCGGATTTGAGCGAAAATTGCAGCTGCCTCGGTGCTCTTTTATAGAGATTTTGGGGGAAAAAAAAAAAAAAAAAAGGTACATAGCCGGCCATTTTCTGGCCGGTTATGTACCCTCCCTAAACCGGCCAGAAAATGGCCGGTTTGGGTATTTTTCGCAATTCCTTCGGCAGCCGGGTATAATTATTAATTTGTATTAAACTTTGGATATTAATAAAAATGTCGGTCGGACGGGTGTGATTGAAGAATATAATAATAATATAATATATTGATTGGGTGAGGGATCTGAGTTAAGTTGGATCGGGTTCGGGTCGAATAAAATCATATTGGTTGATAATGATACTTTCGCATCAATTCGATTCAGTTCAATAACTTCAATTGATTTGATTTAGGATGGGTTAGATTTGAACACCTGACCACTACCTCTACCTCTAGTTCAGTTCTCTACAACAATAAATGAATAATGAAATGAAAGTCGTGTTCTCACCTTTTCTTCTCAAGGCCGGCCGGGTTTATCCATTCCCCATTTCCATTTTCCACTGCAGCGCCTTTCTTCTTTCTTCTTTCTTCTCTCTTCTCTCTTCTTTCTTCTCTCTTCTTTCTTCTTCGCCGCGCGCGAGAGAGATATTTTGTCAATAATTTGATTGGCCACTGTTAGTTAACTCGCAACACAAAGCAATTAGAGAGAGAGAGAGAGAGAGAGAGAGAGTAGAAAAGAAGCATGGCACCTCTTCTAGTTGCTTCCTCCACCTCCACCTCCACCTCTTACCTCCATTCACATTCACATTCACACCCAAACCTACGCCCATTTTATCATCCCTGTTCCTTTCAGAAAATGAAGAAGATAAAGTTGAAGATGAAGTCGGATGGCCGCACCGCTACCGCCACCGCCACTGCCACTGCCACTGCCACTGCCACTGCCACTGCCAAATCTCAAAGTTTAAATCCAAAGGTGAACGTACGCGCTCTCAGCTCCGCCTTACACAATGCCAAATCTGCAGATGATGTTGCACAATTGCTCAACCCTCACAATCCTCGTCATTTGCCTCTTCCAGTTTATACCACTCTAATCAAGCACTTAGGCATCGATCAGAGATTAGATGCTGCCTTTGCACTCCTTCAATGGTTAAAGCAAAATCAAACTATTACACTTAATCACTTGATCTACAACAGTCTCCTCAATGCTGTCAGACTCACCAAGAAATTTGACAGAATTGATCATGTAATCCATGATATGAAGTCGCAAGGGTTTGAACCCAACATTGTCACATATAACACTCTAATGTCCATTTACATTGATCAAAGGAAGCCTCAAGAGGTTTTTAATTTATTCTCACAAATTCAAATCAATGGCAACCTCTTCCCTTCCCCCGCAACCTATTTTATCGTCTTATCAGCCTACAGACAAATGGATGATGCTGATGGTGCACTCCAATTTTTCATCAATTTTAGGGAAAAGTACCGCATGGGGGGATCAGAATTATTTTGTGGCAAACATTGGGGGGACAAGGACAAGGAGGAGGAGTTTGTCAAGATGGAAGCTTTGACGGTCCAGATTTGTCAATCACTGATGCGCAAGTGGCTTGTTAATAAAGATTTGCTGTCTCATACAGTCGCTTCTCGTAAGGTTTTGAGATTTCTGACCTGCATGGACAAGGCAGATGTCAAATTAAAGCGGCATTTCTTCGAGGGACTTGTTTGGGCTTGTACACATGAGGAACACTACCCGGTCATACGCGAATTATATAAGCGATTGAGAGAGTCTGGTCCGGGAGGTGACATCAGTGTACGGGTTTGTAACCATATTATATGGTTGATGGGCAAGTCCAAGAAATGGTGGGCTGCACTCGAGGTGTATGAGGAAATGCTTGACAAAGGCCCCATGCCAAATCAGCTCTCTTTTGAGCTTCTTGCTAAGAATTTCACAGTTCTGATGACGTCTGCTGGACGAAGGGGGCTTTGGAGATGGGCCTTGAAGCTGCTAAAAAAAATGCATCAAAAGGGGTTGACACCTGGCGCAAGAGAATGGAATGCAGTACTCATTGCATGTGCCAAGGCTGGTGAGACCGATGCTGCTGTTAAAATATTTCAACTAATGGTAGAGGAAGGGGAGAAGCCGACTGTGTACTCCTATGGGGCATTGCTTACTGCCCTTGGGAAAGGGAAATTGTATGACGAGGCCATACGTGTGTGGGACCACATGCTAAAGGTTGGTGTAAAACCAAATCTGCATGCATACACCATATTGGCCTCAATATATGCTACAAAAGGAGATCATGATACCGTCGAGTTGGTGCTTCAAGAGATGACAGCCGCAAACATTGAGCCGACTGTTGTCACATTTAATGCAATAATCTCCGGCTGTGTGAAAGGCCAGATGGGAGTGACGGCTGCATATGAGTGGTTTCACAAAATGAAGGGGAGAAATGTGAAGCCGAATGAGGTTAGTTATGAGACTGTGATTGGGGCTCTGGCAAATGAAGGTAAGCCGAGACTTGCGTACCAGATGTATGTGCAGGCATACAATGACGGTCTTGTGCTCAATCAAAAGGCGTATGATGTGGTTGTCGATGCGGGTCGGGTTGCTGGTGTCAGTTTGAATTTGGATGATTTGGGGTTCTTTCCAGTTGAGAGAAGTCGTTGACAAATTAATGAGATGTAGAGCTTTTGTAAAAAAAAATATTATTTCATTAGATCCTTACGTTGGCACTAACCTGTGTGTGGTTCATTACTATGTAATATTGAGGCAAATTTGATCTGAAGTGATTGTCAGTTGAACAATCAAGGCACCATAAGGTATGATATTAGGAAAATAAATCTGCTGTGATTCTCGGAGAATCACAGGACCCTGCGATCCCATCTCAACTGTTGATATTTTCCGGGATGCGTGCATGAAAATTTACTTTTTCAAGACGTTTCCGAGATCCGCGCACGGAAAAATTTGAACCGTTAATCTCGGAATTTTAGGATCCTGCGATCCATCTCGGAATCGCAACAGTCTCGGACTCTGATATTAGTGGGGTATGGTTCTGTTCCCGATTCCCATTATATTGTCAAGTCAAAATCAACAATTAAGCCTAACTAGATCATTGATAAGACTTGATAAAGCTATATTTTGACTAATTAAACCCTATATGTTATAATAAGGGTAGAATCTCCAATCCGTGACACACAACACAAGAATATATGTTTTTTTGCTGATGTTGATGCTGGTAAATCTGTATATGATACCAGAAGAGAACCATACATGATGTATCAACTGCGAGCAATTTAAAACTAAAACTGGGTGTATGAGTGGTTTAACCAAATATTTCTTTTCGATAGCTTAGCGCTTTTGGAACTTTGTTAGATTGGAACTTTTGGAACCAAATATTTGTTGAAGGATGGGTATCTGTTCCCTGTATTTGATTTCTTGTCTCTGTCTTTTCGTACATAATAGAATTGCATATTTATGTATAACAAACATTTGGTTTATTACTCAATAGTATATAATATATGAGTAGGGGTTAATTCTTAATTAATTTGTACGCAGTTGATAAAGATGTAGTGATGAATTGATTAATTTGCGTAAATTGTATGCGTGAATAGTCTTCTTCTACAATCAATGTATACATACAAAGCAATATATCAACTACTGTCAAGTACTTCATCCCTATATTTTTGCTGTTTTGTTAACAGAATCTGCATGCATGAGCATGAGCATGAGCATGACATCCCCCCCCATGCCAGCAGTCAGGACAAATTTCTCCTATCAAAATGCATGACACCACCATAATTTATTATTATTGCCCAACTATTAATTTCAACTACAAGAAAATCACAACACATACTAACTACAACTAGCAACTACTAAAGAAAAGGAAAGAGACTGTAAAAGCATCAATCAGCACATTAACATGTCTTTCAAAAATTCCCTAAAAAATATCCAAATGAAAATTCAACAGTAAGCCTAAAACCCTAAAAAAGATCCAACAAGACTAAAGACCAGATGCTGATTTCCCCCTAAGCCATAGCCTCTGCCTTCTTTTGATTAGACGCCCTGCCCCACCTTTGCACTTAAAATAGTTCTTGCATTTACAGAAAGAGGCATAAAGGAACTGCAACTTGACATGCATACTTCCAGAATAGCAACACAGTCAAATAACTAACACAATATTATTAACTCAAGATTTATTTACCTCAGCTCCACCATAACAAACTACCAGAAGCAATCAATCAACCATTTTAGTTAAATTTTTTACACCAACCAAATGAGGGGCACTGGCACGGGCACGGGCACATAGTATGCAATAGCAGTGAAGGCAGTACAAAATTTTGATTGATGAAGGTACAGTGAGTGAGTTAGTTACTTGTAACTCAATTTCCAGACTTCCCTGACATTGGATGCTCCATCTGTGACTTCTGAAATCATGCATGTCTCCATCATTCCTACACATAAATATAAATGCATAGAAGCAAATAATTGCAATAGTTAAACAGAGACCTCATCTATAAATACAATATAACAAAGTAGCACATGATGATTTTAAACTAACCATCTTCTTGAACCAAGCGTATGAACTGACGTGTGCCACCTCCTACACCAAAATAATACTTCTTTCCAGCCATGTACACTGCTCCACCACTCTTCTTCAGACACTGATAAAACATAATTAATACGCTGTAAGGTTGAATTTACTTCATTAAGTTCAAAAGAGACTTGGCAATTTGTAAAGCAATAATACAGATGCTCCTTTTGTATTGTAGTTGCACACACTGAGAGATGTTAATTGGCATCTTTACCCTCTAGATTAATATTGATTAGGACCACCCGACCCGAATGGGTTCACCTGAAAAATACCCGACCCGACCTGACCTAGTCAATGTTAAATTGGCCTGCTTTGGTCCAGATATAGAGCCCCCATAAGAGAAAAAATATAAAATTATGCCTATCTGATGTGAATCTGACCTGACCCAACCAACTGACACTTCTTACTATTATGACCTTCAATAAATCCCTGTTGTGCTCAATTTGACATAGTAAATTAATGCCCAAAAGAAGAAATAATATTACGAAAGAAGAAGAATTTAGTCTTATATTATCCACATAAGAATAACTTCCTGTGGAAATGCTTCACACTATCACTACAGAGATTATTCTTACAAAAAGATACCAATCAAGTAAATGTTACAAAGATAGAAACAAGAAATTAAAAAGTACACCAACCTTCTTGATAAGATCATAAAGACTATTTAGCGAGGATATATCATATACAGTCTCAGCCATCAAAATAAGGTCATATCCACCATCTTCATTTTGGTTTTCATTATCGGCACAAAGAAGCAGCTTGTGTACTTCACTCCAATCACCAGCGAAAAAGCCGAGTTCTGGCAATTCTTTTGAAAGATTTCGTTTAACATTAGGTATAGTGAGGCACCTAAGCACCTCAGCGTTGAAGTCTTGGAAATGCACCAGTGAGGCACCCTAGTTACGTTGTCAGAATAAAAAATAAAAATAAATCAACCATCTATTCTTGTGTTGGTAGCATGTCAAACCTGCATGCATAGTACTGGTAATGGTATTTGCTGGTACATACCAGTACACAGTTTATACTGGAACTGGTAATCTGATTAGAGTTAAGTTAAAATGTCGTAGGAAATTTTGGAAATAGAGAAAAGAATGAACACCTGAAGAGCTGCGAGAATGGCGGGAAGTGCGTGTCCACATCCAATCTAAGACAAAGAAACAAGTAGCAAATGAGGGTGACGGTACAACCTAACTATAAATAATGAAGTGAGAAAAAGAAAATGAAGTAAGCAAATGAGGGTGAGGCACCTCTAATACACGCATTCCTTTGAGAGAGAGAGAAGGAGAAGGAGAAGGAGAAGGAGAAGGAGAAGGAGAAGGTTGTGTAATAAGTGAGTAAAGGATTTTGACCAAATCCAGGGATCCTTCCCATAACTTGAGTCCACCTAATTAAGGTGTAGTAGTAATTAGAAGTGGATTGATTGAGTAAAGTTGAATGAATGAATGAATGAATGAAGTGGAATGATTAATTGATTGATACCTTCATATTGGCCAGGAAGTAGATCTGAATTGCCGAGTCCGAATACATCATAGGTGCTCACTCTACCCTTGTAAAGTGTGAGGGAATCAGTAATGAGAATCGGGTCTGATGCATCCAAATCACTGGTGGAATTCGATAATCCAAATCCAAATCCAACAGACGATGGCTATATTGTATATCAAGAGAAGAGAAGAGAAGAGAAGAGAAGATGAGGTAGAGTTAGAAAGAAAAGGAAGGAAGGAAGGAAGGAAGGAAAGGGTGAATGGTCGTACCTCGTCGAAAGAGACCTGGACGCATGGCGGCGGCGATGGCTTCTGGGTGTTGGTGTTGGTGTTGGTGTTGGTGTTGGTAGAAAAGGAGAAGGAGAAGGAGAAGGCCTCCATTTCTTTAGCGTTGCGAGAGAAGAAGAGAGAGGGAGAAAAAGAGAAGGGCGGTCACTAACATTTGCATTAATTAAAAATATAAAACATATTGACATCCAAAAAGAAAAAGAGAAGGTGCTTATTTATTTACGAGATGGATGTAGGACAGTAGGAGTAGGATGGATTATATATGGTGTTATGTATTCACAAAAATATATATATATATATATATATATATATATATATATATATATATATATATATACCACCAAGTTGTTTTGTAAGTGAGATTAAGTAAGTAGGGACGTGCGTGAATCGTGATGATATTGATAGCCTTTCACAAAAATATAATATCCGGTCAATTTTTTAGACTGATACGTTGCTATTTAATTATTGTCATTGCCGTTGGTGTTGCATGTTGCATGTTGCATATATATATGTTGCTTTTTATTTCTTTTCATTACTTACAACTTACATGCAATAATGCTTAATGCATGCATATTTGAGTTTAACCAACGGTAAGAAAAACTTCATTACAATATGCATGGCAGAGCAGACTTTATTTCTGCAAATAATCAATATATATATATATATATATATATATGAATACCAGCAATACCGAATTAATCTATCGCTCTACAGGAAAATAAAATCAGTAAATTATATATTAATTGCATCTAATCAAGACTTCACATGATGGAACAATTGGGGTTGGAATAACTCGGGCTGTCGTAAACGACCACAGGCGGGTAGGCCGGGTAACCCGGGTACCACTGCTGTTGCTCTTGCACGTACTCCATCTTCGGTCCCTGATACTGGTACTGGTACTCATTCTGGTACTGGTTCTGATTATATTGGTACTGCTGCTCTTTGTGCTTTCCATTTTCATCCTTTTTCCCGTCTTTCTTCTCTGAATCTTTACTCTCCTTTTCTTCTTTCTCTGAACCTTTACTCTTCTCTTTCTTTTCATCGTCGTCGCCTTTTTTCTCGTTTTTACCGCTCTTCTTGCCATTACCATTTTTATTTGGTGCCTCTCCAACTTTAATTATGTCAGTGGGTCCCACCTTCTTGCGCAGGATGCTTGCCAGGCTGACGGCGTCGACACCATCTCCGACCACAACTAACTGATTCCTGTCCTCACCGGCCAAAGTGACCGAGTTGATTCCTAATTAATTAAAATTAGTACATATATGAGCATTAATTAAGAAAAAATCTCCCCATTAATGGAACAGAACAGATGCATATATGGAATGGACAATTTCACTTTCAATTTGAACAGCTCGAATTACCATCTGCTGAAGCAACTAACTCCATGGCCTTTGTGCGACATTTGTCACATCTCATCTGCACCTTTATCACAATCTCTTGCTGCAATGCAAATCCTAAATTTAATATGTTTTACACGAATTTAATTTTTATATGGTACGTATTAACAGCAAGTCAAGTGTGTGTGTGTGTGTGTGTGTGTGTATAGAGTACCTTCATTTCTTTTCTTGGGCTCCGATAATTAAACACTTTCTTTCTTCTTCTTTTTCCTTCTCTCTCTGCCTCTTCTATTGCAATATATACATGCCAACTCTTGGTTGTATATATATACTATATAGAGACTAGCTAGATAGCCAGCAGTCAAAGAGCAGCTGAGAATAATTTCAAAGTTGCCTCTCTACTAGAAGCCAGCAAATAGAGGCAAAGAGAGCGAGGGATTTGTTTGTCTAACCTAATATTGATTGTATACACCAGAAATCAGCAACCAAAGATCCCCATTCCATATATATATATAGATGTAAATGTTCCTTTCTCTCTCTCTTTTTCCCTTGAAAAAACATTAATCATCTCCACCACTAATAATTTACTTTCTGTGTATGTAGTGAAGGTTGTCAACTACAATATATCAGGTTGTTACAGGGTTGAATACGAAAAAGGATAAGTTTTACTTTTTGAAGGAGAGTGGGTGCAATTCGTTAAACTTTCTTCCCAACAAGGGAGAATTTCATCTCTAGATATATTGCTGCTCATCTAACTTCCATCTACCCTAAATTCCAATCAATAACACACCACAACACAAGAGAATATGTAACCCTACCGGCTACTACACCTTATTTATTTATTTATTTGTGGGGACTGGTGTGGGAGCATATAAGGGTGTTTATCAGTTCAGTTCGGTTCGATTAAAACTAAAATAAAATTGGCAATTAAAATTTATTTGGTTTTTAAAAATACAACCGAACCGACCAAAATAAACTTATCAACCGAACTAAAACTGAACCGAACAAACTGAATTAAATTTCGGTTTGTTCAGTTGAGCCAAACTAAGAAGATCAATCACAAGAATAAACATTTTTCTTTAATTTATTTTAGATGGATTTAAAAATTTCATTTGGTTCAGTCTAACCGGTTTTAAATCGAACCAAGCAATATGCATTATGTGGTAGTTGTTTTAAATATGTAGTTCGAACGGGGATGGGTATAAAAAAAAAATTTAGTGGATTCGGTCTAACCGGTTTTAAAGTTTCTAAATCGAACTATTAAACCGGTTTTAAAAAATGATTCGAACTCTCAGAGTTCGGTTTAAAACCGATTAAACCGGACCCGATGAACACCCTATAGGCATATGCAAAAATCCACTTAAATTTATTCTATAAGATTTAATTTAAATTAATTTGACGTAATTGGATTTGGGAGAAGAATAGAAGTTGCACAACAACTACAGAATTAATATATGTATATAAGCTCCACACACACATATATTGAATAAAAAGGGAATAATTAATTATACAATAATAATACTCGTTTATTTAAGCATAAATTCCTAATAAGTAGCCTGTGGCAGTGCCTTAATTAATTCCATCCCTCTGTGCTTCCAGGTTGGTTTGCTGTAGGGTAAAAAAATCGGCTCATAACTAGTAACTCATTCATAACTCACTCATTATCAACTCGCTAATAATTCGTTCGTTAAATTAATGAATCAAGTATGAGCATATCCCAACTCATTCATAAGTCGCTCGTGAAGAACCGAGTTATATGAAATTATGACACATCCAATCTCAAGTAAAAAATATGTTGTATATATTGCAACATTAAGACACGCTATTTGAGTTGATGAACAAAAACAAATTCAAATAGTATGTAATTTTTTTTTTATGTGGGTACCTATAAAACAATGTTGAAATTAATTAACTGGTAATTTGTGATGCTTGAGTTTGATTGTAAAACTCGGCATGTTATTATGCCAATATTTTTTATTGGAAGATTTAGCTATCACTTATCAGTTTATCTAATTCTGAAACAAAAAAAAATCGAAACAAAATTCAAAATTGCATACAGGCTTGATTTCTTAACAAGTCACTTAACAAGTACAAATCAACTCGAGCTTTAACGAGTTGAGCACGAGCACAATTGTCAACTCGAAATTGTCTTCTCAACTCAAATTGACTAGCTCATTAACTTAACTTAATGAACCGAACACGAGCATACCTCAACTCACTCGAACTCAGATCATTAAGAGCCCTAGTTTGCTATAAAGAAATACCATACCATTCCAAATACCTAGCTACTTATAAAACCTTAATAATGAAAAAGAAATCCAACTAAATAACATATAAAATCTTAATTTTTTTTACTGCTTGACTTTATACTAAATAAATTATAAAATTTTGTATGTACATGCATCACTCGTGAAGTAGATTGGTTTTAACATTTTAAATTTGTAATTTGAAGTTAATTCAATAAATTTTCGAGTTATGCTTACAAAATCCTCTTGATGACAAACTAGCTTTGTTCATGATCTCTGTTTTTAAAGTCCAAACAGTTGATCCGAACTACTCAACATGATATAATGTGCTTGGAGACCAAATTTATATTTTTGGAATTATTTTTTTACTATATTTATGATAGATACAAAATTATTGATTTTTCAGAATATTATGAACCATCCAAAAACAATGATTTTGTATCTATTTCAAAAATAGTAAATTTTTTTCAGAAAATATATATAAAATTTGATCTCTAAAAAGCAAACACATATTAATAGGGAGAACAATTCTGATCGACTGTTTAGATTTTGAAAATAAAAATAAAGATATGAGACATAATTAGAACACAAAAATGAAAAATAATGAAATTAATATCGCACCGGGTGTGAAACAGTGAAAGGAAGTTATTGTTTTCTCAAAAATAAGAAAGGAAGTTGATTGAGATGAGAAAATTAAAAGGCATTAATTAATTATGGGGAGGTAAGCACCACTGCACCAGACAGCAGAAGAGTCGATTCTAGAACCAGGTGCACGATGGACCCGGTCTACTCGAATTTCCGATAGATTTAGAAATAGAAAAACCAGCCACAGCCCACAGCCAGAATTCGTATCCTCTGCATTAACTCAAATTTTGAGTTAAGATCTGAACCGTCCTATTGAGATCCGCACTAATATTAAAGTGCACGTGCATTATAGGAATGGACAGGATTGGTCCGAGTTCTGATCGTACGGTTCATAAATTAACTCAAACGGTGCGTTAATGCAGAGGATACGTGTTCCCACAGCCAGGGGTTTCTTTCTCTTTCTCTTTCTCTTTCTCTTTGTCAGGCCAAAACCCAGGGTTCATAGGTTCATCATTTCCTCTTCTCTTCTCTTCGATTCTAATCGATTCAAATTGAATCTCAGGTTGGTTGGTTGGTTGGTTATTACAACTTGTTCAATCTCAATTTAAGGTTTTTCAAGACTTGTTACTGAATCTTTGCCTCTCTATTTTCTATTTTCTAACTATACGCTGCGACCAGGCAAAAAGCTCCAAGCTTGCGAACCACTCTCAAGCAATGGTAAAAATAACCCACTTTTATCTTTTTCCCATGCTTAAAAAGCTGCTTCGCTTCGTACCTCTTTGTGCTTCCGACCAGAAAAAATAATAATAATAATAATAATAATAATAATAATAATAATAATAATAATAATAAGGTCCAACTTCGCTTGTCCGGCCTTTATTTATTTTTTATTGGTCAAGAAATTTTGGAACCGTTTAGTTTTCAAGTTAAAATTTATTAAGGTTTTCTGAAGAATCCCTTGAAAGCTTTGAGTTTTGCTCAAATGCCATAAAGGGATGCGCTTATTTTGAGTTTAGCATGAAAATATGTTTTTATTACCTATAATTTAATACTGGTATCTAGGTTAGTTATTTCAAATTGGATGGTTTGAGGTTGCATTTTAGTTATTTTTTTTGTCTTTTTATTGTTTTTTAGTCAGGAAGGAAGGAAACTGTTCTTGATCTCGCAAAATTTATTGACAAAGGCGTGCAAGTCAAGCTCACCGGTGGTCGACAAGGTCTCTCTCTCTCTCTCTCTGTTGTAAGTAAAATATCATTCTTGTATGGTAAATAAATGCAAGTAGTATTGCGTTGTTTGTTTGTGATATGCAGTGACAGGAACACTAAAAGGATATGATCAGTTACTTAACCTGGTACTTGATGAAGCTGTTGAATTTCTCAGAGGTACTCCTATTCCTTCTATTCTATCTCCGTTTTATTCTCAGAACCCAACTATTCACATTAGTATACCTGTAATTTGTAACATGTAAGGCCAGGTACTGTTTACTGTACCAGCATAGCATGTTGATAGTGCACCTATCTGACCTCCATTGCTTGCTTTGGTTATTTTTCGCCTTCCTTTCAAAATTTTGTAAAACCGGTTTGATGTATACCTGTAGGACCAGGTACATAAAGGATTTGTTGGATACTTTTCTTCCTTGATTGAAAAATGTGATATAAGTTTTGAAAAATGATGTTGTTTATGTTGTTCCTGTTTTGATTATTAATGAATATAAAATTTTGTTGGTAAAGATGCTGACGATCCTCTGAAGACCACCGACCAGACTAGGCGTCTTGGTCTCATTGTATGTTCTTTTACCTCTTCTTCAGTTCCTTTTTTGTATTTGTTTTTGCAATTGCACCTCTGTGTAGACTGTGTTGTTACATATTTGCAATTGGGACCCAATACTTCTTGTATCTCCACTTGGATCATTTTTGTCAAATCTGGTTTTTGAAAAGAAAGTGAGGGCTCATGGTTATTGTCGGTAAGGGCAATTTTGTCAATATTTAACACTGTAGATCTCCCTTCCATCCTTATTGATAAAAATGGTCAAAATGTTATTAACAAATTGCCAAAACCTATTAGTTTTTTCGTGCTTATACTTGTTGTACCTTTTTTTTATGTTTATTGTTCTCTTTGAATTAAATTATCAAATGTGAATGGTACATTGCATGTGTAAAGAAGTTTCAGGTAGATCCTTGAGCAAAAATCAATTTATATAGGGTCCTATTGCCTATTTGTGGTATGAAGAGAATGGGTGTCAAAATATTTTGGGTATTAATTGAGTTTGGAATTTGTTGGTGTAGGTATGTAGGGGTACAGCTGTAATGCTGGTATCTCCAACAGATGGCACTGATGAAATCGCTAATCCGTTCTTGCAGCCAGATGGGGTTTAGATCTAAAAATTAGATGTCATTATGGTCATGATTTGCTTGTAACTTAATTTGTTATTTTGAGAATCAATCAGGTGTAGTTGTAGAAACAAGACATTATGTACTATTTAATCTTTTGGCTCTGAACTGGTGCAATATCCCGAAGCTTTGTTCATCAAATTTATTTTTTGGCTTGAATATGTACTGTTTATCTCTCTTTAGAAAGCAAAAGCACCGTATGTCAAAGTCATATAATGTAATGCATGCCTCTTTGAGTGGAGCACTTCCTACAATATGTCCATCAATTTTCAGATGTTGGAATGATGTCTATATCTACAGTCGTTCAAAACATGATTGAACATTTGTACCCCCTTTTTTTTTGAGGAAATAAGTTCAGAACTGGTACTGGTACGAGAAAGAGACAATGTTATGGCATGAAAGTAATTTGAGTAAAGTTGTCTGGACAACCAGAAAACAGGAAAAATCCAACTCTACTTGACTTTAAAATCAGTACCGTGTACCTGTCAAAATGCACCATTTGCTTACCATGTAAAATACAAGCCAATGAAAGAAAGCACAAATACTACTCTCGTAACTGTATCTTGGAAAGGAAGGAATGCAAATTAAAAAGGAAAAGAAGAACAACTTGTGTATAGTTTTCAATGAACAGTTAGCATTACACAGCAACAAATTAATTAACTTAGAGCTGGGAGATAAAGATCAAAGTATTATCTTAACCACTAAACCAAAAGCTGGTTTTCAATGAACTAGAGATTTTATAAGATGATTGAGAGGAATACCAACAATACACAAAATAAAAAGAGAGAAGATAACTGACAACAAAATTCATCCCTCTTATATATTTTAGGAACATGCATTTCAGGGACTCATTGAATAAAATTTACAGGGCAGATGTAGATTACATTGAGCAACTCTACCCTTTTTCTATTTACATTTTTGCTTTTCTTCCTCTTGGGTTGCTTGCAACTCATTCTAATTCTCTTTTTTTTTTTTCTTTTCAATTTACAGTCCGCTATAGGCTCCAGGCAGCATTTGATCAATATTTCTTTTAAGCTATTTATATGACAAACATAATAATATGCACAACCACAAATTAAACTCGCAATATATCAAGAAATTACAAATACAAAAACATACATTTTGAAAATAATCAAATAAAACCAAAAGCCTACTATTCTTACAACAACTCTAGAGAAAAAAAAATCAAAAAGTTCTTAGTACAGAGCAAACAAACCAACCCAACCCAACCCAACCCAACCAAGCACTGCACTGAGAAAGCACAACTACTCTACAATGTTATTTTATAAACACTAAAGTGTCCCTGAGTTGATAAAATTTACATCTTCATCATCCATGAGCAGGGTGACAGCTGTCAATACAAGCCTGAGAAATACCAATAATTAATTGCATACAAGTAACTTCACATCCCGATCAGGTTGGTAAAACACTTTCGTAACAAATTTTGCACTATTTAACAGCCTATTGTTCGGGTTCAATCGGACAAGATAATGCTGTTGGGACTTGGGATAGGTACCAATAATGGCGATTGTTGAAGTCAATGTAGTAGCACTATAGTACAGCTTGGCATTGACCAAGTTGGTACTAGAGTACTGTTACTATATCAGCCCATGCTGGCATTACTGGTAAATGTATATAGAAATAAAAATGAGAAGAAAAGCTATGAAAACAAAGGAAAGGAAAGAAAAGAAAGAAGATGATTGATTGATGTACCTGTAAATAACGATGACAAATATGGTGACATAGAAAGCAAGTTTGATAATTCGGTACTTCTTCTCCCAATGTAAGGAGCGAAAAATCTCAGTGACATCTACTAGGTGCTTCCTCTTCATGTATCTTGATGAATAGGTATGGGAAAACAATTAAGTTAATAAAGCAGCAATGAATTACATGCATGAGGAGAGGAGAGGAGAGGAGAGGAGAGGAGAGGAGAGGAGAGAACTTACAGTTTGAGATGGTAGCAAGTGACGGGTAGGGTAATGAGAAAAGAAAACCAGTGCCATGTGAGCAAAAAGGAGGCGCATAAGACAGCTTGTAGAATAAATTCAGGGAGGACAACAGCATTGATTCGATTAGAGGAATCAAATGGGTTTATATAATCAAACTCCAAATCTGATAGGGTAATGAGCTGTAAGCAAGAAAAATGAAATTAGTATTTGAAAAGGAAACAACCAAAACCCTAATTAGAGAGAAGGAATTGGAAGAGTAGGAATTAGGACCTGGTAGAGGGAGAGACCAATTAGAGAGATGACAGAGACGAAGGCGAACAACCACAGCATCAGCTCCCACGGCATCTTAATTTTCTCTTTTATTCGCCTCACCGCACTGATCCACTACCACTGCTCTCTCTCTCTCTCACCGTACAAACTAGACTAATTCCACTACCACCACTCTCTCTCTCTCTCCGTACAAACCAGAAGAGGTAGAGACTGGACTCTGGTCTCTGGAGAGTAATCGCGTGGGGAAGAGGAAATGACGCTTTAACCACATTTCAAGGCCTTTCTTGGGCTTACTTTTATTACTCAATAAACAGGCCAGGCCTCTTTTTTCATTTTTCACATCTCATTCAATTATTGAGGCCTCTTTTCCAATTTCTGATTTCAAGGCCCACCATACAAATATATATATATGAGATTAAATTATTGAAGAGAAACTAGTGAGCGATTTTATAATGAAGGAAGAGGGAACCAAATCAATCAATGTTTGCACCACGTTACGTCTCTTCTCACTCTCTGTAGAGTTTAAGGGTGGAGGTCAGAGCGAGAACACAATACCAGTGAATGAATCTACCACACAAGAAACAGAAAACTATAACTAACCGCGCAGCAAAAGCATCCCAATTCCAAAAGTAAAATAAAATAATAAAAGAAAATAACAGTGTCATTATTTTATCTACAAATTTTGCAGCAAAGGGGAAATAAAAAAAAATGGGACTCCATGTCACTTGTCAAAAAGGTTTAGGCTTAGGTTTAGGTTCAGCAAGCAACTCAAATGTCTACTGACAACTAACAAGTGAAATCTTTCAATTCAAGTCTGTCCAGGTTCCTTGGGCGCAACCCGTGTGTAGGTAAAACTGCGCATATTAGAACCAGCTGCTGCAGCATTACAAGCAGCATTAGAAGTGGCATCTGATGACTGGCCCCCACGTTTCCACTGGAGGCTGCGGCTTCCACCACCTCTTACTGGGGCCCTACCCCGTGCCATATATGGTGAGAAGGACGCACCATTATGAGCAACCCGACCTGGACCCCGCCCTGTCACTGTCACTGTTGTTGCACCAGATTCTTGAGAGTTCTTTCTCACAACCTGAAAGAGATAGAATCAAAATCATACATTTCATTTAATTCCATACATTACATTACAATCAAAATCAAAATCAAAATCAAAATCATACCTTGAGAATGCGGGACATAAATGAGGTGCCGTTGAGGGAAAGAGCTGCCTCTGCTGCTTCCTTTTGCAAGAACTCTACGTAGGCCGATCTGTTTTTGTTTTTCGGTGCATCAAAAGTACAAAATTAAAATTTTAAAATTTCTTGTATACAACTACAATGAGTGAATTTACTGTTAGAACATATGCCCCAAAATCTTGAAAATTTATATCACTTGTTATTGAAATTTATAGAAATAAAGAATTTCAAAAGGGTAGATGTGCAAATTTGGTAATAATAGTCATGAATGATCAAAACTCATAAATATAAAAGTATATTACCCTGTGGGTTGACCAGTATTGACATCAGCCAAAATAATGACTTTAAGAACAGCACCAAATTTGTTGAAATGACGAGAAAGGGCATCTTTAGTTGCACCAAAGTGCACCTACACAAACAATATATAGTCAAACAAGCCAACTAACAGATATAAAGATAGACAAAAAAGTAAGACTATTATATGATGCACTTGGTTGGGAGCAACACAATTTACCCGTAATATAGTTAGTGGTCATTTTAACTAAAGACAGTAGCACAATGTCAACAGTTATTTCATTATTAACTCAAATTGCTCCTACTGTTCTCCCACTGAAAGAATAATAGTTAATCAAACAGAGAGAGAGAGAGAGAGAGAGATGACTTACATTGCTAACAAATAGAGTTCTGGCATCAGGATCCTCTAGAGATCGACTAGCAGCTGTACACAGTACAACAATAAAAAAATTGTTATTACTGAAAAAAGAAAACAAATCAAATTCCATAAACAAAACAGCAACTATATAAGTTTCTTTTTTATTTTTTCTTGTACCAGGTGTTGTTGGGGTCTTTGGCAGAACCTTCTGTACCATTGCCGGGACGGTAACCTGAAAAAATAGGTTAAAGCACCAAACCAATAAGTATGATATCGTACATTCATTAGTATGCAAAATGATTTAAATAAATCATATGCTAAAACTTCTTCCAGTGTGTACTGGTACAAGTAGCTGTATAGAGAGAGGTGCGGTATTATGGTACCAATGTCAAGCACCAGCTATTCATCTCGACTTGCTCATGTCTAAGCCAAGGTACAGCCAAGAGAATAACATTCTCAAAGAATGGCATAGAGTAGTACATACTCATTTGTACCAGGCAGGTACAGCAAAAGGTAGGTAAAGAAACAAAAATGACAAAACAGACCTCTGTATTTTCAGCTTTAGACACCTTATTGTTTTCAAGAGAGAAGCTGTGTGTTTCTTGTACCATGCCAGGAGATTTCCATGTATTTACATTAACAGAAATATTCAAAATCTTGCTCGGTTTGCTCCCAATATGACTTACTGGAACCGCTGCTACTTGTTTGCTCACCACCTCCTCCTCAGCCTCTTTTTCCTGAGCAACACTATATTCCACCATGTCATAACCATCTTTATCAGAAGCTGAATCTGAGCTGTATTTCTTCTCGATTTCAGCATGAGAAATTCCCATTGAGCCCCTAGCCCTGCCAAGCCTATCGAACACGCTGCTCCGCTCCCCTCCGCTGCTGCCACTTGGCATTGGAATCACAGATCTGGGCCTATACTTGTCTTCTTCTTCTTCTTCTTCTTTGACATATTCCTCTTCTTCTTCTTCTTCACTTAATTCATCTCTTCCATGCGGGAAAGGAGCAGAGAGAACGGATCGGAGGCGGTTGATAGAGGGTCCAGCAGGTTCAGTGGTGGCAAGAGGTGCATGGCGCATGGGTTTTACAGCATCCCTAACAGCAAACTGGAGGAGGCGACGTGGGGCATTCACTGCCGGTCTCGATGGTGGGTCCTGCTGAATAAAATATGAAAATGTTAATTAGTTTGTTTTGTTTGAGATTAGACAAAGATTAGGCCAATTAATTAAATTGAGAAGTGAACCTCTTTTATTTGTTGGGAGTTGTCTTGTGGGAGACGCCTTCTGTGAGTGCGTGAAGTAGCAGTGGATTTTCTATCTCTATCTCTATCTCTTGTATCTCTATCTCTATCTGGTTGTTTGTCAACTGGATTAAGTACACTAGTGACAACACTTCTCAAAGGGAAGCTTGCTCTCTCCTTTTTTCTCTCTTCCCACACTATCTTTTGCCTCTTTGTAGTAGTAGCAGTAGTCTCATTGGGCTGCTGATGTTCCTTTTCAACACCATTATCTTCTGAAAGAGAAAGATTCCAGTCTCTCCTGGGCCGTTTTACAGTCTTGTCTTTGTCATCCCGAGAAGGGCCTCTTTGTAATTTGGAGGTGGGGGCAGGTGGTGGTGGTTCGGCATCGACATAGAGTTGTAGGTTAGAGGATAGATGATCCCAAAGCCTGGACAATGAATGAAAGAATTGAATATCTTGAAGAATAGAAATGAGAAATGAGAAAGGGGAAATGAAATGAAATGAAAGGTCTGAATACCAACCAAGAAATGAAAGAGAGATTGTCGTCCCCTAAGAAGACGTGAAGCTCTTGGGCGGCCTCGTCTTTGCGCCTCCCGTTTCTTAGCAACACGATCACATATTCCACCAGCGTATCATCCGTGTAATCTCCCATGAAATCCTTCAGCTTCTCTTCAATCGTCGCTTTCAGACTCGCCACCCCCTCCGCCGTGAAATTAACCTTGAATGTCCGATCATCTCCTCCTCCCTCCGATTCCATCGCTCGCCTTGCTCACCTCTCTCTCTCTCTCTCTCTCCCTTATCCCTTGGATTCGATCAATTTGCAAGGGAATAGGGAATAGGGATCGATCGATGTATTTCCAAAGCCAAAGGGGGTAAAGGGGATGGATGGATGGTTTATGGTTGAGTCCAGTCCAGTGTGAGGGAATAGGGAATAGGGAATAGGGAATGGGGAATAGGGTCGGAGCAGCACTGCAGCAGCCCCCTATTGATTTGTAATGTTTTATTTGTTTCTACTTTTATTTATTAATTGATTTCTAATGTAATGAATCTATTCTGTTCTATTCTAGGGTTTTTGATGAGGGAACAGCAACAGAAACACTGGAACAGCGCAGGTCGAACAACTACAAATTAATACTAAAAACCCAATTTCAATTTTGCTTTCTTTCTCAACCCAATTTTTTTTTTTTGCGTCAGAACACGCCCGTAGGCAATTTCCATTTCATCAAAAACCGGAGTTACATTTTAGAAGGTTACATAAGGAAATATTGGATTAGTAAATCCCACGTAGTCCCATTTCCCAGTTCTACCCACCTTAGACAGCTTGTCAGCCAACTCGTTGTGGCATCTAGGCACAAATTCACAACTGATTGAGGGATTCCCCTGTAGCACTTCCCAAATCTGAAAAATTTCCTTAGCCACTCGCCAGTCCACCTCTGTTGGGGGGTGTGGGTGAGAGACGGCGGTTGCCAACCCCATATTGTCCGTGCGGAAGGTACATGGCCCCACCCCACTCTGGGTCACGTACCAGATAGCATGAAGGAGAGCTTTGGCCTCGGCTTGAAGAGGGCATGATGCGAAGCTATAATTGACTCCATAGGCAAGCATCTGATCCTTTCTCATTAGTACAAACCCCATGCCAGTCTCCCAATTACCGATCCAGGAAGCATCAGTAAAACACTGTGTGGCATCCGGCATTTGTCTGACCCCAGCGGGAGGAAGAATCCTACCCCTATCCATAGTGCGAGCAAGTGCGGTTTCTGATTGAATGGCAGAATAAAAATTGGAATACCGCTCCATCGTAGGCTGCTGCCCTTGGTACACTTTCCCATTCCTACACCGCCATATCGCCCATAAGGAATAAGCACAGAGCGACCACTGTTCTTCCGATAGTCCCTGAATGAGAAAAAGTAGTACCGCCCGAATTGAATTCGGAAGTTGTTCGGTTCTCAGGGGTTGGTTAGAAGCCATCCAGCATGCCCTAGCAAATGAGCATTTGAAAGCCATATGCACCTCGTTCTCCACTTCCTGATTGCACACGGAGCAATTGGGATTGACGGTACCCACCCTGTCAGAGATGATCTTGGCCAGTGGGAGAGCCGAGCTCGCCAGCTTCCATAGGAAAAGTCTCACTCTAGGCTGAATATCCCCCCTCCTCCATATTCCCCTCCATAATTCCGGGTGGTTACCCGGTACCGACCGCCACCCAGTATTGATTTCCCCATACGCCTTTTTAACCGAGTAGGATCCACTTTGTGATAGGTTGAAGATGAGTTCATCCCTTCCAGCGTCCTCCGCAGGGGGAGGGATATTTGATACTATTTGGATACAATTTTGGAAACCAAAACGCCGAGTGAGGTGCTCCACATCCCATGCCCCCTGTTGTCGGATTATAAGATCACTAACCTTGAGCCCTTTGTCTTCCTGTCCCGAGCCGGAGTATTGAAGCGCTGCTGGGAACCATGGCTGCCCATACACATTGCAACCTGTCCCATCCCCAATCTTCCAGTTTATCATGGGGAGGAGCTTCTCCCTGAGTCCCATTAGTGCCCTCCAAAGACTTGTGCATCTGTAGGTCCTTTTTGATGACCAAAGCTCTGACCGAGGCAGATATTTGGCTTTGACAATTTTTATCCATTGTGCCTCCTCCCCTATTGCTAGTTTCCACAGTGCTTTCATCAGCAGCGCGTCGTTCGTCCTAGCCAGATCTCGGATTCCTAGGCCGCCCAAATGTATCGGGGCCGTGATGGAGTCCCATGCCACATAAGCCAGATACCTTTCCCCCACTCCTTTGCCCCAGAAAAAGCTTCTCATGATTGATGTTAGTTTCTGAATAACCCCCTGTGGTAATTTAGCAGTCCCAAAATAGTATATGGGCAAGGACTGTAACACGGCCTTTATCAATACCAGCCTTCCACTTGGTGACAGGCGCTTTGCTTTCCACAAACTGAGTTTGGCTATGAACTTATCTATTAGGAAGTTGAACGAACCAGCCGCAGCAGCAATAAGCGCCCCTAAGTATTTCCCCGAGAACTGAAGCTGCTGAACTTGTAGGATGGATGAGACCAGGTCACACATGTGTTGAGGGGTGCTTTTACTGAACCAAATTTCACTTTTCCCCACCCCCACGCGCTGACCCGAAGCCTCGCAGAAAGCATTCATCGCACTCATGAGGGTTTGAGCCTCCTCCGGTCTTGCTTTCCCAAAGAGCAACAAATCATCAGCATATAAAGAGTTAGTGATGGATGGTGCAGTCTGGGCAAGTTTGATGCCTGATAGCAATCCCAACCGAGTGAGGTGATGAAGCCCTCGCGATAATAGATCCATTCCCATAATAAAGAGGTAGGGCGAGAGTGAGCATCCCTGCCTCAATCCTGATTTTGGTTTCAAAAAACCATCCCCACGTCCATTCACAATAATCGAAAACTCCGAGGACTTAACACAAATCATTAACCATTCACAGAACTTGGTTGGGATACCATACAGGGGGAGAAGAGATTCGAGATAATTCCAATTCATCCTATCGAACGCCTTTGATAGGTCTAATTTCAAACAAAAGTCCTGATTGCGATACCCCTTGGTTTTAAAAGAGTGGAGTATTTCCCTCAACAGAATCACATTGGCTGAGATCTCCCGACCCGGCACAAACGCACTTTGGTTCTCCGAGATGCAGTTTGCTATGAACGGCTTTAGTCTGGAAGCCAGGATCTTAGAGATCAGTTTGTACACTACGTTACAAACCGAAATGGGTCGGAAATCAGTTACCCGCTTTGGGTTTTCGCACTTCGGCACCAGTATTAAGTTGGAACGGGCGACCGAGGATGGAAGGTAGTTTTGACTGAAGAAGCATTGCACCTGGCCCATGACTGACCTGCCAAAGACATCCCAGTGGCTTTGAATGAGGCGCGCATTCACCCCATCCGGCCCCGGCGCCTTGTCGGGACCTAAATTTGCCAACACTCTGATAACCTCCTGCTCTCCCGGTAGCGCTACCAGACCAGCGTGAACCAGAGTCGGAATTTTCGGTAACTGATTTAGGACCTCCTCCGGGAAAACCTGGGCAATTGGCCTCACCTCGGAGCCCGCATAAATCTCTCGGAAGTGCTCCAGAAATAGGATCCGAATACCCCTGTCAGAGGTTTCCCAGGACCCATCTTCCTTCTCGATAGCTCGGATCAGATTCCGCCTTTGTCGGATCACAGCTGTTGAGTGGAAGAAACTTGTGTTACGATCCCCTAGCTGTGCCCAGTTCACTCTTGAACGCTGGTGCCAGAAGGTGTCCAGCATAGACAGGTACTCCGTATGCTCTCTTTGCAACTGTTTGTCCCTGAGTAGGACCTGCTGAGTCTGGGTTGTGGCATTGAGTTGCAACATCTCCGCTTCAATCTTCTTAAGCATTGTTGGAGGTGAAGTTTTGACTGCCGCCCAATGTGCCACTTCCTTTTTCAGAGCAGATCTGACCGCATCCCATTCGTGGTTACCCTTTTCCGCCGCCCTTTGACACAAGCCTCGAAAATCTTCCTTTGCCAACCACCAATTTTCTGTTCTAAACACCCTAGGCTTTACAATCGGGCGGGGGTCCGTCCGCAGCAGTATAGGCATGTGGTCGCTGTTAAAACGCGGGATATGGAAGACCCCGGTTTTTGGATATCTCAGCGTCCACTGGACATTGCCCAGCGCTCTATCTAGCCTTTCAGACACGTTGGCGGCTGCCGTCCTTTTGTTTGACCAAGTGAAACATGGGCCGTGGTGACCCAAGTCAAGGAGTTCTGCCTCATTAATCCAGTCTCTAAACCGCCTGTTTTGTGAACTGAACCCGATAGAGCCCCCCTGCTTTTCCTCCTCTGCCGCCACTGCATTAAAATCCCCCACCACACAAATAGGCCCAGTAAAATCACCAATCTGAGAGTCAATAAGGTCCCAGATGTCCGAGTTCCCCCCCCGAGTAGGGTCCCCATATACTCCAACAAACCGAAAATCTTCGAACTGAGTATGAACATCACCTACGATGACATTCTTATTTTTAAACCGGATAGTAACTGTACAATCGCTACCCCAAAGTAGCCATAGCCCCCCCGAGTATCCCTGAGAGCTAACAACTTCCGCGTTGCACAAAGGCAATTGCTGGATTCTCCTAGCCGCCACCTTACTGTTGCATCTAGTTTCGACTAAGAAAGCCAAGTTAGCCTTTGTACAGTGGAGGTATCGGCTTAACGTGGCCACTGTCGTGCCTCCACTACCCCGACAGTTCCACGAGAGTATATTCATATCTGAACTGCCGACGTTTTCGGCCCCGTCGGCTTGGGCTTCTTTGAAAGAAGAGAGTGAGACTGTTCCCCTGTCAGCTCGAAATCCTGTAATTCCAATTGCATGGGCGATCCTGTTGCTGGGCCCGGTGTCTGGCCCGCTGGGACTTGCACCCCCCTTAACTGTTCATAAGACCTCTTCGAAGGCCCAGAGTGAGTAGGGAGCATGGTAATTGGAATAGCACTCAAGTCCGTCATCCACCTCCCCCGCTTGGGCTTCAGTATGTCTGCCATTCTGGGCTGCTCACTCAGTATTGGGTCCTGCATGAGGCGGGCCAAACGGAGGTGATCCGAGCAGTCTGGAATTTCATGTCCTATGAGCCCACAGAAGCAACAAATCCTGGAGGTCTTTTCGTAGTAGCAATGGGCCACCACCTCCCCCAGGGACGGGGGAACGGCCCGGACATGATCCCGGAGTGGTTTGTTGATGGGCACCGAGACCTTCATCTTGACAAAACGACGGCCCCCCGCAAAACCATCAGACGGGGGCGAGACAATCCGGCCCAGCTCATTACCTAGAAGCGATTTCCCCTCCTCCGTAAGGCATTCCACTGGTATATTATAGAGTTGAACCCATAATTCCACAGATTGGATGGAGTTTGGGTCCAGGTCCCCATGACCCGCAACCCGTCTCATTGCCACGATATCCCCCCTAAAGGTCCAAGGTCCCCCGAGCCATACCTTAAGCATATCGTCCCTAGATCTGAAGTGCGCCATATAAGCCCCTTTTGAGAGGGGAGTAATCTCAGTCCCGACATCTACTTGCCAGGTTCTCGCCATGACCGAGGTAAAGGAAGAGTCCAAAACAGTTCTATTGGTGAGGACCCTCAACAGGAGACAGCAGGACCAATCTAGCTCTTTAGATGCTGCCTGAGGTAACCGAATCGCCAGGTCTCGCTGGTCCTCCGTTGATAGCCCAATGAATCCGTGAATTAGTTCCTCATCTTCCTTTGACAGAGCGGCCATTTGTTTGGATGCTGGGGAAGGAGAAAAGAAAGGAGAGCGGAGGAGAGTGGGGGTGGGGTGAAGAGCAGATTGAGAGAAGGGGTAGGGTCCTAGTATGGAGGTTTGGGAAACGGTGGGCGAGTGAGATCTGATTAGGGTGGAGCCAAAGTTCTAAGAAGTATCTTTTTTGGGTCGGGGGCAGAATGAGGTGTAAGAGAAGGAATTTTTGTCGTTTTTGGGGATTCCCCTCGAGGTTTATCCGGGGGGGGGGGGTAGCAATTGGGGGGATAACGACCTCCTTCGGGAATGCTCCAGAATGGCCGCATTTTCGCAGTCTTGGCAGAGGACCTGCATCCTCAGGCTGGCGTCTGACAGTAGAGAGAGAAGGGCGGATCGTGTCATGTAGCGGTGTGACTGGACTCGTGATTTGTCCTCCAACCCTCCCTAGACCTGGTCTACCCGGGTTTGCCATGGTCCAAGACCGGCTTACCTCAGCCGCAGCCGGAGCCCCCTCCCTGGACGTATCCCTTAGGAACGGAATCCTTTGTTGTAGTAACTGGTGCCACCCCGGTATCTCATCCTGCTCAGGTGGGGCCTGCTGAAGTACCTGCTGGGCCTCCATTACCGGGTTTGGGTCTAGGGGAGGTGGGTTTTCTGAGGAATTAGATTGGTTAACCGGCCTAGTCTCCACCTCCACTCGGCATTCCGTCCATTGGCCATCATGGCCGATCACCAGGGTGAGAGGTATAAGCCGAAGGTCCGGGCAATTGAGAAACAGGCGGACGAAAGACCTATGTGCCCCCTGCAGGCACTCTGGGTCCACCCCCGTCATACATCCCATTGTCACCGTTGCCTGGCGGTAATAATATGGATGGTGAAAGGCGACTGGGAAATCATGGATAGTTAGGCGAACCCGTGTGGTTGCCGGAAGTGGCCGTGCCTTAGACAATGCATTCCATGGTAAGACCTGGAAAAAGTGGGTTCTGTCCCAGTAAGCTGTATCTAGGAGGAGCTCGTCCACTGATAACCAATCTGGCACACGCAATAGCAAGGATTCGTTAATCGGGGTGAATCCCCAATTTGCCGGGTAGCCGCCATACCTGGCCGTGAGGTCATTGGCTAGGCGGTGTACCGAGGGGAGACCAACGAAGTCCCGCGGTTGTAGTATCACCGATGCCTGGAGGTCAGGGAGGATCCTTCGCTGCTCATCAAGCGGAGAGAGGAAGCAGAATTGACTATCCACCTGTCTGCGACAGGGGAAAGGTGTAGCCATATCTCTGCCGAAAACCCCAGTTCACGACAATGGGGGGTCACAGCAAGGATAGAAGGGAGAGAAGGAGAGTAGGGGGAGAGGAAGAGGTGCTTAACGGGGGGAGATGGCCTGGAAAGGGGAAGAGATGGCATGGGAGGAGGAGGAGGTGGAGGAGGGGGAGGGAACGTCAATGTCCAATCGTCTGATTTAGGTCTCTCTTTCATTATTCCATGCAGATCATATAAATTCAAGTTAAAAAAAAGGCTTCTCAGGTTTAACTTCTCAACCCAATTGACCAAACAATTATTTTACCTTCATTAAATTCCAGCTCAATTGGGTGGGGTCCTTTAATCTTGTTCTTCTTTTATAATTTTATTCTCCAATTAACCGATTCCAATCAAAGTTTGGCCAATCCTATATAAGTAAGTTCTTGTTAATTTACTGTCTCATGCACAGAGAATCCAAGTCCCAACTCCTTTAATCACATTTTTTGCAATTAATTTCCAACTTGGATGGATATTAATTATCTGTCAAATTTGAAGATTTTAAAATTATAATTAAATGTAATTTAAATTGATTAAAAACATCAACATACACAGTCAAATGCAATGATACATATGTAGTTTAAACAAAGCTTGTAGTACGTATAGTCCAATAAGAGTAATGATACATGATACATGATACATGATCGATAGATCGATGCATGAATGAAGGAATGTAATTAAGCCCCAGCATGCATGCATCCATTTAACAATTAATTAAGTTGATGAATTAATTAATTGATTTCATGAAGATTCCAGCGCTGATTGCCGGTACCGTGGCGTTTGGAGAGGCCGACGAGCGCCCAGTTGGCAAAGTAGGGACTGTCAGCATGGTGCGCATGGAGCAGCACTGACGCATCATTGTGAACTCTTATTTCACGGAACCCGCTGCCACTGCTCTCACGCCACAGCAGCGACTCGTCCAGATAGTACGGGTTGAACACCCCCTGCCGAACCTATATATATATATTATATATATAATTAATTAGATCGATGCATGCATGGATTAATTGAACCATTTATTTAATTAATTAACATACAATATGACCAGTGCCCAAACCGCGTTTGATTGCTTTCCCCGTGGCTTTGTTCACGAGTGCGAAGGCTGCGTGTCCTTGACATGTCTTCCATATCTATCATCCTTGATCCACTTCTGGTACTCGTTCCGCGAGTCAGCCCGGGCCAGCATTACAGCATCCGTCTCCTCGTCAGCCGTGAGGTTATAGTCGGGTTTGGAGCGGCAACAAATTTTGAAAATGCGGTGAGGCACCGTGGGTTGGGGCACAGATGGATAGCATGCCTTGAGTTCGTCAAGGATGTCAGCATCGTAGGGCTCGATCTTCCAGTACTGGTTGTTGCTGCGGTTGTTGTGGGGCCATAGTAGCAGGTTAGTACCGTCACAGACTGTGTCATGAATTGTGGTCAAGATGAGGTTGGTATCGCCCAGCCAGCGTACCCGCCTATACCCATGCCTTGCATCCTTGGAAAGCGTCCACAGCACCGACTTGTCGGGAGAAACCGGGTCGTATGCTACCAGAGGTATCTTCATTATATAATTAATTTTAATTAAACAAGAGAGTTAAGTAGTAATTTAATATATGTATATGTGATGCATGGAGAGAATTAATGAATTAATTAAATAAACAGACAGGAAAGCCCTTGGTGGCAGGAGATTGCATAGCTTGCTTGGTGGCTCGGTTGACGAGAGCAAAAGCGGGCTGAGCGTCTCTGTCCTTGAGTTTGATTGCTTGGTGCAGGAGCCAGTGTTGGCGTGGGTCGTGGGGGTTCGCCGGCGCCAAGGCCACACATCCACCGTACATTGTCACCGAGTAATCCTCGTCCAGCAGACACGTGATCCGCATCGTATCCATCCATCGTCCTCCTGCTCCTGCTCCTGATCCTGATCCTGATCCTACCTCCATCATATGATCAATATTAAAAATATTGTTATATATTGATTGATTATATACGTAGTCAAAACCAGATACAGTGATCCATCAACTTGATTTCAAGTCAGCTATATATATATATATATCTTTGATAATTAAGAGTAACATAGACGAAACGAAATGTAGTATATATATATATATATATATCCCAATTCAGAAAATTGACTAATTAATTTCAGATTCCTTTCTAGTTTCTTTTAAGGTGCCCTGTCAGGTACTGAGACAGGGAGATCACACAACAGGAATATTTATTTAACACGCAGACGAAAGAATATTCTCACATCACATTTGACAGTTTACAGTTTATTTGCTAATTAATTAATTTTATGGATTACGCTAGCTACACAATAATTTATTATTATATTAATTGTACTGGCATGCATTCATCCTATTAGCTTTCCAAAGTTGGCGGATGAATGCATGCCAGGATATGTAGATATATATATATATATATATATTTTTTTTTAGGAAAAGGATATGTAGATTATTGTTTAAACTATTGACTATTTAAAAAATATGTTGACTGTATCTAAAAGAGTCTTATATATATATATATAGAGAGAGAGAGAGAGAGAGAGAGAGAGAGAGAGATAGAGATCACAATGTAAGACTAATGGGTGCCAACCTATTACCGGATCCGGATTAATCTCGGACTGGTAAGGGATGGAAACAGGGCGTCAACAGTGCTTTACAAACTATTTTATCTGTTCAATTTCTTTTCTCCGGTTCACGTTTTTGGTTGTACACGTTTACCTTTTTTCTATAAGGGGCGGATCCAGAATTTTCGTCGGGGGAGCAAAAAATTATCGAATTGGATTTAAATATCTAATCGGGTTTAAATCCATTAACCAATTGGGTATTCGACATAAAACAATACTTTAACTTATACTTTCCAATACTTTGACTTGTAATTTCTGATGCTCTGACTTATAATTTTAATTACCAATCATAATTCAACAGATTTATTTCAATTTTAACTCTAAATTTAACTTGAATTACAAATTAAACGTCCAGAGGGGGCCAAAAAAAATTTCAGGGAGGGGCAAAGTCGATCCGAACCGATAAATTTCAACTAAAACTCAAAATCCAGAGGAGGCAGCTGCCCCCCGTGGAATACACTGGGTCCGCCCCTGTTTCTATATTTGGATGGTACCGGTTGGTACGGGGTCCTGGTAAGATGTCAGAGAGCAAGGTCTCCCTAAACTTTGTATAGGGGTTAAGACCTGAGGTTTTTTGGCTTTTTTTTTTTTGTGTTTTTGCTGTAATCAGACGCTATTTACCATTAATACAATTTTGGCAGCTACTGCCAATCATTCAAAAAAAGAAAGAGAGAAAGTGTGAATTTTGTGAGAATGAGATTTTGAAAAAAAAAAAAACGGAACCTCTGTTATTGTTTTTTAAATATCCGGATCATCAGCCATTCTTGGCTGGTTGGGAAAAAATTTAGAACCGGTCATTGTTTGAGCGGTTTGGGCATTTTTAAAAATACACAGTTAAGCTGGGTATAATTAATTATTTGTATTTATGTAAATTAACAAAAATGTCGGTTGATTTGATCCATTAACATTTTACTCTTCTAATAATCGCTCTTTTCTCTCTCTTTGTATTGAATCCGAAAAAAAGGATTTTTTTTATTTTCATTCTCCAACAGAAAATGAAAAACTCTCTCCTCTCATTTGTGTCCAGAGAAAATGAAATAATTTTTCCGTTTTTCCTCAATTTAATTAAAAGTAACGACAATTCTAAATTAATTCTAAATTATCTTAGTTAAGATTCAAATCTTATACAATAGAAACAAATACTCTTACAGATACAGATACAGATAGTGTTTCACGCAATCTGGATAATATTATTTTAATTTGATTTATTTCAATTATTTTGATTAATTTTTGAACTATCCGGATTTCTGAATTTGAAATCCAACAGTGCTATCGAAGAGGAGAGAATTAATAATGAAAGCAAGAAGTGAATAATCACCATTATAATTAAGATAGGCATATATATATATATATATATATATATATATAGCATCAAATCACTTATCATGCACTAGCTAGCTAGCAGTGAAACTCTTGAGATTTGTAATTTTGTATATTTAATTTCAATTGAAATGCATAAATAGATAGATAGATTGATTTGAAGATGATCGATGTCGCTGTCAGTGGGACCCGGAGAAAACATATATATATATAGTTGAAGAGGATGGATATATGATATATGATATTTGATAGAATTAATTAGGCATAAAGTCACCTGCCGATTAATTAATTGTTTCAGTTTTGTCACTATTAATTAATTTAAAGGGATCAAACATTCAAACTGCAACATAACATCTTCTATAATAACGAAATCTCACCATTTCTGTTTCTGTAGGTCAGGTTTCCATTTTAGGCGAATGCCTAATTAATTTAAGCACTTCACATAATTCAATTATTGGTTAATATATATTAATTCATCTTCACAATTTACTAACCAAATATCTATCTTCTCATTAGCACAATTAATAATAATACCAACCAAAAGTGAACAATTCACAAATTAATTATTCAAGTATATATTAATTCATTTTTTAGCACATTCCCAATAATTGGCAAATTAATTAAATAGTTTCTGATTTATTTTTCCAAATTAGCTACTAGAATAGATTGACTTACAAGCGTATAAATAACTGGCCGTTGATTTACACAGAGATAAGCTAGCTATGAGTATTAGGTTGTCAATCTTTTAATTATCTAGATAAATCGGGTATTTTGGGTAATTTTCTAAATTAAATAAATCCTAAAATAACGCAAAACTAAATAAGGAAAGTTCTTTAGTGGCTAAGTCCCTAGGATTTTGACTTCACCACGATACTTAATTAATGTTGAATCAATTTAATTATTCACTCTCGTGGTTAACTGTACATAACAATATATTAACAAAAGACAATCTAGCAAAAAAAGGGTGGGTAGGAGATCCAACATGTTATTGCTGTCCAAATGAAGAACCAATTTCTCATCTCTTTCTTTCATGCCCCTTAGCACAACAAGTCTGGTTTTGGCTTGGCCAAAGTCAACAATATATGTTTGATTGGGTTCATTTTGATGACATAATTCAATTTGCGATGAGTTTGCCAACAATCAACAAGGTAGCATTTCTCATAGTCCTTAGTGCGGTTTGTTGGACCCTCTGGAAACATCGAAATGCATTATATTTTGATAAGTGTAAAGTTAGTTCTGCTAGGTCTTTGATCTTTCAAATAAAATCTTTGCTCTCTTATTGGTCAGGTGTTGTTAAGCCGATTGTGAAGGAGGCCATTGGAACCTGGATGCCAGTCATAGAGGATACTATACCCTTAGCTCAATTCATGCCGATGGAGATGGTTCTGTACCAGGCTCCAGAGTCCACTTCTCAGCCATGAAGACTGCTTATGCACAATTTTTGTATCTAATAGTTACCATTAGCCCTTTGTTAAGCGGCTTAGTACTTTCAAACTTAGCATACTTTTGGTTATTAGATGTAGCTCAGATGTGGTTGAGCAAATTGCTGGTTTGTGTTCTTTTTAGATGGGTTGATAGTATGGATCACTTATTTGATCCATAAAACTCGTATCTGATGTTGGTGTAATTATCTTTTCCAATCAATGGAATGGGCTTTGCCTCTTTTAAAAAAAAAAATATATAAGAGAGTGAAAAACATTTATAGTAAGAGAGAAGAAGATGAAAGATAGAACTCTAAAATAAAAAGACAAGAGTCTTTTTTTTTTTGTTGAAAGCTCGTAGGCGATTGCATTGATTCAAAAAGTTACAAAATAGCTGTTACATGATATTTGACAACGAGTGTCTTTGAAAACATTCAACTGTAAAACAAATAAAAAAACACACATGAACATGTGTATCCCGTGGATACAAATTTGATCATCCTTGCTTGATTGTAATTATAAGAGCCTAGTGATTGTTTGCTCTATGCACTTATTTGTCTTGTTTCTTCTGGCAGACTAAATAATCACAGTCGAGAAAACACTGAATCAAACCGGACCGAGAACTGAATCAAACACAGAGTATTAATTTTTTTTTTAAATGTTATAAATAAAAATTCAGGGGAAGCTAGACAAAATTGATCGTTATTGGGTCCGCCCCTAAGTGCAGTCTATAGCTATTTCATTTTTACTAGTTAGTTAGTTAGTGTTATAAAATCAAAGAGGGAGCAAGATCTGGTAGAACAAGTTCAGAAATGGAGTACATTGATTGAATACAGTCCACTCGATCTAATGAAAAATATCTGATAGTGCATGGGACCTAAGATTGGAAGTCCTAGCTAGATTTCAAATTAACTAGCTACACCAAATCTATAATTGGTCAAATTTGGAAATCATATTAATTAGTATGTTAATTACTTGTATTGTTATTTTTTTTGGTAAAAAGGCTGGAACAGCCCAGTTTCATTAGAAACGAAGGTTTTAAGTACAAAAAGGCTATAGCCAATATAAAAGAGGATATGCAACCTCTTTTCTGCTACCAGGATCTATGTCCCCCCATATTCATATCCTTAAACGTCCAACAATTAACTATGGCACAGCCAGCACAACAAAAGATATAACAAAACAATTGAGACTAAATGCCAATAAGCTAATCAATGTCTGATGTCCCCTGAGGAATTGATTCACGCTCTTCTTCATCTGGCCAAATCACTCGGAGTGGGATAGCTTCCATGACTTCGGCATCTGGGATCCATTTGATGGTTTCCTGTCTCACCCTTGATTTGGTGTGCTTACTGCCTGTCCAATACAAAACCAGAGAGATGATTAGATATATGAGACTCCTAGCTGTTTTAGGTTGCATATGTTGAAAACAAACTTCATTCCTATGTTTCCATACCGTCCAACATGTGGCACTGAATACAATTAAAAAAGCAGTTTTTTCCAACTGAGAAAGTGTTTGCACATATGTGAATACAGTTTGCATAGTAATCCATTGATTATAAGGTAAGTCTGTTTTGCCTAGCCAACACCATATTTGAGTCATTAAAGGGCAAGTTAAAAATAAGTGACTAACAGATTCATTCTGTGAGCAGAACACACATGATATATCACCCTCCCAACCTTTTTTCCTCAAGTTAACCTTAGATAAAATTTTATTATGGAAGGTTAACCACATGAAAAGTTTTATTTTTGGTGGTAAAGGCAGAGACCACCACATTAAAGGGTCAACTACTAGGATCCCTTTGTAGTTGACAAGTTGGTACAAAGATTTAACACTAAAACTTCCTGAATTTTCCCATCTCCATGAAAGTTTGTCCTCATAGTGGGTGAAAGACATATGACTAAGGATAGTCAATAATTGAGTCCATTCCTGTAAAGAAACACCTGTCAGTACTTCTCTAAAAATAACCTCTTGTCCTTGCGACTGTATAACTGATGAGAATAGAATAGATTTGTTGATACAGTTCTCATATAATTGAGGGAATCTAGAAGATAAAGCACAGTTCTCATACCAAATATCCTCCCAAAATCTTACTCTAGAATTGCTACCTGGTGAATATTGGATACTACAGTTGCCCAAAGATTCTAACTTCAAAATGGTCTTCCAGAAAGGTGAAAATGGGAAGTGTATATTGCTGTAATAGAGATGATGGATTATAGTTTTCCAATTACTAGAATAATTAGGGTCTTTCAATTTCCACCACCATTTAACAAGGAGAGAAATATTCATATCTCTAAGATTAAGTATTCCTAAACCTCCATAATTTTTGGCTAAACAAACCCTTCTCCAATTGACTAATGCATATTTCTTCTTAGTTCTGCTAGTACCTTGCCAGAGGAATCGACATCTAATCTTATCAATATCTTTAATAACAGTGGCAGGAATTTTATATAAGGACATTGCATATATAGGGATGGTAGAGAGAACAGAATTAAGTAGTGTATGTCTCCCCCCTAGAGATAATAATTGTCCTTTCCAGTTTTGTAATCTCTTCTCAATTTTAGAAATTAGAAATTGCCAATCTAGCACTGAAAGTTTTCTATTATGTAAAGGGAGCCCTAGATATCTAATAGGGAAGACAGCTGATTGACATTTGAATATATGAGCTAAAAATTCTAGAGGAGCATTATTAAGACCATACATTTCAGTTTTAGCTAGATTTATTTTGATGCCTGATACTGCTTCAAAGGCTTGCATTGCCCACCATGCAGTTTCTACTATTTCAGGTGTAGCTTCTAAAAACAAGATTGTGTCATCGGCATAATGACAGTTAGTGACAGCTTGTTGCTTGAAACATGCAGGACCTAGCCCTTTTATAACATTATGTGATTTACCTTTGAGAAAAATTTTACTAAGTGTATCTGCTGCTAAGATGAAGAGGAAAGGTGAGAGGGGATCCCCTTGTCTCACTCCCCTTTTACAATAAAAGTAAGGAGTTAATTCTCCATTAATAGTAAGACAGGATTGTGAACTAATTAACCATTTTTGTATCCAAGAAATCCATTTGGACCCAAACCCTCTACTGTATAAAACTTCTAAAATGTAGTCCCAGTGAATTTTATCATATGCCTTTTCAAAGTCTACTTTGATGACTACTCCATTTTGTTTGGTAATATTGGTAAAGTGAATAATTTCTTGACTGACTACTACATTATCTAGTATATACCTATCTGGCAGAAAGGCTGCCTGACTCTCATCAATGATTCGATTCATAATCAATCCTAGTCGATGAGTTAAAATTTTTGATATGAGTTTAAAGCTACAGTTGACTAAGCTGATTGGTCTGAATTTATTCATAGTTGTGGCCTGGGGTTCTTTAGGGATCAAACATATAATAGATTTGTTGAGTTTATCTAAATTTAATGTTTGATGATAGAAGGAAGTGCATAAAGTGAAGAGATCTTGTTTAACTAAATCCCAGAAGGTTTGATAAAAATGAAAAGAGAAGCCATCTGGACCAGGGGCTCCATGAGCTGCACATGCAAACAAAGCTATTTTGATTTCCTCCATAGTAAAAGGTTTTTCTAACAATTCATTTTCATGTGTTGTGACTTTGTCAGGTGGGTCCCAGAAGTTATTGGCTAGAGAAGCATATTTCACTCCTTGAGTACCTAATACATCCTTATAGTAAGCAGTAGCATGTTGTTTGATTTCAGAAAGGGAGGAGGATGTATTATCATTAATCACTAAACTATGTATTCTATTTTTTTTCTTTTTATGATTAGCTATAACATGAAAAAACTTGGAGTTATGATCTCCTTCATCAAGCCAGGTTTGTTTAGATCTATGTTTCCAATATAATTCTTCTTCTAAGTAGAGATCTTCCAATTTACATTTGAGTGTATGCCATTCCTTAGTTTCTTGAGAGTTAAGTAATCTAATTTCCTTAAGAATATCTAAATGATTGAGTTGGTCTAAGATAAGAAGTTTTTCTTTTTTCTTTTGGCCATAATAATTTTTGGCCCAGCCTCTAATTTTTCTCCTGAGTATGGTTAATTTTTGTTGCCAGCTAAGAGCAACATCTTGCAAGTCTAGGGGATGTTCAGTCCACCATTTGGTGATGAGACTACGGAATTCTTCTTGTTCAGTCCATAAAGGATCTAATCTAAACTGACTGGTCTGAGTTGGGTTATTCTTATTGAGATGTAGTAAAAGAGGACAGTGGTCTGAGCCATTTTTAGCTAGGTCTGTAATTGTACTAAATGGGTATAGTTGATCCCAATCAAGTGTGGTAAAATATCTATCTAATAAAGCAAAATGTGTCCCATTAGACCAAGTATACTTTCTATTGTGGAGTTTATGCTCCAGTAGATTATGCCTATTTATAAATTGATTAAAATTCTGACTGATATGTATATCAAAGTTGTGCCCTGATTTTTCTTGAGGGTGTCTAATTGCATTGAAGTCCCCACTAAGTATCCATGGTTTTGTATAAGGTTGCCTAATATTATCTAATTCACTCCAAAAGTCTTTTTTTCTACTTCTAACTGTAGGTCCATAGACAATAGTGTATTGCCATTCAGTTTGATCAAATTTATTGATTAAATGTACATCTAAACTAAAATGATGTATACTATGAGAAATAATTTCTATGGAATTACTATCTCCCCCAAAAAGGATTCCGCCTGATCTGCCCATGGATGGGGCATAGATCCAAATATCAATTTTATTAGAGAGGGCTCTCAATATTCTATGACTAAATTTTTCTTTTTTAGTTTCCTGAATAGCTATAATGTCAGGTTGATATTTGTGAATGTAATCAGTCAAAGCCTGTCTTTTCCTGGGAGAATTCATCCCTCTAATATTCCAATTTAGAACTATCATGGATAACTGGTATCATCTCTGTCTATATCTAGTCCCTGATTATTCAGAATGTGAGACATAGTAATACTAGTCTGTTGATGAATGTTATGGGGTTGGAAATCTACTGTATGTAGAACTTGCTCAAATTGAGCTCTACTAAGCTTTTGAATTGCTTCAATTAGTTGTTTTCTATTTGTATAACAGAAGAATAGAATAGAAGGATTGAGAAAAAGCTAGAAACCTTTAAAGCTGTACCTCTACTAGTACAGTATTTATATATACAGTGAGAAAACGAGTGTAGCACTAGTGCACTAACACCCATTGAATATTTGAATATAATTAAAATGTGGGTCCCATGGGGTCCTTTAGTTAGTAAGTGGCACTCACCTACGCATTGTCTAATATAATGCGCTCTGATTACAAAAAGCTCAGAAATGTACTTGATAGATAAGATAGATAGATAGATCATAGATAGATACAATATATATATATATGTATATATATATGCTTCTTAGCTAATTAATTGCTATCCATCTCCTATATATGCTTCCTAATTAATTGCTATCCATCTCCTTTTGGAAAATTGAAAGCCACCTCTCTCTGTGCTACTACTGCTAGACCTAAGACCCCCCAAGTCAACTCCAATTTGTACATCACGCACTCACATATAATTAATGTTTTCATAAACTACTTATTTTGTACTTCAAATATTATATATGGCTAATTAATTAAATAGCATCACAAGCACCATCTAGCTATTCCTTACAGCTTGATTCTTAAATTTAATTTCTCACAAATTAATTTGAGCAAGCTAATTAATGGATGTCCATACTACTGTTGTAACATGTACTATATTTACCATTTGAGTCCGGCTAGTATAACATTGGTGTCATTTCGGCCTATATAACACCAACTCCAAAATCTATCGTATCGACTCAAACGGTTAATCCAACCGTTCAAACTAGGGGTGATTAATGAGCGAGCATGAGCGAGTTGAGGTATGCTCATGCTCGGCTCATGAGCGAGTTAGAGCGAGTTGTTAATGAGCATGTTGTTAATGAGCGAGTTGCTGAGCGAGTTACCGAGTTGTTTAAAATACATCATTCAAAAACTAATTTTCATTTATAGAATTTAACAAATTGTCCATAAGCAAGTTTAACAAAAAATTATCCATAAGCAAATTAAACAATACATAATTTATCATAAAATTGTCCATAAGCAAATTAACAAAATCAAACAAATTATCTTCCTGTCGTTCTCACGGCTTGTCACGTACCTACAAATTTGCATTATCAAAACAATAATAAAAATGTAGAATTTAGAAATATACAAACAGTAACAAAATGAATGGATATACTAACATAATTTAAAAATATACTAACCCAGTACCATACTGTATATGCCTAATATGAATGAATACTAAATTAGCGAGTTGGGGTATGCTCATGCTCGGCTCATTTCTTAATGAGCTAATGAGCGAGTTGGGGTATGCTCATGCTCGGCTCATTAAGTTAATGAGCGAGTTATAGCGAGTTGCTAATGAGCGAGTTGTTAATGAGCATTTAGCGAGCGAGTTATGAGCGAGTTACGAGTTGTGAGCGATTTACTCACCCCTAGTTCAAACCCTTCTACTTTATGAGTTGTGTGTTTACATGCAAAATTTTATAATTTTTTGAATTTTTTTAGTATCAAATCAAGCGGTCAAATGTGTGAGTTTTTAAGTTAATTTTAATGCATTCATTTTTCAAGATTTTTGACCGCTTGATTTGGTACTAAAATAACTAGAAAATATTTTTTTTGCATGTAAACGCACAACTCATAAAGTAGAAGGGTTTGAACGGTTGGATTAACCGTTTGAAGTCGATACGATAAATTTTGGAGTTGGTGTTATATAGGCCGAAATGACACTAATGTTATACTAGCCGGACTCTTACCATTTTATATATATATATATATATATATATATATATATATATATATATATATAGAGGAGGGTTCCACTGCCTCAATTCTTCATGCCTCCATTCAACCTCCAAATCTATACCGTATATCATTATTTTAATCAACGGACCAGATTAAAAATCCCTTCAGCGAATTTTTTTGTCCAAATCGTCTCCAGTTCTCTTCCTCTCTCTCAGTTTCGCTCTATTTCATACCCCGCTCCCGACCGCCTTATGCGACAGCAAAAGGCAACCCCCTTCGCCGCCCTATTTCTCTCTCGCACAACGTCTCCCCAGCCTCCTCTCGCTCGTGCCACCTAACGAAACCCTAGATTCGGAAGAGGAAATTTAGAATCCATTGTTGCGAAATCAGGGGAGATAAGAGGAGGATGGTGTCTCGCCGTGGAGGATCCGAGAAGCGAAGAATCCATTGTTGAGACCTGGAGGATCCGAGAAGCGTTTCAGGAGGTCTCGCCGTGGCGCACCACCACTATCTCGGCGACGAAGGGTGGTGGCGACGAAGGTTCACAGAATAGAGAGACGAAGAAATAGAGGTGCGGTGTTGGGTCGAGGTCGAGAGGGGTCGGGAGGGTTCGAGAGTGGGTGCGGTTCCAAGGCTCGAAATAGAAGGAGGAGTGAGAGGAGAGAGAGAGAAAGGTAGGGAGGGGAGCGGTGAGTGGTCGGGGAGGGGCGCGCGAATCAAATTTTGGGCGAATTAACAAAGAGAGACTTAGAGAAGAGAAAGAATTGGAACTGGAGACGATAGAAGAGAAATTTTTCGCTGGGAGTCTTTTAATCCTATATGTTGATCTCATTAGTTGATGTACGGTTTATAATTGGAGGAACGGTGGAGGCAGGAAAAATTGAGGCAGTAGAACCCTCCTCATATATATATATATATATATATATATATCTGTATATACTCCAATTTCAACTACTGCTAGAAAAATGATGCTTAACATGTCAGTAAAATAATAATCAAATTGATATATAAATGAAGAGAAGTTTGGCAACATATATTATATATATATAAATAAATGAATGAAGAATAGTACAGTAACAGAGAAGAAAGACATCACTTTCGCTTTTGCCTCCCTGCAGGCTGCAGCACCACAAACTAAACAGCCGCACTAACATAAAACATAAAACTCACCTTTACTTTTTCAACCTTTTTAAGAGCAACAAGCTAGCCTGGCCTGCTGTTCAAGGCAACCAAGCCAAACCAAACCAAACCAAAGTGCATGTTAGATTAACCTAGCTATCTCTTCCCTCCTCCCCTCCCCTCCCCTCATGTGGCGCCTGATCAAGCGGCGAAATACCCGTGTGGCAGATGAAAACATGCACATGCATATGCACGTGCACGTGCAGCAGCCGGGAGATCAAGATGCAGCCGGGCCCGGGCAATCTGGAATTGCCAGATTGGCATCCACAGTTGGTGCTTTGTTGGCACTCATCTTACACTGGGTAGACAACAGTGAGGCAGCTGCAGCTGGAGTACACATGGCACACGAGTGGCAGAGGCTACAGTCTGACGAGGTCAACACCATCATCGTGCAAGATAGCATGCGTTATGCTATATATGTATAATTATTTCATGACTCAATCAATATATATATATATATGTTTGGATTTTCATTTAAATTTTATCAGAGTACGTGGCGCTGGCACCCATATCATATTCATATAGTATGTACTTTAATTTGTCTTGTTAAGACTTGAATATCAAATTAATTTCGTAAAATTCCATGTAATTAATTGTTATGCTTATGCTTACATTATATTAATTATCTCTATGCCCAAGTTAATTAAGACTTTGATCATGACCGACTGCTAGCGTAATAGTCTGTGTGGTACAGAAATCAACATTAATTAGTTCTTCAAAGACTCCAGCACATTCTCTTCTCCAGTTAAACATTCCACCAGTCCTTCAAAGAAATAAGAGACACAAAATTAATTCATTGGGAGAGCACAGATTTTATATACTGGTATTGATTCTGAACCATGCATACGGATCTAATTAACCAATATATTCTAATTCAATTTAGGAACAGATCTAAAAAAAACAACAGGAAAGGGAAAGCTAGGGGCTGGCAAGAAAATTAAAATAAAATAATCCGACAACTGTTACAGTGGTACAGCACCTCTTGTTGTTGAATATATACATATAATATACCTGTGAAGCACTTTTTAGTTTTTACATTCTGTGCCAGTAATATCAGTAAATGTTCCCAAACCCATGCTTATCAGTGAATTGTCAGTACTCAGTAGCAGAACAAGCTTAATTGTTTAATATTTACCGTTGGTATAATGTCGACAATCATTTGTGCCGACAACTAAGTCTGTGGACCAGTTTTGGTTGAATCTGTTTGCAATCTCAAGTGAGTTTCCTTTTGAAAATCCAACCAACCAACACCTTGTTCTGGGTATTCTTGTAATTTCTCTTTTCAGAATGACCCCTGTAAAATTGAAAGAAATAAGAGCACTGGCATGGTACCTGGTAATTAACTATATATGCATTGGTACCCAGTGGCGTAGCCAGGCTTTGAGCCAGGGGTAGGCAGATATCAATCGGGTTCGGATTTTTTTTTTCTAAATGGATTCGGATTCGAATCGCCTCCATAAAAATATAAATATCTATTGTCTAGACGGCCGAATCTGATATGATGATCTTAAATGAACAAAGATTTAAAAATACCCTTCTTCCCTAATTATATTAAACGACTCACACATCCATATCTGAATTATGAACTGACAATTGTTACTCCGAATTGAATCCAGCGGTAGGCAGAATCAAATTTAGAGGTAGGCAAGACCCATTAAAGAACGTAGTCCAAATAAAAAAAAAATTTCCAGGGGTAGGCAACTGCCTACCCCTGTAGTATTGTAGCTCCGCTACTGTTGGTACCTAGTGTACATAGTACGTACCTGGTAACTTTTTCTGAGAAATGACAGCAAGAGCGGCGAAAATGTTTTCTGGGTCTTTTGGTTGGAAGTCAAAAAGCAACACCTGAAAATTAAAAGGAAGGAAATGAGGACAGGATATATCTATATATATATATATATTTAAAGGAAGAATATATAATTAATTAGGTAATATATATATATATATATATATATATATATATATATATATATATATATATATATATGTATATGCATGGACGGACCTGATCATGATGAGAGGATTTGATGAGAACAACGTAATGTCGAAGATGGTGGTGGCCGAAATCGAAATTGTAGGCTGTGGATAGCAGCATTTGTGCGGGTCCCGGTGCAGCCCGAAGCGGTACTGCTGCGACATAAACAGTATCTTTGGTGGGAGATATAGATATTATTGGTGCATCTTTAGAAAAAGAAAAGGAAGAATAGAGAAGACTAAGAGAGGAGATGGGCATGGGAATTAATTAATCAATTAATTAACTTCCTTCCTTGAGACTTGTTGGTAATTGCGTTGTACGTAAGAGGAAACGAAAAGAAAAGAGGAGAAGCAGAGGAGAAGCGGAGAGCCTGAGACTGAGACGCAGAGAGAATAGAGACCTCACAGAGACTTGAGGCTGACAATTCATTAAGAAAAAAGGAAGCGGGTGCGGGCCCAAAGCCCAAGGCCCAAGGCCCAAATCACCTTCATTATATTATATGTATTTTAATTTCATTCATTTATTGTATATATTAAAAGCAGTAGAGTACATGATCGATCAGTTGAGTAGTGAGTATTGACTTGGGATTGCACTAGCTGATGGATGGAGCTAGGAGGAATTGCTTGAACCAATAAGCCGATTTCTTGGGATATCTCTTGAGACCATTCTCATAATCAACAAAATTGATGCCAAAACGAACCGTGTATCCATTTCCCCATTCGAAGTTGTCCAATAATGACCAAGCAAAATAACCTTTTACATTCACCCCTTCACTGATTGCAGCGTGCAAGTACTGGAGATGGCTGTAGTAATACTCGATTCTGAAATCATCCTTCAATGCCTCCCCAACTGGTAAGCTCTTATTGTTATATTCATCCACCCCTGCATGCATATATATATATATATATATATATATATATATATATATATGGGTACATTACATTACATTAATTATTCAGGCATTACTTAAATATTTAATTAATGTAACTAACGTAACTACGTACCATTCTCTGTGATGTAGATAACTGGATCATTATACTTATTCTTTATATAGACTAACACTTCCCTTATCCCTGGGGGATAAATGTATAACCATCTTGAAGCAGCCTGTTTCAATTTTCATTTGGAGAATTCCAACTAATTAAGTAATTAATCACAGACCCAAATTGGGATATTATTAAATAAATTAAGCAAGTATATAATTTAATTACCCGTGGACCAATTGGGATCCCGTTTCTTTCTTCTGTAAGATTGACCCGAGAGTCAGTGGTGTAACTACGGTTGACAGATTGTTTCACCCCAATTGCATAACTTGATGAATAATAGTTCACCCCAATGAAATCCAATGATCCTTTTACCATGTCAGATTCTTTCTTTGTGAATTTTGGCAAACGTTCCCCGACCAGTGCTCTCATGATGAACGGGTAATCTCCTTCTGTTAACGGATCCATAAACCTGACCATGAATTAATTAATTAAATTTTGAGATGTACATACAAGAATATATATATAAATGTTCATCTCCTTAATTAGTTTAGTAGTTACCATCCGAATGAGAAATCAAGAGTACGTTGTTGTGCATCAGCATCTGATTTGGATGAAGAGTAGGGGAGACACCAAGTAGGATTCAAAGTTATTCCGATTGTGCCCCTCTGAGATGTCTGGTATTTTTGTCTGTAGAGCCTGACAGCGGCCCCATGAGCAAGCAGCAGATGATGGCAGGCAGAGTAAGGCTCTGTTGCAGAGTTGCTCTGACGGCCTGGGGCCATTGAACCAGTCGCATAGCCACCTGAGCAGAAGCTGAGGGGCTCGTTGAACGTGATCCACTGCTTCACACGGTCCCCAAACTCAAAGAAGCACACCTCGGCGTACCTCACATAATCCTCCCTAATTCAAATGCACCATATAATAAATTAGGAAATATTTGCTTGAATGAAATCCAAAATAAATAAATAAAGAAAAGAAAGAAATGAGTGACTGACGGACTGACACAATATTAGGGCTGAGAAAACCAGAGTATTGATCTTCCAAGGCTTGAGGGGAGTCCCAGTGGAAAAGTGTCACAAATGGCTTTATCCCTACCTCACTCAGTTTAATTACAGCATCAATTAATTTACATATATATAATTACAACATTAATTTTCATTCAATCTTCACCTTTGGAGAGGAGCTCGTTGATAAGATTATTGTAGTAATCCACACCAGCTCTGTTCACTCCTCCACTCAACCTCCCATCTGTATGTTTCATTTCAATTCAATTCAATTCAACTCAACTCAACTCAACTCAACTAATTAATTAATACTACTTAACCTATTCCATGGAAGTCTATGTATAGTATTTCTTTCTCGGAATTCAAACTTTTATTCAAATTCAACAAACTAAGAACTATTCCCAATTTAGCAACCATCACATATATATACGATATTACTAATTAAATTATAGTAATTCAACAAATTAAGAACTCTTTCTGCATCAGAAGATATATATTATATATATATATATATAATTAAATTATAGTAAATAATGTAAGAATTAATTAGAGAAAAATCACAATTTAAGGATAAACATGGAATTTAATTACTTGGAAGAATCCGAGTCCAAGAGATTGAAAATCTGTATGCATCCATTTCCATGTCCTTCATCATCCTCACATCTTCCTGTCATTTACACAACTTCAATTCAATTATATGCTCTGCTCATCTATCTATAATTCTATATTAATTAATTAATTAATTCTACCAAAACAAAAAATTTAATTAGAGCAGCTAGCATGCATGAACCAACCTTATATCTATGGTATGAGTCGTCTGCCACATCGCCGTTGCTGTGATCATCAATTTTCTCTGCATGTCACACAAAATTACACGGCTCGTCTCGTCTCGTCTCGTCGTTGCAACAATTAATTTAAATAGAATTAAGGTAAAATTAAGATATGGAGAGGTAATTAATTAATGAATTAAGCACTAACCAGGGTGGAGATGAGTAAAAGTGTCCCAAATGCTGGGGCCTCTACCTCCTTCCCTTGCACCGCCTTCATACTTTTTTATTAATTAGAGCGAGGAATATCAACTTATTAAATTAATGCATTCTTCTTAATTAGGGGAACAATATTAATAGTGAAAAAAGAAAGCCAAGCTAGAAAAGTTAGAAGAAAATCAAAACCTGATAAGCTGCAGAGGCGGTACCGAAAATGAAACCCTGGGGAAAGCTACTTCTGTTAAGGTCGTACCGGGCATCTCCCCTCCAACCAAAACATAATAGAACAATATTAATCACAGAAACCGCAACCAGAGTTATTTCTCCCATGTTGATTATATTCGCTCTGCTCTGCCCTGCTCTGCTCTGCAATTAATATATATATATATATATATATATATATATATATATATATATTGGTCATGAATTAATTAATGTTGCGTGAATGAAGGCATGAAGTAAGTATTTCTATCAAACCACATGGCAAAGGGATGCATGGGGACCCCATTCAAACGTGGCAACTAACTTCCACTAACATGCGTGTTGCATTCATTATCTTTTCTTGCTTATTTTGGTAAAGTTCAAACTAAACTTGTCACTCCTAAAAGATGCCTGAATAGACCAATGTGTTGTCATTTTTTGAAATTGAAGCAAAGAGATGTTGTCAGTTTTTGTTTTTTTTCTCTCTCTCAAAATTAATTGTTTTGTGTTTTTTTTTTTTTTGAGTAAAGTTGGAGGTTAAGCCACCCAACTGTTTTAATATCCACAAGGTCTTGTGATCATGTGCTCTCTTTTTTTAAAACTTTTTTTATTTTGGGTGACCAAATTATTCTTAATTTGTAATAAACGTTTGTTTATTTCATTATCACTATTTTTTATATATACAGATTTTTATGTATCTTACTCTAAAAAAAATCTTAATTTTGACTATTAAAGTTTGTAAATACCATTAGTTGCTATGAACAAATTAACAACAATGAAATGCAAATATTATTCTTATCTAATTAACACAATTGCTTAATTGCTTGAGAAGTCAATAGATGCAAATAAATAAATAAATAAATAAATAAATAAATAAATAAATAAATAAATAAATAAATAAATAAATAAATAAATAAATAAATAAATAAATAAATAAATATCATTCACGGAGCTCTGGATCTGTTGGTACACGGTGGCAACGGTGTGCCACATAGGCACTTGTTATAGAATCAGCATGATGCCATGACATATAATCGCCGCTAGGTATCTCTCCACAGAGTTGGTTGTTTGACAAATCAAGCACTGCCATGCGCACATTGATCAGTGATGTCAGCACCCGGCCCTTGATGCTGTTATGGCTGAGGTCGAGAAACAAAAGCGTATCGGGCAACTTGACATTCGTCAGAATAAACTTGAAATTGTTCCATGACAAGTTGATGACTGTGAATTTTGGGTTCTAGCAAACAAAAAGGATGGGTTACCGGTGAGGTGGTTATGCCCCACATTTATCATGTTGAAGTATCGGGCTCCGTAATATCTGGGTATCTCGCCTGTTAAATTGTTGTGGTGTAGAATGAGCCATGCTGGTACGGTAGGCGTGCCCTTTACCAAGCCGGAAGGTATGCACCCGGTAAGGCTATTGTAGCTGAGATCCAAAAGGTTCAAGTAGGGGAGTCTTGAGAGAGACTCCGGTATGGTGCCATTTATTCTGTTCATAAAGAGAGCCATCGACGTGATGTTGGTACAAGAGAGAGAATCGGGGATGGGGCCCGTGACGGAGGTGTCAATTATGTTGAAGATTTGGAGGAGAGAGAGATTGTGTCCAAGGAGCTTGGTATGGGGCCATATAACCCTAGCATTTTTGTCTAGTGTCTCCAGTGTAGTGAGGTCCCCAAAAGTGGACGGCATTGGAGGGGACACATTGTATTGAAGCGGTGAAGACAAAAGGAAATGGGCCAAGGCCCATATTGTTTTCACAAAAATTCATTTCCAAATGAATTGAAAATGGAGACAGAGAGAGAAAGAAAAGAAGAGCCGTGACCTCTTTGGTGCCTTCCTCTCTAAGCCATATCTTTTCTAGGTTTTGCTCTCTTTGTAACAATTTACCGAATACACTTGAGAATCTTATAGATTAGTGTATGATATTGTAAGAGAGTGTGAGAGAGAGTGTAATTGGCTTGTTAATCTCCTTGTATTTGTAAAGACTCCTTGATATAGTGAATTTGCGCCGTGTGCTCCCGTGGTTTTTTCCCGAAAAAGTTTCCACGTAAAATCTTGTCTCTTTTTTATTTTGTGATTGATTGATTGTTTGTGTTGGCTTCTTGTTTGACTTTCATATTTCTCCATTTGGTCGGGTATTGGTGTATGCCCGCAAGGTATTCGATAAAATCACTTCTTGAGTGCTTCCTTGAACGTTCTCAACAATTGGTATCAGAGCACGTTAGGCTTTGATATATGAGTGATTGAAGCTTGAGTTGGTTTAATTTGAGCTTATATTTGTGATTTCATGTATAGAATGGAGAAGGCTATGAAATTTGAGAAGTTGAATGATAGCAATTGGGCTATTTGAAAAATATTGATGGAGGACTACTTGGTGTCGAGGGAGTTGGATTTACCATTGATTGGTGGTAGTGCGCAACCTATGAACATGGAGGATTATGAATGGACGATGCTTGATCGGAAATGTTTGGCGGCTATAAGGCCGTGTATTTCACCATCAATCTTGTTTGATGTCTATCAATGTAAGACCGCTCATGAGCTTTGGACTACATTGGAGCAATCATATGAGCAACCTTCAGGTGTAAACAAGATGCATGTTATGAAGAAGTTATTTATCTTGAAAATGAATGATGGCATATCAATGATAATGCATGTGAGCGAGTTCAACTTGATTGCGGCTCAATTGAAGTCATTGAAGGTAAACCTTGATGAAGAGGTATTATGCTTATTACTTTTGAGTTCTTTACCTACTAGTTGGGATACTCTTGTTATTACCGTTGCGAACACAATGGGCAACAAATTCAAGTTGAGTGATGTTGTTGTTTCATTGTTAAATGAGAAAACTATGAATGCTACAACCCAATTAGAAACCGGGCCTAGTGAGGCATTGATGGTTGGTGAAAGGGGAAGACCGGTTACTAGGAACAATTTCTTAGGTAGAAAGGGTGAATCTCAAGGCCGAAAATTTTCTTATTGGCATCGCAAGAAGGAAGGACACTTGAAGAGAGATTGTCCTCTCTTAAAGACAAGCAAAAGAATAAGAAGCATGATGGTGAAGCAAGTATAGTTTCCGATGAAAGAGGATATGCAGATATGCAGTGACACTAAGCGTGGCTTGTAGTGTGAGTTCAAACATAGATGTTTGGATGTTGGATTCGGGTGTCTCATTCCACATATGCTCGGATCGTTCTTATTTTGTCAATTATCAAGAGGTAGATGGTGAAAATGTCTATCTTGGTGATGGCCGACCATGTAAGATTGTCGGAATTGACGATGTTGAGCTTGAGCAAGCTAATTGAAGGTGATTGAAATTGAGCAATGTGAAGCATGTACCCGAAATTACCAAGAATTTAACTTAGCGGGTCAACTTGATGACGGCGATTTTGTTGTGACTTTTGCGAGGGATCATGGAAGATGTCAAAAGGTTGCATGACATTAATGAAATGGCAAAAGGATGGGAGTTTGTACATTCTTCATAGAGCACCTCAAAGAAGTGTTGTAGCTACAACAAGTGAGCATGTGGATATACAAGTGTGACACAACCGGTTTGGTCATCTAAGTGCAAGAGGTATGAAGGTGTTACAAAATGAAAATTTTATTTCTTCTTTTGATTGTTCATCTCTTGAATTTTGTGTTCATTGTATAATGAAAAAATAAAAGAGAGTGAATTTTAAGAGGAATGAATCTCATAGAAAATTAAAATCATTAGAATTGATTTATTCTGATGTGTGTGGCCCATTCAATGTTAAATCTCTTGGTGGAGCATCTTACTTTATTACTTTTTTAGATGTTTTTTCTAGAAAATGTTGGATTTATCATTTGGCCTCAAAAGATCAAGTTTTTGAAACTTTTAAAAAGTTTAAAACCCGTGCTGAAAATGAGATTGAAAAGACCATCAATTGTTTACAAACGGATAATGGTGGTAAATTTTTCTCTAATGAATTTGAAATTTTTTGTGCTAGAAATGACATTCAGAGAGTGAAGACGATTCCACATACACCGCAAGAAAATAGGGTCATTGAAAGAATGAATCGGATCATTGTGGAGCAGATTAGAAGTATGTTGTCTCACTCGGGTCTTCCAAAATCATATTGGGTAGAGGCAGCCAACACCGCGGTTTATTTAATCAACCGATCACCAAGCGTGGCGTTAGACGGTGGCATACCGAAAATTTTGTGGAGTGGCAAAAAGATTTCTTATGAACACTTACGAATTTTAGTTATGAAGCTTATATGAAAATTCCTAATGTGAAGAGGAGTAAGCTTGATGTCAAGTCATAGAGGTGTGTATTTGTTGGTTATGGCGGTGATGATTTGGGTTATAGGGTTTGCGATCTTATTGAGAAGAAGACAATTAGAAGCCGAGATGTCATATTTCATGAAAATGTGATGTTCATAGAAAATCATGAGAATAAGCAAAATGAAGATCGACATGAGGAGAAGCATGTTGATACAAGTGTTGCAACCTAGGATGGTAACACGTCCTCGAGATGGTGGCGATAACCACGAGGATGAGAGTGAACTGGTGGAAATACATGATGAAGGCGCAAGTGAAAATGAGCACACTAATATCCCGGTACAAGAGTTGAGGAGATCAACTCGGATTTCTCAACATACACAAAGGTATTCCCCTTCTCTATGTTATGATTTGTTTGTGAATGCAAGTGAACCCGAGTCATTTTATGGCTATTGATTGTCCGGATAAAGCCAAGTGGCTAGGGGTAATGAAGGATGAAATGAACTTGTTGCATCTAAATGAGACTTGAGAGTTGGTGAAACTTTCAAAGGGAAAGAAAGCATTGAAAAATAGGTGGATATTTGTGTTGGAGAATGATAAAGGGTATGTTGACGCCGATCATGCGGGTAGTGAAGAGACAAGAAAATCTACAACGCGTTGTGTTTTTACTATCGGTGGGGGAGCCGTTAGCTGGATGTCTTGTTTACAAGACATTGTTGACTTGTCTACAACTGAGGCAAAATACGTTGCATTGGCCAAAGAAATGATTTGGTTGAAAAATTTGATTGGACAACTTGGGTTGAAGCAAAATGAGTATGAGGTGCATTGTGATAATCAAGGCACTATACACCTTGCAAAGAATGCGGCGTATCACTCAAGAATGAAACACATAGATGTGCGATACCACTTTATTCGTGATGTGCTCGATTGTTGGCAATTGATCGTGGAGAAGGTTCACGCGATTGAGAAGATTACCGACATGTTCACGAAGGTGGCGCCTCTGGATTAGATGGCGATCCGGGTTGATTGAGTAACTCGGATGTTGGAGCACGGTGCAGTGCTTGTGAGATCAAGTGGGAGCTTTGTCTTCAAGTGGGAGATTGTTGAAGCGGTGAAGACAAAAGGAAATGGGCCAAGGCCCATATTGTTTTCACGGAAATTCATTTCCAAATGAATTGAAAATGGAGACAGAGAGAGAAAGAAAAGAAGAGCCGTGACCTCTTTGGTGCCTTCCTCTCTAAGCCATCTCTTTTCTAGATTTTGCTTTCTTTGTAACAATCTACCGAATACACTTGAGAATCTTATATATTAGTGTATGAGATTGTAAGAGAGTGTGAGAGAGAGTGTTAATGGCTTGTTAATCTCCTTGTATTTGTAAAGATTCCTTGATATAGTGAAGTTGCGCCGTGTGCTCCCGTGGTTTTTTCCGGAAAGGGTTTTCACGTAAAATCTTGTCTCTCTTTTATTTTATGTGATTGATTGCTTGTTTGTGTTGGCTTCTTGTTTGACTTTCATATTTCTCCATTTGGTCGGATATTGGTGTATGCCCGCAAGGTGTTCGATAAAATCACTCCTTGAGCGCTTCCGTGGACGTTCTCAACACATTGACGGACTGGAAGAAGATAGAACAGACTCGACGAGCCGAGCTGCAAAAGATGTAGCGCCACGAGTAGTAGTCTGTGCCTGGGATCCACTGAGACAGCTCAGCTGGGTTACCAAGCTGCTCCTTCACTTTGAGCAGCGCTGCCGCATCGTCATGTGCCGAGGAGAGTGAAGAATATGTTAGGACACAACAGAGAACACAGAGAAATAGTTGGAGGAGAGAATTGTAAGAACAAGGTTGCATTTGCGAACCCACCATTGTTTGCTTAATTAAATATTAATTGCCTGTGTACTGTGTACTTACTGTACTGGAATTAATTAGGAATTTGTCATTTGTAGATGATATATTGAGATAGAGGTATCTATTAATTTATAGGTGTAATTAAGGTAGGCGAATAAAATTAAAGGTGCAAAGGATTAATGTAATATTGCAAGTCAAATCAAGGTGAGCAAGTCAAAAGGTTAATTCGATATATATATATATAGCTACGTACTTGATTAGGCTCTCTCTCATTCGCAATTTAAGGGCCATCCAAAAGGTAAGCCATATATATCTCACGTTATTTAGCATTATTTTATTTTCACATAACTTATTTATATATAAAATGTTATTTAATCACAATTATAAGTATAGTAATTAGAAATACAATTATTTTTGTTTAAACAACAACAAGTTTTCTTTTTAATTTTCGAATTCATAGATATTCTAATTATTAGGGATGTAAAATATCAGACACTTCGCAACACGATATGGCTACGTCAAGGCACGGTATGAATACGGTGTACGTGTCCATGTTGTGTCCATTCGCATATCATAACTTAATCGTTCGGAAAATATGACATGGTACGAGACACGACACCGCACAAACATGTGACTATGTAATTAACATGGCCACGGATATGTCATTTTATGATAAAAACACAACACGTGATCAAATGTGACTACATGTGATCTAGACAACATGAAATTTATACCATTATTAATTTATCCCCGATATTGGATAATAAATCTATTTTTTACACATAATTTTTTTCTCCAAATTTTTCACTGATTTTTTTTTTTCTGATTTGTTCTTCCTTAACTTAAAATTTGTAAAAAATAGTAAAGTTGATCAAATATGACTACACGTGATCTAAAATGACCAAACATGACTAGCGTGACAAAAAATAACCAAACGAGACCAATCACGTCACGTTTGGTCATAGGGTTACTCGGTCATTTAAAGTGATTAACGTGCTATGACCATTCCACATGATTTACATTACAACACGGCACATGAAAACTTGACTTGATCACAACATGATACAACATGTGACCGAACTTACAACATGACACTAATTTACATCCCTATGTCATATATGAGGAGGGATCAAGTTACAACAAAGTTACAACAACCATTTTTTTCATTTTCAAAGTCCAAATTGTCGATCCAAACCGTTCAAAGATGTAAAATCATGTGCCGTGTTGAGAATGAAAGGTTGGGACTTGGGAGAATCACTAACTTTACAATCAAAACCGTTCAAATTCCTCTTGAATCAAAACCGTTCAAATGATCAAATTTTACATTTTTCAACCTCCTATTAATTAATAACGTTTGAATTCTCCCAAGTCCCAACCTTTACAATCACTAACTTTCTCTGTAAAAAGTTAAAGGAGAAATGGGGAAAAAAATGGATGGCAAAGATGAATTGGAAGAGAATGAAAGATTGGAGAACCCATACCATCATGGACGTGACAATTATGATGAGCAAGAGGAAGGAAATGCTGAATCTGATTTCGAGAATCACCCGACGGGCCAGAGCCGCAGAGGTCTTAGCAACAGAGCTTTAAGCTTTGGTCCTGATTATAAGATGCCCACACGTCGAGGCACTATTGTATATAATTAATTACAACTAATATATTAATGAGATTTGTCTGGTGATCAGTCTCTCTCTCTCTCTCTCTCTCTCTCTATATATATATATATATATATATATATATATATATGACTACTTGACTACTGATGGTTGCAATTGCAGGCCTTGACGACATTTGAGACGCTGGTTTTGGCGTACCAATCTCTCGGGGTGGTGTATGGTGACATTGGCACGTCGCCTCTCTACGTCTTCTCGTCCATCTCCTTGGAGAACCCTACTGAGCGTGACATTCTGGGGATACTTAGTCTCATTTTCTGGACTCTCACTTTGATCGGACTCGTAAAGTACGTCTGCATTGTATTGCATGCCGACGATCATGGAGAAGGTACGTTAAGTACATACAGTAAAATTAAATTAATGTTACCATTCATCATTGGAACATTTGCATTATGAACTTTGTTTTGTTTTCCAGGTGGAACATTTGCTTTAGAGCATCTCCATCGCTGAAATGGGTTTGCAATTTCATGATAGCTGTCAAGGAGAAGGGAACGCCTAATTGCAAAACAATTCCATTGGTGAAATAATACTAATTGCAATACACGAATCTTAAAGATATCTTGAACCTTTCATTATTCTCCCACCACTCTTTCCATCTCCAATTCCTGCGGAGGCAATAAAAACGATAACTTCGAAATTCAATTAAAAAATTAATAAATTCATGATCCCAGACAATTCATGATCCCTATTTCACCCCACCGATCTCTCATCAATTCATGATCCCTTCTTCTCAAAATTAAAAAATTTAATAAATTCATGATCCCAGACAATTCATAGCACAATAAAAATTTGATCTCTAAAATAAAATAAACATCATAGAACAATAAACATCATAGATCAATAAACATCATCACATAACCTTAATTACAAAGAAATTACAACAATTTATTCTCTAAAACAAAATTAGCCAACCAATGCATCTTCTCTGCAAACACCCCATACGGATCCTACAACACCAGTAGCTAACCAGCAGCATACCAGTAGCATACTTATCTGGTAAGAAAAAACCTAAAATAAAAAAGAACTAAAGCATAAGAAAATTACAGAAGCAGTATACCCAAAAAACTAAAGACAGCAAAATTGGAGATGCAATTACTGAAAATGGAGATGCAATTACTGAAAATAGACGCATCAAAATTGGATGCCGACCAATATGCATTGTATAAAAGGAAGCTTAAATCTTTTTTGAGTGATTAGTGATGGTGTTGTTGAGCTAAAGAGACTAGGCAGTAGTGATATCATGTACTCGGCTTTTAAATTTTAATTACAAAATTAGCAACTTGATGTAACTTATTTTTCAAATAAGTGAAGTGTAGTATGCAATTATATTTTATAATGATTAGAAATGGGACAGCAAAGATAAACGGTGTACCTTGTGATTTCTCTTAAGAGACCTCAGGCAATCTTGAAATTAGCTTCGCCAACAGAGTTCCTGCCTCTTTGTAACCAATAAAGCAAAAGTATCGATAAATCTTTACAAGTCTATCTCCACTATGTAATTAGTAAAAATACAATGAGATTAGTAAAAATACTACAGGACTCAACAGTTATGCTAAAAGTGAAATAATCCTAGAAAAGTGAAATAACAAACAAATCTTCAACTAGAAATTAAAAGATGGTGAAAATGGCCAGGAAATACTGGTAAGCAGCCGCTACTACCTAGTCCATACTGGTACCAGACTTGGGTGACAATCCCTAACTGATGAGTAAGAATTGTTGTCACCCGGTAACTAATTGTCTGCGTACCTGATAACTGATAACTAATTGTCACCTGATAACTGATAACTAATTACCAGTATTTCCTGATAACTAATTGTGTACTACCTAGTACCTGATAACTGATGAGTAAGAATTGCTGTCACCTGATAACTAATTGTCTGCGTACCGTCTTTTGACCAAGAAGAACATTCGAGACAGTACTTAATTCTAGATTCTTCTCCTTATCTGCTAAGTATCAAACTAACAATTTTTCATCCTGAAACAACATTATTAAAAAATTGAATCATCAAAATTGACAATGTAATTTGCTTAAAAAGTAGAAAAAGGAATTTCATATCAAACTGGTATTCTTCTGAAATTGAAGGAGAGATGGCGACACTACTTAACAAAAGTCCAATTTATCCAAATGTAAGAGAATCCCCAAATGAAAAACTAATTTTTGAAACTAATCACGAAAGAGAAACCTTACTGTGACAGCTCGGCGGGGGGGGGGGGGTACTCCAAACAGATTTGCAATTGAGCCGTGGCGGGGTCGGTGGAGGTGGAATGCAGGAGGAGAATTCCTGCGGATGCCGTGGAGATGACATGAAAAGAAGGGGTTCAAGGCGGAGGAAGGAGAGAAGGGATTGGAGGTGGTCGATCTCACGGTGGAGCTCCTCCTCTATCTCGCGACGGAGAGGTTTTGAAGAGGTAGCGACAGAGATAGCGAAGGAACGGGAACGGGCAAGGAGAAGGGGGGGCGGAGAAAAAAGCCTTCAGCTCGATCAATGGAGACGACGGAATAGTCCTTGCGGTATTTGATTTCTCTCCGTAGCGTTTTTTTATCAGCGAAATGAAAGCTTTTATTTTATGAAAGCTTTCATATTTGCGAGACCGTCTGCATCGCTGAAAGAAAGAATAAAATTGCCACGTCGGAGCCACATCGAAATTTGCAATTGTATTTGCAATCTGATGGAGATGCTCTTATATTCAATTTTACGGCAAAATATTAATTTCAAAGGGAAAATGGTGATGTCGATGCATAGACTGGCTTCAGATGCAAATTTAAAATATTACAGCAAAAGGGGTACAGTACTAAAGAATACAGCGCAGGAATTCTTTGAAAATAACTCAACTGTTCAGACCATCATCACTTTTCTCGTATTGCTCGGCACTTGCATGGTCATCGGAGATGGCGCTCTCACTCCTGCTATTTCTGGTACATATATAGATTGCATCATTAATCCTCTCTTCATTTTGTATGTACAAACAATTAATTAATACATATTTAAAAACTAATTGGAATTTTGTAAATTTGTACAGTTCTTTCGGCGGTGCAGGGAATCCAATCGAGGTCCCCAAAGATTACATAAGGCTAGCATCTTTTTCCTCCCTCATATAGAAAAATTTGGAAGCACTACTCAATTTCTGGATCAACTATCCTAAAAACCCTAAACCTGAAGGCGGCGGCAACGCGACAAAAATGGCGATTCTGACGGCTAACAAGACGGCGCTACCAGATGGACAAGACGACGCATACAAGATTCTTCCTATCTTCGAGACGCAGCAGGTTGATCTTGAGAAGATACAGAATATAATGATGGTGGGAGATCTTCCTATCCTCCATTTTGTCAAGGAAGGTACTCAAGGAGGTTCTGCGTCAGCAGCTCAGCAGTCCCATCAGTTACCATTTCAAGACAAAGATACAAAAGAACACGGCACTGTTGTTATTGATCCTCCTCAAAAAAGTAACCCATTTGAGAGGCGGGAAGAACAACGTTTAAACGATCCATCTTCCAGACTCAATAATGATGATGACGGTTGGACTTTGGTCACTAGAAGAAGGAAACGCTCATGATTCAAAGCGGCGCAACATTGGCGAACCCAACAGACTCCCCTTCAAATGCATACATCTAAGTTACGCCAGCAACAGAAATGCTTCAGATGCCTTTTGAAAGCCCACATACAGAGAATGTGCAGAACCCTAGGAGATGCCTTCACTGCAATAATCCTGGACACATTATCCGAGACTATCCTTCAAGACCAATGAGAAATCCAAAGGTCCATCCAAAGGACGCCAATGGCTATAAATCGCAAGGTTTACCTGCTTCTCAAAGCACCTCTCCCAAACATCAGACTTATCCTTCCCAGAAAACTCAAACAGAAGGACAAACTCATCTAACACATCATAACAACGCCATGACGGTCCCTAGAGAATGGGCAATGATGATCATGAATGAGGGTTCTGTTTTGTGGCAACAAAGACCTGAATCACTGGATGTTTACATTGCACCAAGGGAGGATCTAAGTCTGGCTAACCGCTTTTTAGAGAGATCGACCTTCGTTTTTGCTGGGCCGGTTGCAACTGATCCTACGATTCACCACAGGATAGCGGATTGCATGGGGAGACACTTCCACATGAGTCCGGCTGAATTTCCTGTGTTCACCATTCATCAAGACTTCGGGGACATGATTATCATCTTCCCCACTGAGGAGATGGCCCAAGTGGCCATTGAAAGGGCCTCTTTCTATGTTGGCAACAACACTGAAGTCACTCTGCACCCCTATGCTCCTCAGCTCCTCAACTGCAAATGGTGTTTGATCCTCTAGGGGGTCTGGCACGCATCCATCTTTATGGGTTACCCCTCCAGCACTGGAATCGGATTGACATGTGCACCCTGGTCTCTGGTTTTGGCTACCCACTCCGAGTGGCTCCGTACTTCCACAATGGCAACTACGAATATCTTACGATGTTTGTGGCGTGTAAGAAGCCAGAAAAGATCCCCTTTCATCTTAAGCTCAGGGTCAATCCTTACAAGAAGAAGGTCAAAGTGGAGATAGACGGTTGGCTTGACAACCAAGGACCTCCACCACCACCCCAAGAACAGAGGAGGCCACAACGACGACAGGCGATACAGGGATGGAGGGCATCACAGAGAGGATGCCCCAAGGGACAGGCATCATCATCAGGATGGATCAGTGAATAGACGAAGGGAAAGAGGCCGGGCAAGTAGTAGGGGTCCGAGGCACCGCTGAACGCCCTCCAGCTCTGGCTCAAACTGGGATAGGGAAGCATCACCTTGGATTGACAACCTTCGCAGGCAGTTACTAGCAGCTGGGGTCATCAACCAGGAAGGCCTCCGCACTTCGATTCAGCCTGAGGAGGGCCCGGGCAAAGAACAAATCCTGCCAGACCAAGGTATGATCATTCCTGGCAACACCTTGTCAGTCTGTGCAAGTTCAGAGGACCAGCGGCGTTAGGTAATGCAAAACATGGGGTACAACAGTCTTGGTCTGGTCTCAGAGGCGGGGAATTTAATGGAACGCCACAAGGCTGGCCAGGGCAATATTGTTTTCAATCTGACAAATGGGGAGGTTTATCTGGGTAATGGGTCTATGGACAAGGAGTGCTTGGCTAACAAAGGTGTGAGTTTGGTAATAATTGAAGAATTGGCAGAGGAAGGTCTTTAACAGGAAGATAGGGGCGTGGCCCTGATGGAGGAGGGCGATACTCTGGTTACTCCACAGAATGTGCATGAAGTTAGTGGTGAACCAGCGGTGTAGCAAGTACCTCCACCTGGTTTTGAGCATCAGCCACCATCCACTCTCGAGGAAGGACTTCAGTTCAGTCCAGTGACTGAAGGGCCCCTAGACATACATGGTGCAAGTGCAATTGTAACTATGGACTCCACTGGAAGCCCAAGGGGATTGGGGTTGCTTATAGAAGGTGGAGGGAACATTAAGAGGAGTGCAATGCTCAAGGCAAAGCAAAGCAAAGTCAATTATAGCGCAGCAGCTGGCAAGAGGTCATATAAAAAGAAATACAACAAGGCAAAGGGTGCCAAGCTGGAATATCTCAATTCGCTCAATCTCCTTGACATGGAGCAGGCTAAGCTGGTGGTACAATTGGCGGGGGTGGAACTCCAGGGCGCCATAGAGAATGAAGTGGCCAAGATGGTCATGGCCTAGGACAGAGGTGTGAGAAGGACTTGGGGGGTTGATTATCTGGAATGTTTTTATAATTTTTTAATGATTAGTTTAAACAACTTCATGTTTTGGGGTAGAGGCTGCTTGTTCTGGTGGTCTAGTACCTATTGGGAAGTAGGAAGGGATTATGGTAAGTAGGGGGTGTGTTTTCTGTTTCTTCTTTTTGGTTCTGTTAAAGTATTCTATAAGTTGGATCGATGTCAAGTCCTTTAAGGACAAGTTGGTGGCAAGGGGGCCGATATTTGGGTTGATAGTTGCTGTTTAAGGCTTAAGGCAGTCAAATTTGTAAGAGCTTTATGCAGTGTTAGTAAGATGTCTCTCAGTTTTAATGGATTTTCTCTCTAATTTTAAAATATTATTTTGGAATGTGCGGGGTCTCAATGAAAAGGATAAGAGGCTAGCCGTAAGGCAGACTGTTCTGCTGGAAAAACCTGATTTATTATGCTTGCAAGAAACGAAGTTATCCAATGTAAATAGTACTATTGTGATGCAAACATGTGGTAGACGGTTGAGGCAGTTTGAATTTCTTCCAGCATTGGGAACAAGGGGGGGAGTTCTAATTGCTTGGAATGAGAAAAAGCTAACGTATCAAGAGGTTCAACAGGAGCATACAGTGTCACAGTCTCTCTGTAATATGGAAGTGAACTTATTCAGTTGACATCAGTATATGGCCCAACAATTGCAGCAGCAAGAAGGGATTTCTTTCAGGAGATTAAGGACATTAAGCTAGTAGACAGTATGCCATGGTTGATTTGTGGGGACTTCAATGTTACTTTGCTGCAGGAAGATCGAAATAATCTAAATAATGTGAATTGGGGGCAGTCTGTCAAATTTGCAGAGTTGATAATGGAGTTGGAGCTTATTAACTTGCCAATGGCAGGGAAACAATACACATGGTCAAACTCAAGAACAATGGCCAAGTTAGATAGATTTCTTATATCACCAGCTTGGAATAATTCATTTCCTAACTCCAAACAAGCAGCCCTGGCAAACACCTCTTCAGATCATAACTCAGCTGCTCAATCCCAATTTAAAAAGACAGTTTTTTTCAGATTTGAAAATGGCTGGCTACTCTCTGACCAGTTCAAAATGTTTGTCCAAGCTACCTGGCAAAACTTGGGGGTGTCAACCACAGCTCAAAGTTGCATACAAAGTTAACTCACCTGCAGGCAGCTATCAAAGAGTGGACAAATTCAAAAATTAGATGCATTAAATCTCAGTTGATGGTGTTCCGGGACTATCTGGGTTGGATTGGGAAGGTGGAGGAGACAAGAAGTGTCACATAACTGGAGCAATGGGTCAAAGCCACAGTCAAAAGAAGGTTTACTTCCCTCAGTGTCACTGAAGAGGCAATATGGCGTTAGAGAGCTAAAGTGCGGTGGGAACTAAAAGGCGACAGGAATACCAGATACTTTCACTCATTAGCCACTTCTTCCAAAAGAGCGAATACTATCAATGTAGTGGAATTCCAAGGACAAGAATATACCTTGGAGGCCAGTAAAGCAAAAATTTTCTGGGAATTTTATGTTGCACTAATGGGCACGGAATCAGCTGGAATGCTGAATATAAATTGGAATAACCTATATACTCCCAGTAATGACCTGCATTTAATTGCTGAAAGTATAACAATAGATGAGATTCTGGAGGTTATTGGCGAAATACCTGGTAACAAAAGCCCGAAATGCCTGGTAACAAAAGCCCTGGTCCAGATGGGCTTACTGGAGAATTCTTTAAAGAATTCAAAGATGTGGTTGCTCAAGATTTACTTAGAGTCTTCAATGATACTCTAGACAGGAATGTGCCTCTGGAACATCTCAATACTTCTTACATAGTGCTTATTCCAAAGAAAGACGGAGCCAAGAAACCGCAGGACTTCAGACCAATTAGCCTAGTGCATAGTGTGCAGAAGATACTATCTAAGATTCTGGCAAAACGGCTGCAATCGCATATTAGTCAGCTGGTGGAGGAAAGCCAGACTGGATTTGTCAAAGGACGACAAATTACTGAAGGTTTCCTATATGCTCAGCAAGTCATCCAGACGGCAAAGAAAAAACATGTACCAATTGGGCTCTTTAAGGCTGATATACACAAGGCCTTTGACACTGTTAGCTGGGAATTTTTAACAAGGGTAATGACAGGAATGGGATTTCCTATGAAATGGGCAAATTGGATTCTCAGGTGCGTTCTCATGGGCAGTTCACAGATAATTATCAATGGCTGCTTAAGTAAGAGAATCATGCTTAGAAGAGGTGTACGACAAGGCGATCCCTTGTCACCATTACTATTCATATTAGCAATGGATTTCATCCCAAGATGGTTGGATAAGCTGGTTCAAAATGGCACATGGCAATTACCTTTTCAAGGAATAAAACCCTGTCTACTTTATGCGGATGATTCTCTATTTTACTTGAAGCCTGAATTAAGGCAGGTACAAGCTCTGAAGATCCTCTTCATGACATTTCAGCAAATTTCAGGGCTAACCATTAGTATGAAAAAGTCTGAATTGCTGACAACTACAGATAACCTGTCAGTGAATCAACACTTGATTGATATTCTGGGGTGTAAGGAAGGCTCCTTTCCATTCACTTATTTGGGGCTTCCTTTGTCTGACAGGAAGCTTCCAAAGTCAGCGTATATTCCCTTAATTCAAAAGGTGCAGAACAGATTACAAGGGTGGGCTGCAGCCCAGTTGTCAATAACAGGATGACTGGTTTTGATTAATGCAGTATTATCTTCAATACCGACATTTTTCATGTCTGTCTTTAAAATTCCTTAATGGATAATTATAGAGATAGACAAGACGAGAAGAAACTTCTTATGGAAAATGGGACCTCTACAGGAGAAAGGTATGGTATTGGCAAATTGGGAGGCAGTACGTAAACCAAAATCACGGGGTGGACTTGGTATCATGGACTTACAGGTTTTTAATGATACCCTCTAGCTAAATGGTACTGGTTCTGGGTAACTCTATAAATGAGGTTATGGAAGTCACTGCTCCTGTCGCTATTTGAAATTGATAGACCAAGTGCTCTTCCGGACTGCAAATTCTTCACACAAAATCTGAAATGGGTTCAAAATTTCTGTGATTGCTTCATAACAAGAATCTTAGGTGATGGAGCAACAGTTCAGTTTTGGAAACACAACTGGGGTCAAGGGTTGCTGTACTCAACTTTCAATGTATTATACAATGAGGCAATAGATCAGAACATTCCATATCAGGATGCTCTTCAATTAAGTTCTAGGGATATCAGACAAATGTTTCATAATGGAACTTCGGATGACCTTGAAAAGGAACTGGCTGAATTGCAAATCCTGCTGCAAAGGCAAACTGCGAGCAGTAATGACCAAGACGATGGAAGATGGAATTTGAACGCTTTGGGGATTTTCTCTGTGTGCTCAGCTTATCAAGGTCTCAAAAATAAACCTATGATAACCTCCTATGTACACAGAATATGGAAATTAAAGGTACCACCAAGAATTCAGATATTCGGATGGTTGGTTTACCACAAGAAAATCCTAACAGCTGAGAACCTGCAGAGAAGAGGCTGGATCATGCCTAGCATGTGTGTAATGTGCAGATCGAGTTGTGAATCGGTCCTACATTTGTTCACTGAATGCCACATTGTACTAGATCTATATGAAAAGGTAACCTTAAAGTTTGGTCTGATGGCTAGGAATTGGAAGGAAATTTTAAGAAGGGAAGGGGCACACAAATGGATAGCTAAAAAAGGAGAAGATAAGAAGATAAGAGCTATTCTTCTTTTGACCATGTTCATCTGTTGGATAGAGAGGTGTTCAAGAATTTTTAGAGATGAGAATAAGATACTCTCTGAATTAGTATCAGAAGTACAAGATCAGTGGAACAACTTACATGAGAAGAAGCCTTTTCCAGCTTCGCTTTCCTAGTTACTGTCTCTCTTCTTTTTAGTTCCTTTTCTAATTTTAGTCCTTTCGTTTTCCTTTTTCTGTTTTTTCTTTTTGTATTTTTAAAATCTTGATTAATTCAACCTGGTTGAATTGCTCTTCAAAATTGTAAGATGGCTCCCTTTTGGAGCCTGTCATTAATAAAGCAAATAAGGCCTAGAGTCTTATTTTTCCTAAAAATAAAATTTTCTGGATCAACTTCTGTCAATTCATGAAACAGCGATCGATCAATATCTTTTACAGATAAAATAACCCTGTAGCAAGTTATAAATACCTCAAATTTAATTATTGAATGATACTAATAAATTATGAATATATTACAGATTATGTGGTGGGATTATCGGTGGCAATACTGCTCATCTTGTTCCTGTTTCAAAGATTCGGCACAAACAAAGTGAGCTTTACTTTCTCCCCCATCACCATCATATAGTTCGGGATGATAGCAGTTATAGGAATCTACAACATCATTAGGTTTTACCCTCCCGTATTCAAGGCCGTCTCACCTTATTACATCTACTATTTCTTTCAAAGTCAAAAGGCCAAGGGTTGGTACCTACTTGGTGCCATTGCTCTTTGCATCACTAGTACGTACATATCTTAATTATTCCCACAGAACATTACTGTTGCATAATCAAATGACAGAACATGACTTTTAAACAGGTGCGGAAGCAATGTTCGCTGATTTAGGGCACTTTAACAGGGGTTCAATTCAGGTAACAAATAGGTTTTACAAAAATTGCAATAATTAACTTAATTCAAACAACAACAAAAGTAATTCTATATATGTTTGCAGTTAGCTTTCTCAGCTGCAGTATATCCCTCACTAATCATAGCATATGCCGGTCAAGCAGCATTCCTGATAAAAAAACCCCGGTGACTTCTCCACAGCTTTCTACAGCTCAGTCCCACATGCTCTTTTCTGGCCCATGTTTGCTGTAGCAACGCTTGCTGCTATAGTTGCTAGCCAGGCTCTAATATCGACAAGTTTCTCTATCATACGACAATCCATAGCACTTGATTGTTTTCCAAGGGTGACTATGGTTCATACCTCAGCAGATCATGAGGGCCAGGTGTACTCGCCCGAGATCAACTATTTTTTGATGATTTCTTATATCTTGATCACTATCGGGTTCAAAGGCGGTGCCGAGATTGGAAATGCATATGGTTAGCTTATATATATAATTCCTTTCCTTTAAACATCCATCACAGTTCATGTATGATTCCTTTCTTGGAAACTAATATTAAGTGCTTACCCCCTTATTGAATATATATATGAAGGCGTGGCGGTGATATGGGTGATGCTGATCACCTCCTTTCTCATGATGGTGGTGATGATTGTCGTGTGGGAATCCAACGTCCCTCTCACCTTGCTCTTCTTCTTGGTATATTTTATTATAGAAGGGGTATATATGACATCTCTGCTCACAAAGCTTCTTAAAGGTGGCTGGGTCCCGTTTGCCATTACTGCAGTGTTCCTCGTGATCACACTCTCATGGACATATGGCCGAAGAAAGAAGGAACAATATGAGGCTGATAAAAGGATGGATCGAAAGGAGTTTGATCAGTTGATGGCACATAGCTTGCGTATGCCTGGAGTGTGCTTCTTCTGCACTGACCTCATCAACGGTAATTAAGTATCCTCACATTTTATCACATGTATGTTTGTCAAGTAGCTAGCTAAGCTAACGTACTCATTGATCCAAATTGTATAAATATATTTGTACGTAGGTGTTCCTCCGATCGTACGACACTACAGTCAACTTATCGGCAGTCTTCGAAATGTGACTGTGTTTGTGACGGTGAGAACACTGCCAGTCCGAAATGTCCTACCAAATGAGCGCTTGCTTGTCGGTAAAATAGGACCAAGAGGTGTTTATCGGTGCTTGGTGCAATTCGGGTACATGGATAGCCATACCATGGTAGGAGATGAGTATGCCAGATCTGTGGTTGCTGCGCTGAGAGAGACAACAGATGATCAAGAGGAGATTCAGGTTCTTGAGTCGGTTTTGAATGACGGTGTCGTATTTGTAACGGGTCGGACTATACTTAGAATGAGCGATCACCATGGTTGGTTCAAGAACTTTGTGATTGACAACCTTTACCGCTTTCTCCAGAAAAATTTCAGATCAAATGTCGCTACTCTGAAGATCCCAACAGAAAAGCAATTACAAGTTGGGATGCTTTACCAGCTATAAATAAAGAAATTAATTAAGAGCCATAATCAATAGATTAACAATATATATAGATCGAATTCCCACATTAATTACATAAGTCTAATGAAGAAGAAGAAAATTGTATCTAAATATTAATTAATTATATGCATGGTTGCCTTATTGACAAAAAACTTTTGCTAATGTAAATTAATTAGCTAGCTAGTATTCATTTGGGAGAATTGTTGGTATGAATTTGAAAAACATATATAGCATTGCTGGCGGATGATGTTTTGTTTTAATTTGTAAATAAGTAAATTAATAAATTAACGATGTATCTGATCTGATCTGATGTGATGGTTGTCATAATTTCATAGTTCATTGTGCCTTCACTTCTCATGAAAGAATATGGAATATGGTAATCATACTGATACGTCCTATCTCGGAGAGAGTAGGCAATATGTGAGAAAAATAATTGGGTTGGACTAGTCCTGCCTCGAGGTGGCAGGCCGAGGTTGGTGAAGTCGGTTCCCGAAGTGGGAATGGTTGTGGTTATGAGATATTCGGATTTAGCCTGTATGATATCTCGCTTTAGGTAGGCAAAAGTTCATCCCCTGTTCAATGGGGTGTCTTGCCTTAAATATGTCATCCCTAACTGTCATTTCGCGTTGTCAGAGCGGTTAGGGGAGATCGCATAGTAACAGTTACGCCCGCATGGAGGCGGTTATTCTCGCATAAGGGCGGTGATGTCTGCATAGTTTGGCAGTCACTAAACCGCACCCACCCTGTACAGACGCGAGGGTGGTGACTGTAAGTCAGGTCCGGGCTGGACTCATGTTGGACGAGGCCTTATGGGGCCTTACTGGGCTTAGTTGCTAACGTATCTCGGCCTTATCATGATCCGTGAGGGATCCGTAAGGGCCCTTAGAACATGGCCCTATCACATACATTTGCAAAAAATGACTGTTTTGAAATCTCAAATGTCATTAGAATCTAATGGAGGCTGAATTGGTGAATGGATTGCAAGATGAGAACGCAAAGCAAGGCCAAAGCACTGAGATGGGAAAAGAAAATAGTAACTTTTGGGTTAAAGCATAGATGGGCTGAGATGGCCCAAATATTTGTATTGTCGGCCCAAATGTGGTTGCAGCTAGCTAGGCTAGGTAGCTTCTTTCAAGTGACGTCTCGGTCCCACTGTCAGGTTGATCTTTTTCTTTCTCAATTCCCCTAAATTTTCCAATTTGCTATCCTGATCTCCTTCCTCTCCAGGCCTCTCCAATCAATCCATTAATCCATTAAATAAGAGAATCCTGCTTAATGAGCTCCGATCGGAACTCGGAAGAGAGCGCCACTTTTCTTCTCTTACTGTGCTCTTCTCTATTCTCTATTCTCTATCTATAGATGTATGGTAACATATTCTCTTTCCCTTTTTCCTTTAATTGATTGTAATCTCACTTTGCTTTGCTTCTTCAATTGCTTTAATTAATTAATAATCTCAGTTTGGTTCGGTTTGTCCTTGTTTCTTATTAATTTATCTCTGCTATATTATTGATTATAGCTAATTAATTGGTCCTACGCTACAAACTTGTACCAGTAAACTGTTACATCTAGTCTAATTTATGCTCAATCTGTACATCTAGAAACAATTTCAGTAAAAAAAAAAAAGTTATCCTCCCCTCCCCTGAATATTTAACTTCTGAGCTAAAACAATAACTGCTAAAATTACCCTTTATTAACTATGCCCCTTTGGCATATTTATTATATTATCGGGTTTGAATGGAGCAAAATTGGTGGAAACTTGCATAATTGAAATTGTGCTTGTTGCTAAACTAGGGTTGATAGTTGATACAGACTCCTTTTTGTTGTTACAAAATTGGGGTCAATGCACGCTCTTCCATTGGTGTTTATGCCTAAATAAACCTCTAAATTAAGACTATGTTGCATGAACAAGGGTAATTTTAAGGCAACATTATGTTCAATTATTTGCACAACTGAGAACATTTTTTTTCTTCTAGAGAGTCACATTTAAAATTTAGTTACATAGTGTGGGGACTGGGGACATTTTTGATATTTCAATTCAGTATGCAGCTCATGACCCTATATATCTTTTATTAGTAATGTGCTGCACTATTATGCTAACCTGAATAACATTTATTCATGGTCAATATGCTTTTTCTGTTCCTGGATACTTTCTAACGATAACAAATGAATATTTTATTCACATTTTGTGAATATGCTTACTAGTGGATCACAAGAAAAGACAAGTCAAATGTGCTGTTGTACCCTAGGTTTGCTATTATATCAAGGGTTTGTTGTTAAATTACCAAATATGATTTGTCTGGTAAACCAGGCACCATTTTGTGCCATTAGTTAAACTTCTCAAACATCAATGATGAATTATATCATTTTGGTCATTCGCCATATTCTTTCTGCAACCAGTACACAGAGTGATCAGCAACTAATATAGTGCCCGAGCTTCTCTAACAATCAGTTTGAAGTCATTGAGCAATTAATAATGCATTTGGGGACGTTTCTAGTTTGGGAGCTAGCCCTCTAGTTCATTTTTCCTTTTCGTGAAATAATTATAAAAATAATAATAATATACAAAATTGTTGAAGCATTCATGCATCTATTCATTTTTTTAAATCTTATTTGGGAATTTTAGGGGGATGTGTAAATGGAGGAAACACTGAAGTGAGATAACAGACGTAAATTGAAAGAGTAAATGGCAGCAGCAGAAGCAAGGGCAGCGTGGCAGCGTGCTGCAAATCGGTGCTTTGTACAGGAGGATGCAAAGCGGGCCCCTAAACTATGCCCGCAGAATGACACTTGTATGAACCACCACACCGATTCCCATGAAAGTGACAGTGCCAGTGACAGTAACGAGCATCAACAGCAGCAGCTGATCTTGAATATAACTCCCGTGAACTGGAATCCGTATCCCATGAGCATGAGCACTTCCAACCTGCCTGCTGACACCAGGTGGTGGCTTCAGCTCCATCCCACTTTTGCTTACCAGAAGGAATTCCTTCTTTATGAACCCAAAAACTATGTGCCTGCCTCGGCCCCACATACTGATGCCATATCTCCACCCCCAGACTTTGACTTTGACTTTGACCAGGCACCCAAACCCAAGACCATGTCTTTTGTAAAGCATGCGGTTGAAGACATGAAGCTGAGGTATGATCATGTGAAATCATCATCATGTGAGGCTGAGAAGGAGGACCCTTTGATGCCGAAGAAGAAGAGAGAGTTATGGTGGAGGGTTGCAGATGGAGAGGAACTGGCTTCAATGGTGGCTCAGAAGGCAGCACAACAGCATGTAGAGAATTGCGACTTACCAAGGCCCACCCAAACTTTATCCTGTTCCTATTCCTATTCCTCTACTACTACTACTACTAGTAGTGATCTGCTGTATTCTGACCCATCATCTATCAAGGAAACAATGACAGCTGTCAACAGGGAGGAGCTGCTGGAGGCACTGTGCCATTCGCAAACACGTGCGCGGGAGGCAGAAATAGCAGCGAAGAAAGCGCTTAGTGAGAAGGAAGACATCATGAAGCTGCTGTTCAAACAGGCATCACATCTTTTTGCATGCAAACAGTGGCTAAAGGTGCTGCAGCTTGAGAACCTCTGCCTTCAGCTCAGGAGCAGGGACAACAAAAGGGGCAACAGCAAAAGCAACAGCAAGAGCATCTGTAGATATGTTGTTGTTTTCGCTGTGGGTTGGGGTCTTGCCGGTGCTGGAGTACTCTTGGGTTGGAGCCTTGGCTGGTTGCTTCCAAAGTTGTAGTAGGCAGTAAGTAGTCCTTTTGATTAGTTGCGGGCTGCTCAACTGCGACTTTGTATATATCCATTGTACATATCGATCCAGATTGTATATATTTTGTATTTTATGGTGTTGTATGTATACATGGGACGGAGATTGATTTGATGGTAACTTTTTGCCTCTATCGATTATATATGCTGTAATCTATCTGGAGCACCACCTAACAAAGAATTGCGGGATCATGGTGAAACCAAAGAAATAGAAAACCTAAAAGAAAAATTGATGTGAATTTGTCAATCGGGTTTCCAGGATCTTGTTTAAGGGCTTCTGTGATTATGTGGTGAACAATCCTATTATGCCTCCCTCTTCTCTGTAGCTTGTTCTACTTGCGCACATAAGGTGTTTGATAAAATTCCTCATAGAGTATCATGTGGTGTTTTGGTTATAATGCTTCAGTGTCTGAACCATCTTCCTACTCTCTTCTCCCCTACATCTAATACGGTGCCTCATGCACCTAATCATGATCGAACCGGCCGTGGTCAACTTGCTTTATTTCAACTTGTAAATTGATGATTTGTTTCTATAGTTGTCTGGCGTAGGTTCTGTTCTGTAATGGTGAGAATTGTTGCTAAGCGTATTTTTGCTTGCTTCTTACTCAAAATATAAACTAAATGTACGAATTGGCAGATCATGTGGATTTTTACTAGCCATATAAAAACATTCATATGCAAATCAAATTTAAAGTGTTTCTTGTGATTCTTTTTCTTTTAATTTGCTATTTCCATGCGTAACTCTTTATTTTATTAATGTATATAGAGATTCTAACGCACAAACAATACAATGTTGATGTAATTTTTGACTAAGAATAAATCACTCAGTAAGCAACTTGTATAATATTTAGAAAAATTTGTCAATTTTTATGACTGTAAACTTGAAAAGATTTTGAATTAATCAAAAACACCGATAAAAGTAACTTAAAGTGATGTTAGTGCATATTCAACCACTACAAAAAGAAAAAAAAAGAAAAAAGAAAAAAAGAAAACAAACAGCCCCTCAATATTCTTCAAATTTCTTCCCTATTCTAAATGAAATCCAATGCTGCAATTATTTCTCCAATCGTTCTTTTCAACTCTTGTAGACAAAACATTCAAATCTAAAGACCCAAGAAGCAACCCAATAATAAAATCCCAACTTTCTCCATGCCCAAAGATCAGCTACAAGGAAACAAAAGATAATAGTGCCTAAAATGAAGGTCCTGTGCTCTCTTAAAAATTTGTCTAACAAGGGATAAATGAATTTGCTTTTGGGTCCACCTCCTTGATTGACCATGCCGTGTACCACTCCACCGTGACCGGTACCATGTTCAGTTCTTGAACAAGTCTTTTGTCAAAATCTGGCATGTGACCGGTACCATACAATATGACAATAGACGTTTTACCTTCGGCAATTGTCTTCTTTAGCACCTCCATCACAAATTTTTTTCTCTCCCTGATTACTACTGCTTTTCTGGTAAAATCAGAATCGCCTTCATAATCGGCACTATATCTACAAGATTTTTAAGAGAATTATTTGAAAGTGTTGGTTCATACTTACCTACAGTTAGGGGTGTTAACGGGTTGGGTGGAGGCATTTTCATACTCTTATCCGTTAAGTTAACAAAACAAAAAACTTTACTCTTATCCATACCCGATAAGGTAACTAAAAAAAAAACTTAACCACCCGTCTTATCGAATACCATACGGATCAGGTAAATAGATAAAAGAGTGCCGCTGAACACACACACACACACACACACATATATGGGCCATGAATAAAACTATATCATATAATGCATTACCCCCATATAAATATATATCTATATATATAATTTTTATTTTTAATAATTTCCATTTAGAATAACGGGTACGAAATTGTCTTTACCTATACCCATACCCATACCCGTTATATTAACAAATTTCTTTTTTACCCCTACCCGTACCTATCTTATCGAATACGATATGGGACAGGTAAACAGATAAAAGTGCACAATTGAGGCTATATATGAAAAAAGAAGAATAATATCATATCAATCCTCACTTGTTTACCGCTTCGGTCGCTGTAGAGAACTTAGGATTCGGAATCTCGACATAGTGTAGAATCCCTAATTTGAATATCTCTTCTAGTTTGTCGATGTCATGGGCATTTGGACCATTTCGCGAGCAAGTGAGGTATGTGATAAAGTGGCACCAATGCCGGCAGTGGAAACCACGTCCACAAGGATTCATGCAGATGAAGTTTGCATGAATCTTAACGCAAATCGGATGCTATCCAGTTCATGATTTAATGGGATGCTAGATTATCAGAACAACCTATTGAACTGATGGTACAACGGCTGCAGTTACTGTTATTAATTGAAATGCCTAAGAAAACCCTTAAGTACTAAACTACAATTCTTCAGTTCCATAAAAAAAAGTCTAAAACAAAAAATTTGGAACCCCTAAAGTAACTCAAATTTTGAGTTCAAATCCGGACTGTCTGATCAGAATCCGAGCCAATCCGGTCCGAGGTGGAATGCACAGGGCCCCTTTAATATTCGTGCCAGAGCAGATTGGACAGTCCGGATCCAAACTCAAAATTTGAGTTACTTTAGGGGATCCAAATTCCCCTCTCCCAACTAAACCCTAAACACAGAGACAAAAATACAATCAATGGTATCATTGTCAGATTGAGGGTTCCTTATAATTGCAGTGAGGATAAAGAATAAAAATTAAAAAGAATAAGAATTAATTACACCTTCTGAGGTTGATTTGGAGTGATCAAATCAGACTGGTGATGACCTGGCAGGATTTCAGTTAATTTATACGCAGAATAGTAAGAGACTTGTACCAGTGGTATCCACCACTTACGCCGAATTACTTCCATCTTTTCACCTATGAATTTTATCTTTTTTTTTTAGTTTTTTTTTGTTGGAGGGCAAAGTAATCAAGCAACAAATAACAAAAAATAAAAGAGATAATAATAGTGAGTTAAAAATAATGATAATAGTAAAAAAAAAAAATAGATGTATACAGCTTTTATCCAAAATTCACAGCACCATGGCTTACATTCAAATTTGTTGTTAATTAAGGTATTTTTTCATATAATTTTAGGAAAATAAATTTAATGGGAGGTTTCTCTAATTCAAGAGCTGACCACTGTTGAAATTTTAAACCCCTAAATTTGTTGAAATTTTAAAACCCTCAACCCTAAACTCAGTGAACAAACTAATTGGTGCAAAATGAGCTTGTCTTAATTTATTAATTAATTATAATATTACACCTAATGCCACTTACATTGAAGATTTTCCATACTAAAATAATATAATGCTTGTTTGTATACCAGGCATATTAAGAACTAAAATAAGACTTACATTATCTCAACAAAAAGAGCACTGAATGATTTCACATTTCATCAACCTGCCATAAACCCAATTTAGGGTTTTCAAATATCAACAAATTGCTGAGAGAGATAGAGGGGGAGAGGGATACAGATCAACATAGAGAGAGGTGCGATTGAAGGGAAGTAGAGAGAGAGAGAGAGAGAGAGAGAGAGAAGGGAAAGGGGGAAAGGACTGCCTGTTACTCTTTTTGGGCCAATTTCACATAGACCCCTCAAAAAATTTAAAATTACATATCCCAATTGAATGTTCATAATATCATATTTACCCTTCCACAATTTCAAAAACTAACAAATTTACCCATTTTATTGCCTTTTATATAATACTCATTTTAAATTTATAAAATATCCATTTCACAATTTATTAAAAAAAATATAAATATGTAGCATGTTTAAGAAAATGTTTGATTGGTCGGTATCCGAGGGCAAATAATTAATTTCTCTACTTTTGACACATGCATAAGCATATGCTTAAATGTTAGTGTGTATACGTCAGAAGTAAATAAATAAATCATTTGTTCTTGAAATCGACTTATTATAAGACTATTAATTTTTTACAGAGATTACATTTTTTTAATAAAGAGTAAAATGAATATTTTATAAATTTAAAATAAGTTTCAATAGAAAATGTAACAAAATGGATAAATTTGTGGGTTTTTCAAATTTAGAAGGATAAATATGATATTACGAATTTTAAGATGATGTAATTTTGTATTTTTTTTTTGGAAAGTGTAACAGATAACGTACGAACCCGTTAAATTCTCTGAGCGCCTAACAGATAACGCACCCGTTAAATTCTTTCTGTTCCGAAAATTTTGAATCTGATAGTGCCGAACTATATTTTATAATATAAAAATAATTTGAGTAATGGTAAGAAGTTAAGTCATTCAAATATTTAATATTCATAAAGAGATTCTATCTGAATTTCGAACTTGTAACTTTCTATATGAAAAACATTATCTTTGCCACTCGATTAAAAATTGATTCTTATAATATAAAATGATATAAAATGATTATATTGTAATATCATCTATTCTATCATTTTAAATATTAATTTTAGGGTAGTGTTATTTTTTCTTTTGAGTAAAAGTTGGAGGTCAAGCCATCCAACTACTTAATATCTACAAATGATTGCTCTTTCCGGATTTCGAACTTGCGACCTCCCATATAGCGAGCATTGTCTTTGCAATTAGACCAAAGATTGATTCTTATGGCAATGTTATGTAATTTAAGTGACAAAAATAATTGTTAACAATCTGGAACCACCAGATCTCGACACGTACGTACTAAGAGGATTTTTTTTTTTTTTTTTTCGTTTAGAATAACAATATCAAATATAATTCTCTTTTTTTCTTTGATGATTGAAGTCTGAAGTTGAATTATCAAAACCGTGGTAAGCTCTTTTAATGCCTGACAATTTTTTGGTATATATGTCATATATTGAAGTTGCAAGAATAATTTTACACTTATAATTATTCATCTTCATTCATATATTGTCAGTCCATTTCATCTTGTTAAATTGTGTCACTGGCAATTTTAAACCACCAAAACTTGACACGTTAATTAAGTTGATTTCTTATTTGTTTGGATGAATAAAGTTCAAAATGACTATTTTGTTTTCTTTATCTTTGTTTTGTTAATGATTGAAGAGCTAGGCATTATCTCATAAGACAAAAGTGGATATTTTTTTTTTAAGTATGAATTGTAAACCTCCATTACTATCATTTTGATGAGATATATATCTTTGTTTTGACATCAGAACTTTTGTAATCATTTTCATTTTTCTTGTGACTTTTTTGTAATCCTAATATTTGTAATGATAATTAGAAAGCTCAGGCACTGGCTTTTATGGTCTTAATGTTCTTAATTTTACATTCTTTATCAACTCATTAATTACTAGCACATATAAAGAACAAGGAAAAATGAAAATATGAAAGACAGCATTTTAATTTTGAATAGTAAAAAAAAACTTGGCATATATATCGTCACATACACTAGTGGAAAAACACACATCAGGGTCGGTTAAAAACGCACATCAGGAACGGACCACAGGGCGACACTGACCCAGCTGTTACAGATAGTTGGACTAATCAGTGTCAGTTAAACAACCGATACTAATATCCCACAATCAGGATCGGTCACCACTAGCCGATACTAAATCCCTCAATCTGGAACGGTTCTTTATAAACAGGCGATACAGATTATTGTAATCTAGGACGGACCTTTTATACAACCGATACTAATATTCAACAATCAAGAACGGTCCTTTTAATCAGGCGATACAGATTCTTGTAATCTAGGGCGGTTGTTTATTAAAATTAAGGCGATACAGATTATTGTAATCAGGAACGGTTTCTATTAGCCGATACTAAATCTCTTTAAATGTTTATATTGTGCGATACTCAATCAGGAACGGTTCTTATTAAAAGGCGATACAGATTTTAATCTGGAACTGTTAATTAAGAAAGCGGATACTAAATCTCTTTAACTAGAACGGTTGTAGTAGACAGGCGTTCCTAATTGTGTGAATCAAGATCAGGTTTTGTAATAACCGTTCCTGATTGTGTGAATTTATTTTAAAAAAATATTTTTTATATTTTGGCCGGCTATCATATTTTTGCCGGCCTATATGCAAGGCATAAATTGCAGTTTTCACATTAGACATAAATTAAAACCAGAAAGCATTAAACATAAAAATTATTACAAATCAACACACATGTATTACAGTTTTCACATCCTAAATTAAAACATGTTGTTCACACCCTAAATTTTTAACAAAAAAAACATACTAAATTGATTTACTTTTTTCATCTAATACTTCCTTCAAGAAAAATTTACCCCACACTGTGCGAATGTTGTCGATGCTTGTTGCGTTATAACTAACGGGGAAATCCTGCATTTTTTAGAGCATATAAGAGCACGATTAATTACATATTTTTGAAGCAACTATGCATACCTTTGGAAAGACAATATGTATATATATATACCTTCAAGTTTGGAAAAATATCGAGGAAACGATTTATTATGTCATGCACGAACAACATGACATAATATCCACATTCCCAACCATCGCGTTGTTGTGGGCACTATATTAAACAACAAGATATATAGTTTATTTGAATAGACAAATATATAGTTAGAAAGAATCATGATATGGTCCATTTCCCAAAAGTAAAAGAAAGAATCTGTAGCTATCTATTCATTACATGGTCCAGTTGTCAGATAAAAGCTTCATGATATGGTGCATATGTACTCACCAAAGAATCTACATGCATTCACTAATTAATTATCAATTTGTGCTGAATTGATTGTGAGAAATGAGAACATGGGTCCCTAAATCAATCAACATTTGTACACTATATTAACAAGAGAATCTAACTTAGATTTGGGCATTGAACTTTTGCGAGATATTACCTAATATATTTATTGATTATTAATCAACAGTAATAACTTATCCTTTAAAAAGGTTGAGATTTCTTGAGTTCTGACATCAACTGTCTTCCGATATAATTTCTAAGAACCAAAAATTCGATAGATGCATGCATGTGCAATTCGAATAACTTATCCTTTAAAAAGGCAAAAGACAGGGGCGCTCCAATCTGAGAAACCTTTTTACTAGTTCTTCTACTGGTATAGCTAGCGAATGCGTTATTAAGGGTACAGATACAATATCATCCTTTGTAAAAAGACAAGTCTGCTTTTAATTCCTGAACTATATATATCTCCTCATATAGATATATATATTATGCAAGTGCAGCCCATTTTCGCTGTCTCTGCATACTGGTACCTGGCCTTGATCATTTGGTACTAATTAAAAGTTCAATTGAACCTTGGTGCTACCTAATCTGGTTCATGTATTACTAAAAGGAATAATCATGAGGCCTCTGAAAAGGCATCCAAATTAAAAGTTTGAAGCACAATTTCGCATAAAGTTCTTCTTTAACTATATACAAAGAGGGAAAACAATTCTCGGGTAAGCTAGCTTCTTATTTAACTAGAAAGAGGTAAAAGCATATTAGACACTTTGGGGTAGATGAGCACGGATCATGTGTTATCAGGACAGGATAAATTTACATATACAAATGAAATGAGACAGCGGCACATCGAGTTACCCGCTGCGGAGGTGGAGAGTGGCGGAGAGGGATGGAGTGACAGGGAGAAGAGAGGTTAATGAGATCGCCATTGATCAGGTTTCAATAAAACAAGATCGACTAAAGAGGAGACAAGAGTTGGGAGACATTTAGTACTCTCTTTGTAAAGGACAAATTGACTTGTATAATTTTACATATATATCTTTTTGTGGGCATAAATTCACATAACCAGATTTTATTTAAATACAAGGACTTGTATAATTTTAAATAAACATAGTTAGTCAACCAAATCATATACAGTTATACAGAATAAGGTTTAGATGGATAAGGGTTAGATTTGGAGGAAGAGTGAAAGTAACCCTCAGATAATTAATCTCTAGTGCCTTGTGTTAGTTAGTGTGCATGGGTAATTAATTAAGGGGGGTGTGTGTGTGTCTGTGTGTGTGTGTATGTGTATATGTATATGTATATGTATAAATTTGTCAGCAAATTAATGTGTACAAGGACTCATATATATATTATCTTTTAGCATAACTTTTGTGAACTTGAAATGTCTTTTAATAATATTAGTTTATTTATATTCCTGGTTTCTTCTCCTAGCTAGCTAGCCTTTCTTTTTACTAAACAAAACAACCTAAAACTGGAAATTCAAGCACCATATAACGGTGTGCACCCTTAGGACATACACACCAAATTACAAAATTAAAAAGAAACAAAGTAATGGATAAATTATTTCTAGTTAATGTATTAATAGAAGACCTTCAATAATTAGACAGAAGATATTTGATTTAATTGAAATTTACCTTCTCTAGTTGTTTAATTTGCTTTAACATAATTAGCGACGGGTACAACAATTGATATGGATGAAAGCAGTGTTTTTGTATAATATAATTATAATTATGTTGTATTTCACATCATACTTGTAAAAAATTATTTAACAATTAAGGCTTGTTTATTTGACATCATACAAAATTTAAAGCAATCTAGGTCTTTACTAAACAAGAAAAAAATCTAAATATCAATATTACCTTGCAATATGTAACCTTCAAATTAGCGCTTTTTCCCGGACCTCCAATACACCTATCCATTCGGTAGGGGCTGTTAAAATATGAATACATTGAACAATCAGAAAACAATTATGATATTTAAGCATGATTACAACATTCAAGTTTGAAAAACTTACTCCGCAAGTGCATCGATGATCTTCAACTTTTTTTGATGTTTCTTATTGGACTCGAACACGTACAACATGCTCTCACTTGCCATAAGCACAACCAATACCCAATGATCCCTGCATGTTAGGTACAACATGTTATATTTTTTAATTTCTATGAAATGAAATAAATTGAAATAAATTAGGATATATGAACTAACTCCTGATGATACGGTATAAATATCATTTTCTTGTTCCGATTTTCTTTCAATGCTTTCCTTATGTATTTATCGGCATATTCTCGGCCGTGATCATCATCTTTCAAGTTTATGTAACATGTTTTTGCAGGGTCCATAAAACCAACACTACAAGTAGGAAATTCCTCCTTGTAATATTTGTGCGCATACCTGCAAATAATGGCAGAAATGTTGTCATTACTATAAAATCAGAATTAAAAGAACTTAATTTTGGCATTATATATTAACTCACATCATGAAGATCTGGATAATTGGTCCAGTAAGCCACGTCTTTGGTGTAATCAAATCCCTCAAATCATCTGCATGAACGGTTATGAAGTCATCGCTATGGAAAAGGTCAAGTGGAGTATCAATCTGAAATTCATTGTTGTCTTTCTTCAAAAACTGATCACGCAAATGCTTGAAAATTGGACCCAGCTTGTCAAAATTGAGACCATCAAACTCCTTGTATTGCTTTGGTGCAAACGCATCACTACGAACTGAGTTCCCACTTGTAGGAACTTGTAACTCTTTGCGTGGTTCCTGCAATTGGTCCAATGAAAAGTCAACGCATGACTACTAGTTAAGAAATTATTTCAAGAGGATGATGATACATGGTTTACTGATTGCAATCAAAAGGTTATAAAACTTGGTTCTGACATTCAGAATTATATCTAAGTTGGAAATCTGTAATAAATGGAGCTGAATAGTGACAGAATCTGTTGAAGAGCTGGTTTTGTATAGGTTATAAATTATTGCGGTATTGCGTATAGTTTTGGTTGTAAAACTTAAAAAAGGTTAATATAAACAACTAACATAAGGGAAGAAATATTGATATCAGCAAACAAGGTACTTTAGGAAAATTGAAATAGTGACTAATGAACTGTTTGCTCTGCTAATGTACACTAGATGCCAAAACAGAGAATCATAAGGCCACATGGCCCACATACGCATAACATACTAAAGTCACTTCAAAGAAACTCCACAATCATTAACCCACCTTCTGATGCTTTTAAAAAACTAGGTACAAACTATTCAGTGGCTTGTGCAATTATATAAAACTAATGAAAAAATAAAAAGAGGATTCCTGACACATATTTTTTTAATAAGGAAAATATAAGTAAACAACATGAGGTGATTAATTATCCAAAACCCCATGGATCTGACTGAAATGTCACTTTCCATTAAAAGTAGTGTAGCCGTCTTAAAGGGGCCGGAATCTTGTAATGATAAAAAATTATCCCATGTCCCAATCAACAGTAAAAACAAAGAATTCTTCTATATAAAAATACATGCAAAAGTGCAGAGGCTACAATTACTAAAAGGCATACAAGCAAAATAATGTAGAAACAAAACAAGGCCTAATAAACAACATTTAGAGGCACATAACATAACCAAGCATTTAAATTAGAGAGAAACAACAAATAATTGAAACCAACCAGAAAGTAGGGAATCCCAACTACAGTCTTAGACAAAATACTTCTTTAGTTGCATAAAAAGGTAAAACAATTAACTATTTCTACAAGAAATTGGAATATTTTTCTCCAGAAATTCGTACACAGTAAAATGAGAGATGTTCACTTCAAAAAGGGGTTGAAAGTTCTAATTGGAACTCAGAAAAATAATGTAATAATATCTATATCAAACTTTTGTTATAGTTTTAACACATAAATTCTTATCAAACTTACATTCTAATATATAAGAATTTTTTTTTTTTTTTAACCTTATAGTGGTATGCTAAAGGTTCTCAAAATGGGGCAGTTCTGATATAACCAGAAAAAGCACAAACAAACATGAAACTGATGCCACCGAACTAATTTAAAAATCTGAAACACTACCATGAAAAAAACCAACTTCAACCCTCAACCTAAGCTCTAAGTTGACCAAGTCTTATTAGCTAATACTACTAAACCTGATGTACTACTTCAACAGGAAAAAAAAAAAGAGCTGATGAAACCTCAACTATTCACCACCAGAACCTAATATGATCATCCAACTATTTGCCAATTTTTATATTTCATGCACAGGTGAATACATACTTTTGAGTAATTTGTAATTTAATTTTTTTTACCTCATCTAAAGATATCAAATCTTTAGGCCATGCCGTGAAACTAGAGCGGGCTGAGCAAAGAGTTTCCACCTCGCCATTTGGTACGGGTACAGGGGTATCATCTTCACCAGCAACATAATCATCCACCATTACTCTTGCATGGCCGGCCGGCATAAGTCTACCGTGAAAAGATGTGCCTTGTAGTGATGGATTTATCGTCCCTACGCCCACTTGAATCTTCTTCCCTTCTCGGACCAAATAGAGTTTGCATCTGCATTCTTCCTTTGATGACAAATAAATAAACTAAGTCATGTAGTGGTATTCTTCTTGTTGTTCACATGAAATAATAGGTATTTGTATTACCTCAATCGAATCGAGAACGTGTAGTGGTTGGACTGATTGGCAGCTGCTCGTGCCGACTCTTGGGCTACCTATATCCATGTCCATTTTCTGTTGGCCCATCAACATGGCCATTTGCTTCATGAGAGCCTCTTGCTGCTCGTAAAAAGGTTTCATTCTCTCCTCTACCTTCTCCTCTAACTTCTCATCTACCTCTATCTTTACTCTCTCATCTACCTCTCTCTGTATTCTATGTTGAATAAAGTCCTCATACTCCGAAGAAGTGTGTCTCTTTCTTTTTCCGCAAGATTCATAAGTTTTTTTTATACCCACACGAGATCCAATACCTCTCACCCTCCCAGAATGTTCTCGATTTGGTAGAGAATTGCCTAGAATATCGTCGTATCGGTCGATGGTCATCATGCCTGAGTCGAAAGCCTTTTCTTGTTCGTCCTGATATAATAAAGCCAACAACAATGGGTTATATAACATATTAAATTCAAATTGAATTTAAACTTAAGACAATTTCAAAAATGTACTATATATCCTCACAATTATCTCGATCATTGCTTTTGTTTCCGGGTTCGGATAGACATCATCCCCATTTACCACCTTGTGCCTTCCGAGTTTCCATGGGACATGCCTATGTTGAATCGACATATCAACAAGCTGGTCTTGTGACAACTCACTAGTTGACCCTTGAGATGACAAATCACTACTTGACCCTTCCTTTGAAGCAATCTCTGCAAAAGCTTCTTTAAGTCTCTTCTGGAATTTCTCACCACTGTAACCTCTGGATCCCAAGAAATGCGGGTACATGTTTTTCTCTTGATTCGCCTTCCCTATTTTACTTAGTTCCTACAAGTGTAGCAAGAAAACAATTTGCCTTAAGAAAACCAAAGGAATTTGTTTGGTGAAATTACCACTCAACTCTGCTAGAGGGAAAAAAAAACATGTATCTGTTTGGTGAAATTACTAGTTTGCTGTCCAAAAGTTTGAAATTTTCATAGTTACCTCTAATTCATTTTTATAGCCTCTGAATTACTTGAAAGAAGCCCATCAAAGTAAATACCTTTAGCTCACCTGTATATTGGATGAAACGCAAATACAGGGACGCTGTAAACCGACTTGTTAATTTGACAGAGACAACAGTTGCATCTGGTGATGATGAAGGATGTATTAAGGTATGAAATATGAAAACTCTTTCTGACAAGTGTTCTACATTTTTTGTGGTGCTCATTAAGTAAAAAAGAGTGGCGAGGTAGTTGCCATTAAGGAAAAAAAATACCTCGAATTCATCCGATGCATGGTACTTGACAAATATGTCCCAATCTTCCTGTGTAATCGCGGTATACAAACTGAAGGGCGTCTTATCCTCCTTCATAAACTTGTTGTACAATTCATGCCTGAACTTCCTAAATGCTACAGCCATGCGCATGTACACATCCTTCTTCATGACTTCGTTGTCAGGTAACTTCCAGGCCAACTGCGAAATAAAGCACATCAAGTTTTGAAGTTAGCCAATATAAAATGAAGCTGCTGAATTTGGTTTCATGTTATTTACCTTCATTTCATGCCAAATCTTTTTCTTAACATCATCTGGTACTTCAGACCAATCCTTGTAGCGTACTGAAACTTGGGCTCTCACTAAAATCCCAAGTTGCGTCGGAAAACTTGTTGTTTCTTCGTTTATAATAACCCTCCCAAGTTTATCAAATTGAACCTCCTTGTTGGACTTATTAACCACACGGTTAATTTTTGTAGGACCTCTTCCCGGTTTCTTCGTCTTCGCCGGCTCACTACCATCACCACCACTGGACATGACTAGAACTGAAAACAAAAATTTGGGACCATAAAAAGTTATCCAGTATACAAGTTTTGTTCCTTCAGTTTAGTTCAAGTATGCATGATATATATATATATGATATGGTCAGGTCAATCATAGAATATACAAGTTTTGTTCCTTCAGTTTAGATCAAGTATGCATGATATATATATATATATATATATATGTACAAGTTCAGCCATCACAGAATATACAAGTTTTTGGATTGGCAACCAAGTTTAGTTAAATCAAAATGCAACTGCTGTACTTATATAAATTAAACTGGCAAATGCAAGCCAGAGAGTATTATTTCTAAACAGAATCCCGACAAGTATTATTTCTGAAAGTTCCAAAACTGGATAACTTTTTATGGTCCCATCTTTTGAACTCGAAACACTAGTGGTATGAAAACCAAAACAGGTACTGCTGGCCAGCAGCACTTAAAAAAATGATTAAAAAAAAAAGCAAATTTATCATGAAAACAAATTTAGTCAAGATGAGTAATGAGTTCTGTCTGATGCATTCTTTTTGTTTCACATGATACAGAGATATAGATAGAGAAAGAAAGAGAGCGAATTGAACCTCAACTTGACCGTGAAGGAATCTGATGTAGCCAAATCTGATGCAAGTGATGTATAATTATATATATGTATACATGTGATGTATATATGTATGTATACATGTGATGTATAATTATATGAAATGCATACTTTTCCAAATGGGGAAACAAGCTGATGCAATGCAGTTATTCTATCCCCTAGCTTCTCCTTTCTCACCTGAAAAAAAAATAATGAGAAGAGCAAAAAGTTAAGACTTTCATAGAAGTGTTAAATATATTCCTCTCTCTCCTCTTTATGATGATCACCTAAAGAACTAAGCTTCTGATGTGACTAAGATTTGTTGCACATTTTAAGAAAGGGTTCAATTAATACTTCAATGTGCCCCCGTAATTGCTTGTCTAATAAACTTGCTGATAAGTGGTAATATATCTTACTAGTTACAAAAACAAAGGGTTCAGTTTCTTGTTAAGAGCATAGATAATATAAGGATTACATATACTTGATTCAGTACTAAGGATTACATATTCTGACAACCATTTTCAAAATAAATTTCCAAATTTCTTATTGTCAAATCATTCAGGAGCTCCACATTTCATTTCTGAAACACATCTACTAGCTGTTTTTTTTTAATCAACAAAAAGAGGCGGTTTGATTACCTTCGAAACCGTCCGATCAGGTACAAATATTCCTTGATCCTCCCCTTCTGTCTCTTTGGCTGCTTTTATACACACCCACTCAGCTCTTGATTGCTCCTTCCCTCTCTTAGCTCCTAATCTACAAAAAAATCAGCCATCAAAGCTTAAATTTGGACATCTGAGAATTACTAAATTCGTACATACAATCCCTCAGATTACTACCTTCCCTAAATTTTCAAATTCCAGCCAGCCATGCCCGAAAACACACACTAGAATGCCAAAATAACAACTGGAAAAGATCAAAAAATTTACCTCTTTTGAGCTTAGTTCTCCGCAAGTAGGAGAAAGGGTTGCACGATGAGGCTAAATTTCTCACAAATCATCGCTCTCGCCGCCACGATTTGCTTCTTGAGCCTTGTAAAATCAGGATACAGGGATGCAGTAAAATCATGATACAGGAGATGCAAGTAACTGCATCGGCACCACTGAAGATCGGTTCACCCTCTTTCTTAACAATTGCAATCTCCTTCTCAATCTGAACCAAATTCAAAGAATCAAACACCAATCAAACTAAAAAAAACAATAAATAAAAGAAACAATTTATGAAAATAACCTTGGATACAGGCATGCAGTAATGCGAGATGGAAAAAACCCGAATGCTGTTATTGGCTCCAACAAACCCGAATTAAACCCGAATGCTGTTATTGGCTCCAACAAAGTACCAGGTGCACTAGAGTGAGGTGCGGCGGAGAGAAGCGGCGACTAGTTACAGCGAGGTGACCTCCAGGTGCGGCAGAGCGAGGTGCAGCGGAGCCGCCCGCGAGAGAGAGATCGCCCGAGTGAAAAGCTCGCGACTTGAGCCCGCGAGAGAGAGAGAGACCCCGGGACTTGAGCGCGAGAGAGAGTGTCTGAGTCCGAGAGATTTCAAAATGAGGCCTGAACCCTAGCTTGGCGCAGAATGAACCACTAAGTAGCGCGAAATTAAAAACTTAGCAGCGCGAAATGAAAATGGCGAAATGAAAATGACTCTGTGAAACAGAAGGGAGAAATTAAAATTAATTTCCAACAAAAGAAAAAAAAAGACTACTAAATAAATGTCTGCTATTTTAATATTTTGAAAATAATTAAAAAATGATTAAACCTATTTTTATATTAAACCTATTTTGAAAATGATTAAAAAATGATTAAGAAATATTAAACCTATTTTTATATTTTGAAAATGATTAAAAAATGATTAAACCTATTTTTATATTAAACCTATTTTGAAAATGATTAAAAAATGATTAAGAAATATTAAACCTATTTTAATATTTTGAAAATGATTAAAAAATGATTAAGAAATATTAAACCTATTTTAATATTTTGAAAATGATTAAAAAATGATTAAGAAATATTAAACCTATTTTAATATTTTGAAAATTATTAAAAAATGATTAAACCTATTTTTATATTAAACCTATTTTGAAAATGATTAAAAAATGATTAAGAAATATTAAACCTATTTTTATATTTTGAAAATGATTAAAAAATTATATATATGACATACCAATAAAAATTTAGTAGCCTTTTTATTCAATCCATTCTCCTTCGTTATGATCGTGCCGCACGTGACTTGTTTCATTATCCTCACCAGTTGGTAAAGATGCCATGCCAATTGAAAACAGAGGTATCTCATCAAAATGATCGTATGCTTCTTCGTCATCTACATTATCAATCCCGATGATACGTCTTTTTCCGGATAGAACAACATGCCTTGAATGATCAGTAGGATCAATTATGTAGAACACTTGTGTGGCTTGTCTTGCAAGTATGAATGGATCATCCTTATATCCAACCTTATTGAAATCCACCAAAATGAAACCGTCGTTATCAACTTTAACCCCCTTACGGTTATCGACCCATCTACACTGAAATAACGGGATCTTAAATTTTCTGTAATCTAGTTCCCAAATTTCCTCAATAAACCCGTAATATGACATCGATGCATGCGATGGCCCGGCACCTTTACCTCCTGAAAAATCACTCGACACGGCTACTAACGTCACCCCACTGTTTTGCACGGTACTCTTGAGATCTTGACTTCTTGTGTAAAATGTATACCCGTTGATGTCAAATCCCTGGAATGACCTCACAACATGGACTGGACCAAGAGCCAATAATTTGACAATTTCTTTAATGTTTTCTTCTTCCGGATCTTCTATGACTCTACGTGTAAACCAACCTTCAAACTTTTCATTGTGTTTACCAATCAACCACTTATCGGATTTCTTAGGATTCTGTTGCCGCAATATGGTCATGTGCTCGTCCAAATATGGATGAACGTCGGTGAGGTGTTGCAAAACATGAAGATGTGCTCGTGCCATCATTTTCTGCTCGGGCGCGATTAATTTTGAACCAATTGTGCCTACACCGTGAAGTCTTCCCTCGTGCCGAGATTTAGGGATGCCGATAGCTTGCAAATCATCCAGATAATTAGAACAATACTCAATAACCTCTTCGGCAACATATGCTCTTATAATGCTGCCCTCAGGACGATATCGGTTTCTGACATATCCCTTTAAAATTCCCATGTATCTCTCGAACGGATACATGTAACGCAAGAAAACTGGTCCACACATCTTAATTTCTCTAACTAGATGAACAATTAAATGAACCATAATATCAAAAAAAGACGACGGAAAATATATTTCAAGGTGACAAAGAGTGACGACAACCTCATTTTGCAAATCATCCAATGTATCAGGATCAGTTACTTTGCAACAAATGGCGTTAAAGAAAAAACAGAGCCTAGTGATGGTCTGCCTAACACACGGTGGCAATATACCTCGAATTGCAACAGGTAGAAACTGTGTCATTAAAACATGACAGTCGTGGGACTTCATACCTGTCAATTTTAAATCTTCCAGTGAAACTAGGTTTTTAAAATTTGAAGAATATCCAGATGGAACTTTGATACCATGAAGGCATTCACATAAACTTGTTTTTTCAATTTTCGACAATGTATGCATGGCGGGTTTTAGATATGTGCAAATTTTACCATTTGAATTTTTCTTCTCGACTGGTTGTAGATCCGGTCGTATGTTCATTATTTTCATGTCTTTCCGAACATTGATACCGTCCTTAGTCTTTCCCGGAATATTCAACAATGTTCCAACCAAGCTATCGCAGACGTTTTTCACCACATGCAACACATCGAGACAGTGTCGAACCTCTAAGTGCTCCCAGTATGGTAAATCCCAAAATATTGATCTCTTATTCCAACAAATTTTCGGAGCCCCTTGCTTTCTCCCCTTCTTTTTCTTATATTTCCCTAATTCGACCTTGATATCCCTCACTCGCGAATAAACTTCTTGACCGGTCAATGGATAACGCACTTTGTTATTCTCGGTCTTTCCATTGAATGATTTCTTTCTCTTTCGGTGTGCGTGATTGACAGGAAGAAACCTACGATGACCCATGTACACATTTTTAGAGCAATTAGGTAACCACATATCGACTGTATCGTCTTGACAAATAGGGCACGCTTTTTCTCCTTTAACACTATAACCCGACAAATTACCATACGCCGAAAAATCATTAATGGTGCAGAATATCATAGCCCGTAAAGTGAAATTCTCCTTGTTATATGCATCAAACAACTGCACTCCTGGACACCACAATTTTTTTAAGTCCTCTATTAATGGCGCTAAGTACACATCTATGTCATTTCCGGGTTGTTTGGGTCCTGATATCAGTAATGTCATCATGATGTACTTGCGTTTCATACATAACCAAGGCGGAAGATTATAAATGCACAATAGAACCGGCCAACTGCTGTGTTTACTGCTCATGCTACTGTGCGGATTCATTCCATCTGTACTCAACCCAAGCTTTAGGTTTCTGAAATCACCGCCAAAATCAGGAAACTTTCTGTCAATATTCCTCCACTCAGGAGAATCAGTGGGGTGCCGTAATTTTCCATCTTTTTTCCGGTCTTCGGCATGCCAACGCAATAATTTCGCATCTTTAGCATTTGCAAACAAACGTCTGAATCTTGGTATCACGGGGAGGTACCACAATACTTTTGCCGGAGGCCCTTCTTTCAATTTAGAATCACCACTGTTATCGTTGGTTACCTTCTTTCTTATGTAACGTGATGCACCACATTTTGGACAATCGTGAAAATCTGCATACTCATTTCGGTATAAAATACAATCATTTGGGCACGCATGTATTTTTTGAACTTCTAAATCCACTGGACACAACATTTTCTTCGCTTCATAAAAATTACATGGTATCTCGTTTCCATCAGGTAGAATTTCTCTTAATACTCCTAATAATTCAGTAAAACTTTTATCAGTCCAACCATTAGATGCTTTTAGGTTATACAATTTTAATACACCTTCCAATTTTGTAAATTTACAACCGGGATACAAATTTATTTTAGAATCTTCGTACAAATTTTCAAATACACAATATTGCTTATCAGTACCAAAATCCTCTTCTAAATCACGTAACATTTGATCAAAATTAACACCTTCATTTACCACCAGATCATCATTTTCATCGCCTTGCACATCACTTCCGCTATTGTAATTATGATCTTCCTGATCATGCCCAGTACCAGTATCTATGCCGGTTTCCAAACTCTCGCCATGCCATATCCAATGGGTATAATGTTCCTTGAACCCACGACGGATTAAATGATTTCTCACTTGGAGGGGGTTTGAAAATTTCTTGATATTGTTACAATCACGACATGGACACGACATCACCCCATTCTCATTGTTCGTCATGCTTCCATAGCAACTTTCATAAATTCATCAACACCTGCCAAATATTCATCTGAAACACGCGAGGTTCCATACATCCAACTGCAGTCCATCTGCAATTATAAGACAACTCAATTAAGTACACGCTTATGGTCAAATGTTGAATTTAGGGCTTACACGGGGCCGGTTTACAATCCTATCACACTCTTTGAATACTTTGTCTCCGTAGTGAGCACATATTAGTCGTGTTTTAGTATTTAAGAAAATTTCAGCAGCATTTCCCCTTAATTCCCCAGGTATCCGGGGAACTAATAAGAGGAAATGCTGTCGAAATTCTCTTAAATACTAAAACACGACTAATATGTGCTCACATCCTAATTGAGACAAAGTATTCAAAGAGCAGTCCCAAACCGGGGACTATTCAAAGTTAACCCCTATTGGATTAATTTTGAACGGGTATCATGACCTAAAGGCATTAATAATTCGGTTGTGGCTCATAGACAATACTCTAGCTAGCTAGATACCTACCAACCGTCGATACATTTAATTAACTACATACATTTATCATAATACACATCCAAGCATAAAATTAAACATGAGTTTTTATATTATATATACTTACCATTTTTTGGAATCGATTACGCACGGATCGAGTGATCTGAAGAGATTGTAGCACCAAATTCCTCAATTATAGCCAATCTACAAAACCAGATTTTTGTTTTTTTCATATAAGTTCAAGCTAAGAAATTTCCAAGCATGCCATATAGCAATTCAGTATTTCACACTTTTACTGGTATTGATCAAAATAAGAGGTTATGCAAAATAAATCAAGTACATGTGGCAATATATATAGAATCAATTATCAAAATTTCCAAGCTAAGTATTTCTTAGCATGAATCAAGTACATGTGGCAATATATATAGAATCAATTATAAATATCCTATTTTACTGGTATTGATCAAAATAAAATGTATATTGACATCCAAATTATAAATTGACTCTATTAATTAATGCATTGACTCTAAGAGGTTATGCAAGGATCACATGAATCAAATTAAGAACCCAGTGTGAAATACTCTAATTTTCCAAGCATGCCACGAGTATTTAACAGAAAATAAAAAATATCGGTAACTCTTGAAGATTTTAAAAATAAATAGATTGAAAGAGGTTTTAAAAATGAGAATAGATGCATACTATAGATATTTCACCCTTTAACATAGTGGGAAAGGCTTCAGCAAAACCAAGAATCATCTTGTTAATTCTTTCCTAATACAAGTCTCTGAGGCTTCCCTTTCCCTGATATTATTTAAGCGGAAGGAACAATCAGTTTTAGTATATAATAAGTTTACTAGAGAGTTCACAGTAGGAAGAAAGTTAGACATCAAATCAAGTGTAAGGATTGATTTACTGGCTACTTCACAGACCATTCATACTATTACTGAGACAGCACAGAATCAGGACTACTAAAAATTTAAATACAAACAAGGCAGCTAACCTAGGTAGTATAGTCGAAATCTCAATATTATTACTTACAAATACTAGTACAATCTGAGACTGTAAATGGAGTATAATCAGTAAATAGCTTGATACGAGTAGTAAACTTCGCAAAGTAACTTTGCAAAATACTCAATATAAACTATAGAAGATGTCATTAAGAGGCATGTTTACCTCCATATTGAGTTCTGGTAGAGTAGACAACAGATCCCTCTGCTGTTCTTACAGTATAATGAAAGATCACCTGCACAAATTGACTACAAAATTACAACATTTAAAAAAGAACATTTATGTGCAAATCGGGTAATATGCTCAAAGATTAATTTATATTACCTCAATCCACAGTTTTTCGCGTAGAGTGAGAAATGCGACAGAGAAATTCAGTTTTTTGTGTAGGGACATAAGAGAAATGCAGCCAAACCTAGTCTTCATTCGCTCAAGATACATTTTCGCTCAAGATAAATTTGGAGAGGGAGAGTTATTAGGATCGGTTATTAAAATAACAGTTCCTAATACCTATCAGGAACGCACCTAAAACAACCGATACAAAATACTACTAATCAGGAACGCACCTAAAACAACCGATACAAAATACTACCTATCAGGAACTCCTGTTTATACAACCGATCCTATTAAGACACAATCAGGAACGCCCAAAACAACCGATACAAAATACTACTAATCAGGAACGCACCTAAACAACCGATACAAAATACTACCTAATCAGGAACGCCTGTTTGTACAACCGATCCTATTAAGACACAATCAGGAACGCCTCTTTATAAAGAACCGTTCCAGATTTGGCCAGCACTATCAAGAACGGAGTTTTAAATACAACCGTTCCTGATAAGTGAAATCAAGGTCGGCTTCTTAATGTGCCCGTTGCTGATCTATATCCGTATCGGTTATGGCTTACATGTGACACTGATGGGGCGACACTAATTGTACTTTTTCCACTAGTGATAGATACGGCCGCAAAGACTTTGGGACCTTTTATATCGTCACATAGGCAAAGTGGAATAGAGACTTTGGGACCTATAAATATAATGTCACGATCTACTACAGATTCTTTTAGAGAAACAGATTTTATAAACTCAAAAGAAGAGATAGATTAAGTTCAACACAATTTCTTATTTAAGAAGCTAGATCATTATTCTCTATAGCCTCCATATATTCTCTATTACTAGATAACACAAATCAAACTGCATTAATTACAATGCAGTCACGTAAACAGTTTAGGTTTCTGGCTCAGGCATGAAACCATCCCCAGGCTTAATCTTTATCCTTGGAGACGCTTGAGCTAGCATGCGGGCTTTCAGAGATGCTTCAGACATTCAGTCTAACTTTTCTTTAGGAGACTCTACTGCATACATCATGCGGGAATTCAGAGATGCTACTGACATTCCGTCTAACTTTGGTTTAGGAGACTCTACTGCATACATCATGCGGGGTTTCAGAGATGCTACGGACATTCCGTCTAACTTTGGTTTAGGAGACTCTACTGCATACATTGTGCGGGGTTTCAGAGATGCTACCGACATTTCGTCTAACTTTGGTTTAGGAGACTCTACTGCATACATTGTGCGGGGTTTCAGAGATGCTACCGACATTCCGTCTAACTTTGGTTTGGGAGACTCTACTGCATACATCGTACGGGGTTTCAGAGATGCTACGGACATTCCGTCTAACTTTGGTTTAGGAGACTCTACTGCATACATCATGCGGGGTTTTAGAGATGCTACGGACATTCCGTCTAACTTTGGTTTAGGAGACTCTACTGCATACATTGTGCGGGGTTTCAGAGATGGTACCGACATTCCGTCTAACTTTGGTTTAGGAGACTCTACTGCATACATTGTGCGGGGTTTCAGAGATGCTACCCACATTCCGTCTAACTTTGGTTTAGGAGACTCTACTGCATACATCATGCGGGGTTTCAGAGATGCTACCGACATTCCGCCTAACTTTGGTTTGGGAGACTCTACTGCATACATCGTGCGGGGTTTCAGAGATGCTACGGACATTCCGTCTAACTTTGGTTTCGGAGACTCTACTGCATACATCGTGCGGGGTTTCAGAGATGCTACGGACATTCCGTCTAACTTTGGTTTGGGAGACTCTACTGCATACATCGTGCGGGGTTTCAGAGATGCTACGGACATTCCGTCTAACTTTGGTTTAGGAGACTCTACTGCATACATCGTGCGGGGTTTCAGAGATGCTACGGACATTCCGTCTAACTTTGGTTTAGGAGACTCTACTGCATACATTGTGCGGGGTTTCAGAGATGCTACGGACATTTCTTCTAACTTTGGTATAGGAGACTCTACTGCATACATTGTGCGGGGTTTCAGAGATGCTACCGACATTCCGTCTAACTTTGGTTTGGGAGACTCTACTGCATACATCGTACGGGGTTTCAGAGATGCTACGAACATTCCGTCTAACTTTGGTTTAGGAGACTCTACTGCATACATCATGCGGGGTTTCAGAGATGCTACGGACATTCCGTCTAACTTTGGTTTAGGAGACTCTACTGCATACATCATGTGGTGCAATAGGTCAGGAGGTGGATAACGTTGCGGCTTGATTAGATATGTGTGAGTGGTAGCTGAACTTTTTGGATCAGGGTTTTGGTCGAGCAATGTGGCAATGGACAACTGCATTGCTCCTAGGAACAGTGCTACAAGGAGGCACTGAGAAGTGGAAGGCATTTTGGCTGCTCGATCAGGGTTTACAAGTACTGTATCTGACTTGAATTTTTGCAATGTATATTGATGTATTAATAGGCCTCAATTCTGGTCCATTGAAGATATCTGAATTAGGTATTCTAGTTGATATATATAGCTCCTACAAGCTTGATATCTGAATTAGCACCGAAAGCCAAAGCCTAGTTGATATATTTAGATATGAGAACCGACTTTCACATAATTCGTATTCATTCATTCATCTATTCATTTTAGATTTGCTTAGATCATTAGGTATTCTAGCTAGTTGTTAACTTATTTTTTTTATATAAAAAAAAAGTTCATACTATGCATCACAGGCTAGGTGCCACGTGATACCAGATTTGAACGCCTGAAATAACTATCCCCAATTTATTTATGGATTTAAAATTCACAAGAAATTTGTAAAAAGTTACAGCACCAATATTATAATTAATTAAAGAGCTTACTAGATTAATTATTTTAGATTAGTCTAAAAATACTTTAGATTATTAATTATACTAGGATCACTAGTACAAAAATCACATTTATATATCACGTGTTAAAATTGACATTTACTGGAAAAATAAGTTTTCTTACAACCGGTTAAATACCCATGTTAAAAATAGCTTTTAACACTGGTTTTTTTTAATACAAACCGAGTTTAAAGATAATTTTAACACCGATTTTTTATTAAATAATAGGTGTTAAAACTATTTTTAACATCCGTTTTTTTAAAATAACCAGTGTTAAAATAAATTTTTATTAAATGGTATGTAGCTAGTGTTGTGCTAGCCCCTATAGTGTTGTACATCTAATTTTCATTTTTAATTTAAGGTCTAGTGTTGTACATCTAATTTTCTTGTTGTAAATATTAAATTAATTAGTTCAAATTACACATTTAAATTGTGTGTTATTTAATTTATAAAATTATGATTTTTATAGCATATGGATATTTTTTATGGCTCGCAAATTTAGGGACTAGCCAAATATAAACAGCAATAAATCATTTTTGATTTATCAAAATATGAATATCTTATTTTTCAAGTAGTAATATCTTATTTTCTAAGTATTTATATCTATGAAGATTGACGCGAGAACAAGTGCGGAACTGGAAAAGATGACCATAAAATTAGTGAGAACCATAGTACTACAATAGTATATTAAGTAAATTCAATTCAAACTATACTAACTACCAATTTACAAATTTACTAAATCCAATTATCTAGAATATTTCAAACTATATATACTAACAATTCAAACTATTATAACTAACTAAACTATGACCTATGTTACCCGGATACTCCTATATGGGCACCGTACCCGTGTCGGATACGTATCCGACACGGATACGCACCCGATACGCCAGCTGGCGTATCGACTTAGGTAGCGTATCCTTATTTACTTGATACGGCCTCTGATACGTTTTGACTCGCTCCGATACGTCTGGATACGGCGGGATACACTAGTTCTGCTGTGAACCACACATGGACCGGCCAAGAACTGTGCACCGTGCAACGCGCATGGACCATGCCTGTTGAGAAATAAGATCAAGATCTCAGATTCATATATCATCATTGATCAAGGATTCAAAGGTTAGGATTTAATCAAGGGGCAAAAAGGGAATCTTTATGTGTAATTTTAGAAATAAGGAAAAAGGTAATATGTGCCTCGGTTTCTGTGCATACCAAATTCAGAAAATACACCAACGGTAACAAACGGCTAGTTGATAGTCTTGTAATATAAATAGAGCATAGGATCATTGCATCAAGATGAGATTCAATACAATAAAAAATAAAACTTCCACAGAAATGAATCGGTACTGTTCTGCATAAATCCTTCTCCTCAGAACCTCATAAAATTCAACATGGTATCAGAGCGGGTTTCCAAACCCTAGAATCAAGCACCAATTTATGTGACCGACAAAACCAACAATACTCGTAGCAAAGAATTCAGCACAACAAGCAAGGTGGAGCAATGTGGGCAGCATTCAATTGAAGCTACCAACCCATCAAAGCAACCCTCACTCTCAGTGCTAGAGAAAAGACCAATCCAGAAAAGACTACTGAGGCCGAGAATTTAGTTCATCACAGGAGAAAAGCACAAGAAAAGAAGGCTTACAAGCAAACAACCGAAATCAGTGCCCATTCCTCCGTTCTTCACGAACCCTCAGCGCAACCACCAAAACCCTAATTTCCAGGGATTAAGGGAGCTTCCAGCACCTTCGTTTTGACAATTGCAAAAAGGAGGGACATGAGCAGACTAGGTGCCGGTTCCTCCATCCACACCTCCGGCCAACGGGGATGAGTCTCGGCAGGAGGAGCGATCGGAACAAGGGGAGAGGCTGGGCCACGTTTTTCACAACACAGAAAAGAGAGACGATCTTGGATTGTCAGTATATCCTCGATCGAAGAGAGAAGAGGGGGAGATCTCTCTCTAACAAGAGGAGGCGATCTCAGATCGGAAAAAAATCAGCGAATAATTAGAAGAAAGGAAAACTGGAGAAGCGGGGAATTAGCGACCCTCTCTCTGTGAAGAATTTTAATAACCGGGATCACTCCCTCCATTTTGAAAAATGGATGTCTCCATTTCTGGGGGAGGAAATAACAATTATCATGAAGCGGGTCATCACAACTCGCTGAAGGAAGGCTCGGATCAGATGAGGCAGTTGCTCCAGTTGCTAATTATGCTGCTCCGTCAAAACAACTTCAAAAATATGCGGTATCGCTTTAAATTCATTTAAAATTTCTTTATGAAAATGATACCTAATTATGGTGATATGAATTATATTCCTAGGTAACTAGGTTTACCCAATAACTAATACTTTGACCAAAAATAACCAATATGGATAATTTATTGCTACCTACAAATGCCAGCTTCGCATCATCGAATGATCAAACTAATGGAGCGCTTCTCCCGTTTGGTTTGGCGAAAGGTGAGGCGATGCGCCCAGCAACTCTCAGACGTATAGCAGCACGCACTCTCGACGGCCGGACCTATGCACAAGTTCTCTCCACGCAACAACACACCGCAGGCACACCAGGAGCTAGGCACCAGGAGCTAGGTGCACGCCACGACTTTACCGTTAATGTTAATGGCGTCCAACCACCAACTAGAGATCGTTGGACAGCACTTAATGCTGTGAAGGAAGCTGAATGGACAGTAGTACGCAACAAGCACCGACCCTCACAACCTAAAACCACTCTCTCACGCCATCAGCGCACCCTGCAAGATGAGAAAAAGTGCTTCAAATGTCTCCAAAAGGGACACTGGAAGATTCACTGCAAGAATGAAATCAAGTGCCTTAAATGCTACAAGCTGGGTCACCTATCCAGATCCTGCCCGGCCAACCACGCTAGAGATGGAGTTAAGGCCACCTATCAAGAGGGAGTTAAGGCAAATAAACCTAACAGCCAGCCTATAAAACCCCCACCCATCCCCACACCAAAATCTAACCCAAAACAAACAACCACTTCAGCGTCTCCCCCAGAACAGACAACCCTCCCCACAGCCTCACCAAACCCTAGCGCAGCAATGGACCCCCTTCTCAACTGGGAGGATTTAACATACACAAACCCGGACTACCTTCAAGGAGAACCTGCCGATGAGTTAGAAGCTTTCCTCCCGGAAAGGGTTCAGCTATTGCCGGCTAACTCTTTCCTTGAAAGATCAGCGATCGTAATGACGGGTCCCAACCAAGCAGATGCCGTGCTAGCACAGAGACTAACGTTACGACTCGCGAGTTGCTTCCGCACCACCCCCAGGGCTATCAAGGTCTCCAAAATTCACTCGAACACTGGTGACCTGCTGGCTGAGTTCCCTACGGTGGATATGCGCAACCAAGCGGTGCAAATCTGTGTATTCTCACTGGGAAGAAACATGGAGGTCCAGCTGACCCGGTTGTCGCATGAGGCTGGGTCCGTTTACGACCCGGCATCCACATATGCCAAAATTAGGCTCCACGGCCTGCCTTACCAAAACTGGGACCGAGAAAGTGTAGAGCTAGCAGTGGCTGGTTTTGGAAGACTCGAACGAGTTGCACTGTTTTTTGCAAACGGCAACTATGATTACATCCGAGCACTGGTGGACTGCCGTCATGTCATGAAAATTCCACCGCGGGTCACAACATACATTGGCAAAAGGTCAATAACGGTGGATATAACACTTGAAGGATGGCTACACTCCTCGGAGATATTCCCTAGAAATGACGGGAGGGATGAGGAAGACATCGACTACGAGTTTATCAACAATCTCCCTCCACGGGGAAGGAACAATGACACAAGGGAGAGAGTTGGACACCGTAGAAACCGGTCAGTGGACAGTTACAATCGGGGCTCGAGTCAAAACAGTAGAGGTAGAAGACAAGCCAACCCACCGCCCAAACCAGCTGATGTTCTGGGCCCCGAGGAACCACCGGCACAGAATGTAGTACTGTCAGCAGAAGATTGGAGAAATTTTCCCCTAGTATTTGGATGCAATCATCCCGCTAGCTTCAAACCTACACAGGGGGAGGTTCAGCGCAATGGAGAACGAGGCAACACTGGAGAGCGGGTGCAACCCACTGGAGAGCATACCGCAACTGGAGAGGCTGCCTTCACTGGAGAGAATTACCCAAACCAACTCCTATTCTCATTTGAAATTGGGCACGGTTCTGTATGCATGTACGGGAGAATTAAATGCGATGGAACAGGGGAGACCTTACTTGGCAGGTACTCTGCAGCGCCTCACCCAAAAATAACGAATTTGGAGGTCTTATTCTCTGACACCAACATAAAGAATAAAGCTATAGACCCATCTAGAGAAGAAACACAGGTGTCTAATTTTCTACAGACTGGCAACAGTAAGAGGCGCACTACAAGCCAAGTCACTATCCACCAGATCACTCAAGCGGCTCATAAAGAAATGATGGGCTATGAAAAAAATGACCATACAGGCTGGAAAGGTGAAGAGCCCAACACGGGCCTGAAGAACAACGAACATGCAAAGCCCATTACAGGTCTGGAAGAAAATGCATATGAAGAGCCCATTACGGGCCTGGATATCAGTGCCAGGAAAACGGCCCAGGATAACACAGCCCAAGTGGGTCTGGGGAACAAAGAAGATGCGGGCCTTCGGCTGCTCAACTGGGAGCACAGCCCGACCACTGAGAGTGAGCAACAAAGCCCAGCAGCGCAGCAAGAAATAGCCCGCCCAGAAAATATAGCAGATGGGCCGCCACCAGGTTTTGAGAAACAGGGATTCCCAGCAAGGCGCAGCGCACGCATCTCAGCAAGGGGTCACAGCCAATTCATCAATCCAGAAGAGAGAGCCAGGCGTGTCTCTAAGCCTGATTCGGTCTCCATAGATAGAAAAACTCACAAGAAAATAACCAACCTAAGTCCGATCAAGCTTGATTACCTTCACTCTTTTGGACCGCTAACAGTGGGACAGGCAGAAGCAATCACCTTGGCGGCGGGCATTGAACCGGGGGACAAGATCGACATGGCCATTACTCAGGTCGTCACCGAGGTCTGAGCAAGAAGGGGTTCTCCAAGAGATGAGGCATTTTGTGCCATATGTTAAGTGCAATTTTTAGGTTTTTTTCTTTTTGGTTTTTTTGCAAGAAAAGTGCCGCTCCCCTTCAGGGAGGGTACACACTGAGTAGGGCAGGTAGTGAGCAGAGAGAGTGGCTTAGTGATGAATCTTGTTTTTTTAATTTACCAGCAAAGAGGAAGGCAGATTGTATTAGGAGGGTAGCAACAGGAAGAAGTTTAGGGGGAGCTGGACTGTGTAAGACCTCATCTCTTATATATGAAATTCTTATTAGCAAACCGTTTCTGAGAGGGAGACAAGCCAGGAGGCAATTTCGGTTATCATGAATCATAAAACCAAAATAAAATTTATCAGTTGGAATGTACGGGGGCTGAATGAAAGAGAGAAGAGATTGGCGATTCGACAAACCTTTTTCTTGGAGAAACCGAACTTGATTTGTCTCCAAGAAACAAAATTGCGGGGGATGGATGAAAATTTAAGAAAAGAAATATGCGGAAGAAGGTTGGATGGATATAGGACTCTGGACTCGAGAGGAACCAAAGGGGGTATCCTTGTAGCTTGGCATGGAAGGAGATACGAGGAGATAGATCATAATACCACTGACTTTTGCCTCTCGGTCACCTTGAAAGATAAGGTGCTGGACCAGAATATTCGCATTACGGGAGTATATGGCCCATCGAGACACGACAAGAGGCAACAATTCTTTGATGAAATTCGAGCGCAAGAGTCAACAGATGGCACTCCATGGCTCATCTGCGGTGACTTTAATACAACTTTGCACCAGCACGATAGAAACACGGGTACAAATTGGAGGTGGCCCGATGCCTTCGCCACACTTATCTCAGATCTGGGTTTGATAGATATGCCCATGTCGGGTAAAAATTTCACTTGGTCAAATGCGCAATCCACCCCGATTATGGCCAGGCTTGATCGCTTTCTCACATCAACCGAGTGGAATGATATCTTCTCTGACTCTAAACAGAAGGCACTACCCAACACCAACTCGGACCACACCCCTGTGGTCTATTCGGCCACAACAAAATTCAGAAAATCTCTAATTTTCAGATGCGAAAATTTTTGGCTGCGATCTGAAAAATTCAGAACCTTTGTCAAAACAGTTTGGGGAACACGACCGGTGGCGACAAACCCACAGCAGCTCCATGACAAAATGCAACACTTGCAGTCCCAAATAATGCAATGGATGAAGGGCAACATAGGGAATGTCACTAGACAAATAGAGGCATGCCGAGACTACATAGGCTGGATTGACAGGGTGGAAGAAATAAGGCAGCCTATACCGTTGGAAAAAGTACTCAAAGCTCGTATCAAAAGAAGATACACGGAGTTGGCGATGAGTGAAGAAGATCTTTGGAAGAGAAGAGCAAAAATCAAATGGCAACCAGAGGGAGATCAAAATACTAAGCTTTTCCATGCCTATGCATCCTCGGCAAAAAGAAACAACACAATCTCACAAGTAGAACACCAGGGCCGAACCTATAAAGACCAAAGGAATAAGGCTAAAATCTTCAGAGAATTCTACATTGACCTTATGGGTACGCAAGAGGAACACCTGTCGACATTGCACTGGAACGCGTTGTACCCGTCACCACATGATTTGCAACAGCTAGCGCATCCCATTACAGAGGAAGAAATCAGGGCTGTTATTAAAATGTTGCCAAACAACAAGGCCCCCGGCCCCGATGGGCTGACGGGGGAATTCTACAACTGTTTTTTGGAAACATTATTACCGGACTTAACAACGGTAATCCACGAAGTCACCACCGACCCTCAGCCAATTCACAACCTCAACACCTCGTTCATAGTCCTAATTCCTAAAATAGAAAACCCATCCAAACCAACTGATTACCGCCCCATCAGTCTGGTGCATAGCTTCTAAAAAATAATTTCCAAAATACTGGCAAATCGCCTACAGCCGCGTATTGACAGCATGCTCCACTTGGCTCAAACGAGATTTACAAAAGGAAGACAAATTACGGAAGGCTTTCTTTACGCGAAGGAAATCATAAATTTCAGCTAAGAAGAGAGGTACGACAAGGCGACCCCATATCCCCCCTCCTCTTCATTTTGGCAATCGATTTCTTACCTAGATGGCTACATCGGTTGACATCGATCGGTGCATTGAGGCTACCAATTCCAGGTATGCAACCATGTCTGCTATATGCGGTTGATGCAATCTTTTTTGTCAAACCGGAGCTACAGCAAATTCAAATTTTAAAGTTGGTACTCACCTCATTCTCTCTAATTTCGGGCCTAACGGTGAGCATGCACAAATCTGAAATGATTTTTCTCAATAAACACAATGTAACCCAACTCATCTCCGGCATGGGTTGCAAGCAGGGCAGGTTGCCACTGACGTATCTGGGGCTACCTTTAACAACAGGGAGACTTAAAAAAGAGGCATACAGACCCCTATTGGAAAAGATTAAGAGAAGACTCACGGGATGGACTGCCAAATTTCTAACGATCGCGGGAAGAATTGTTCTTATCAACTCGGTTCTTACGGCCATACCCATTTACTTCATGTCGGTCTTCAAACTGCCCGTCTGGCTGGTACATGAGATAGAAAAAATTCGACGGGATTTCCTGTGGCATGGAGCGCAGGCTCAATGGAAAATACATTTGGCAAATTGGGCTATGGTCTCGCTGCCAAAGATACTTGGTGGGTTGGGAATAATTCATATCAAGCATTTCAACACGGCACTACTTGCCAAGTGGTGCTGGCAGTGGAACACACCAAGGCAGCACCTTTGGAAAACCATTTTCCAGAATATATACTGCCGGCACCACATCCAGGGGGTAAAAAGGTCCAAATTTTTTTCAACAGATTTGTTAGAATCAAAGGAAATTTGCAATGCATTTACTTTGCGATTACTAGGAAAAGGAGATACAGTGGCATTCTGGACTGAGAATTGGGGACAAGGGACTATGAAAGGAAGGTACCCCGAGCTATTCACGTATGCGACCAACCCCGACATGTCGGTACGAGAGGTTAAACAACAGCGGTCGGTGCGGGACATTGTGCGCCCGGTACTGTCGGACCTAGCCGCCGAACAGCTCACGACCATGGAGATAGAGATGACATCAGTGCTACTCACAACCGGCCAGGATGACTCACAGTGGATACCACATCAACATGGAAGGTTCTCGGTTAGTTCTGTGTATTTCAGGTTATGCGATGTACCGAGGATAGCAACACACACAGGAAGGATTTGGAAGCTAAAATTACCCCCAAGGTTCAAAGTATTTGCATGGCTGCTATGCAATGACAAGATTCTCACCGCACACAATCTGAGAAAGAGAGGATTTCACATTGTGGGCATGTGTTACATGTGCCGGGCAAGCGATGAATCGACGGAACACTTATTCAACAAATGTTCACTCACACGAGCAATACATGACCACCTGCACCGGCAAACAGACTTCCATCATAGACTCACGACTAATACCAACCTCATAGCTGCAATCACAGACAATTCCGTCAGTACACAGACCAGATCAGTGATACTCACAGCACACTTTGTAGTTTGGCGAGAGAGATGTAACAGGCTCTTCCGGGACAAGACAAGCTCCCTCCAAACCATTCTGTCCCAGATCCGAGAAGAAAGGAGCACCGCAGGTAATCATGCAGAGGCACAACAACAGGGAGAGATATAGTCAATTCACAAAGAGAAACATCCTGTATAGTCTACTTTCTATTATGTTTTCATTTCTTAGCTCCCTTTCTTTTTATTTCCAGATTTTTCCTTTTTTACACGCACCCACCACCTCCACTGTCTTTTTTGTTGTTTTTTTGTAATTTTTCCACACACAACCGGGGACTCCCAAAAAGGATACCCAAACACTGTAACCATTCAAGGTTAATGAAAACAAGGACTAGATCCTGGTTCTTAATAAAAAAATAACCAATATGCCTTTATAACCAATGGAATTAAAACACCATTATATAGTATGAAAAATTATAGAAAACTGCCAAATATATTACTGGAGATATTAAAAATACTTTATAACAAATATTCATAACAAAATATCAATAAAATACAAATACTCATTCTTATAAAATTTACTTTCAATTAAGAAATTATTTCTAATACATTTTATGATTTTCATAAATTTCAACATTTTATTTATAAAAGTTCAAAACTTACTTTTCTTTTCAATTGTATGTTGACATATTGAACGATATAAAATAATTATATTTCTACAATGCAATCACATTACATGATATTTATAAAATTTGAATTTTGTAATTATTTATTTTTTTATGAATCAAAATTGAAAATTAATACTTTCTCAAATTTAATGCATAAATTAATACATGAAGTTTTTAGACAAGGGGCTTTATGTTCATTAAAAAAAAAATTCTTTGTACCACAAAAAAACTATGAGAAAAATATGGCACAAGATTTATGGACATCCTTTCTATAAACAATTTCCCTATAACAACTATATTAATTGTAATGATTTGTAAAAATTGTTAATTTACTAGAAATTCAATTTAATGCATGAATTAAATATTTATATTTGATAAGGATACCGAATTTAAAAATAATTATTCTACACACTATCTTAAAATTAAAAGGTTATTTTTCATACAAAAGGGCAAGGTTTTTAAAGAATGCCTCAATATAGGGCAATAAAAACCAAGAGCCGAAAATGTCACCATACCTCTCTAAGAGGGCAACAAAAACCAAGAGCCGAAAGGCCACCATACCTCTCTAGCCGAGAGGCCAACAAAAACAAGAGCCGAAAGGTTTCGGTCACCATAACCAAGAGCTACTAGAGCCACCGAGCTACTAGAGCCACCATAACAAGTGCTACTAGAACCAAAGAGCTACTAGAGCCACCATACCAAGAGCTACTAGAGCCACCATATCAACAGCCGAAAGTTTTCGGCCACCATAACAAAAAACCAAGAACCTTTCAAACCGAAAGGTCACCATAACAATACCAAAAAAAAAAATCAAAAAAAAAAAAAACAAGAGACGAAAGTTAAAAAAAGGAGGGGGAGAACCTATACCAAATCGTGTTGGTAATACCTTATAAAAAAAAAAAATTGTACAAAAGCATGTACAATTAGAAAATTATGAAATTGAAACAAATGACACCAAATAGAATAAATACCAACACCAATACGAGGAGCTAAAAGCTCTCAAAAATGATACATGGGTAATTGTACAATTACCTAAAAAGAAAAGAAAAAACGTTAGAAATTTTATTTTCTATTACGGTAAATAATGGTTGAAACTAATGTTTTTTCTTAAATACGTAAATATATATAATGCTAACAATGAGGGGGAAGAAGAATGAATATGCACGAAGAACATCAAGGATGATGCAACCATCTTCAAGACTTAGAGACGATGCAATACCTCCGTGCATGGAAAATGTTCAAGCCAAAATTGAAACTCAACTCATGCAAAGTGAGGAGCAACTTGCCAATATGTTCACCAAAAGATTGGACCCGAGTCCATTCAAAAACAACACAAGCAAGCTAGGATTGATCGATATCTACAATCCTAGCTTGAGGGGGGAGTGTTGAGAAATAAGATCAAGATCTCAGATTCATATATCATCATTGATCAAGGATTCAAAGGTTAGGATTTAATCAAGGGGCAAAAAGGGAATCTTTATGTGTAATTTTAGAAATAAGGAAAAAGGTAATATGTGCCTCGGTTTCTGTGCATACCAAATTCAGAAAATACACCAACGGTAACAAACGGCTAGTTGATAGTCTTGTAATATAAATAGAGCATAGGATCATTGCATCAAGATGAGATTCAATACAATAAAAAATAAAACTTCCACAGAAATGAATCGGTACTGTTCTGCATAAATCCTTCTCCTCAGAACCTCATAAAATTCAACATGGTATCAGAGCGGGTTTCCAAACCCTAGAATCAAGCACCAATTTATGTGACCGACAAAACCAACAATACTCGTAGCAAAGAATTCAGCACAACAAGCAAGGTGGAGCAATGTGGGCAGCATTCAATTGAAGCTACCAACCCATCAAAGCAACCCTCACTCTCAGTGCTAGAGAAAAGACCAATCCAGAAAAGACTACTGAGGCCGAGAATTTAGTTCATCACAGGAGAAAAGCACAAGAAAAGAAGGCTTACAAGCAAACAACCGAAATCAGTGCCCATTCCTCCGTTCTTCACGAACCCTCAGCGCAACCACCAAAACCCTAATTTCCAGGGATTAAGGGAGCTTCCAGCACCTTCGTTTTGACAATTGCAAAAAGGAGGGACATGAGCAGACTAGGTGCCGGTTCCTCCATCCACACCTCCGGCCAACGGGGATGAGTCTCGGCAGGAGGAGCGATCGGAACAAGGGGAGAGGCTGGGCCACGTTTTTCACAACACAGAAAAGAGAGACGATCTTGGATTGTCAGTATATCCTCGATCGAAGAGAGAAGAGGGGGAGATCTCTCTCTAACAAGAGGAGGCGATCTCAGATCGGAAAAAAATCAGCGAATAATTAGAAGAAAGGAAAACTGGAGAAGCGGGGAATTAGCGACCCTCTCTCTGTGAAGAATTTTAATAACCGGGATCACTCCCTCCATTTTGAAAAATGGATGTCTCCATTTATGGGGGAGGAAATAACAATTATCATGAAGCGGGTCATCACAACTCGCTGAAGGAAGGCTCGGATCAGATGAGGCAGTTGCTCCAGTTGCTAATTATGCTGCTCCGTCAAAACAACTTCAAAAATATGCGCTCCGATACGTCTGGATACGGCGGGATACACTAGTTCTGCTGTGAACCACACATGGACCGGCCAAGAACTGTGCACCGTGCAACGCGCATGGACCATGCCTGTTGAGAAATAAGATCAAGATCTCAGATTCATATATCATCATTGATCAAGGATTCAAAGGTTAGGATTTAATCAAGGGGCAAAAAGGGAATCTTTATGTGTAATTTTAGAAATAAGGAAAAAGGTAATATGTGCCTCGGTTTCTGTGCATACCAAATTCAGAAAATACACCAACGGTAACAAACGGCTAGTTGATAGTCTTGTAATATAAATAGAGCATAGGATCATTGTATCAAGATGAGATTCAATACAATAAAAAATAAAACTTCCACAGAAATGAATCGGTACTATTCTGCATAAATCCTTCTCCTCAGAACCTCATAAAATTCAACAATGCCAAAAACTAATTTTCTAGCGCCAAGGGAGAATCGAACCTGGGTACTGAGCCAACAGACATAACCGTTTACCACTGGACCACTTTGGTTTTCTTGTTTGAAGCTAGTAGCTAATATACTTAATATATACTTAGATTTTCCTAAATTTTTTTATATTTAATTTATATAATACAAGTGTTAAATTAATAATATAATAAAATATATATATATATATATATATATATATATATATAGAGTATGGCTAATTTGCTGCTGGCAGCATTTCGGCCAGCTGCTGCTGGGGCTATATTTAGCCATACGATGTTCAAACAACAAATCCAAACCGTTAGATGTTCAATCTATATTAAAATGTACTTGGAGACAAAATTTTACATTTTTTGGAATTTTTTTACTATTTATTAAGCTGGTTTGAAAACCGCTGTTTTTATTAAATTTCTGCACCATTGAAAACAGCGGTTTTCAAACCAGCTTAATAAATAGTAAAAAAATTACAAAAAATGTAAAATTTGGTCTCCAAGTACATTTTAATATAGATTGAACATCTAACGGTTTGGATTTGTTGTTTGAGCATCAAATACTAAGATATGCCCCCGTAAGCACCTCGTCCGAAATGCTTCCGGTAGCAAATTAGCCATACTATATATATATATATATATATATATATATATATATATATATATATAGAGTCCGGCTACTATAACACTAGTGTCATTTCAAACTAAATAACACCACATCTTAAACCATTGGATCTACTTTAATATTCGTGTACAAGATAGCGCTGGAATAACACTAGTGTCTTGCACGAATATTAAAGTAGATCCAATGGTTTAAGATGTAGTGTTATTTAGTTTGAAATAACACTAGTGTTATTTAGTTTGAAATAACACTAGTGTTATAGTAGCCGGACTCATGTATATATATATATATATATAATTTAATAAGTTATGGGATGATAGTAATTAATTGTAACGCCTCTAAATACCGGTATGATTAAATTTCTACAGAATCCAATTTAGAAAATAATAAAATTAATTAAGTCAGTAAATCAACAATTTATAGGAATAAATATATAGTAAACGATAAAAGTTGAGAAGAAATAACGTGTCATTTTAATCAAATTATATTAATAGAGGTCATAGCCTTTTTAGCAAACTCAATTTAGAAGAGCCCAATCTAAATTCAGCCCGATCCTCACCCATTTAATCTACCCCTCTCCTCTCTCTTTCCACAGCCAATTTTCATTTTACTGTAAGTCTCCCCCTCTCTTCCTCTTTTTCTTTGTTCTTTTTTTTTTCTTTGTGCCGCCCCCCCCCCTTTTTTTTCTTTTTCTCTCCTTGACTGCCGCCGGCCACAAGGCCAAACCGAACCCCTACCCTACCCTCTTCGCCGCTGCCCTTCCTCTCTACCCCAACCGAACTACCCCATGCCCCTCTCTCTACCCGCCCCCTCCCTTGGCCGAACCACCACCTATTCCCTCTCTAACCCGCCCTCTTTCCTCTCCCTTTCCCTTGGCCGAACCCCCTCCCCCTTTCCCAGTTAATGGGTTTGGGTTATTGGATTCCCTTTACCAGTCGGTGCGGCCCTTACCAGCCATCACCAAAACCCTAAGTTAGGTACGGCCCGTACCAGGCCGTGCGGCTAGGCCGTACCTACCTAGGTCAGACCAGGCCGTACCAACTAGGTCAGACCAGGCCGTACCTACTCAGTCGAAACCCTAACCCTAGCCGAAATCATACAACCCATTAACCCTAACCCTAGACCCGAAGCTCATTAACCCATTAAATGATTTTTTTTTAAAGTTGTTAGATGACAATTGATTTAAATACAAATAGAAATAAGAACCTAATCAAGCGTTTACAAACTTAGGAGCAAACCGCGAGGTTCTAGGAGACGCTGAGAACACGCGAGATCCCGACACACGCGAGGTCACTAAGAATACAGGTGCGGGTTCCTGGTCTTGTTTTACAAATAATATACAAATGCGTGGATTGAGGTAAGAAATCCTTTTTTCAAATCTGGTAGATAAACTGCATGTTGTGGATGTCGAACATTCGTTTGATTTTGTTTTAGAATTGCATGATAGGAGTTCTTGGTGCATAGAATTGAATTGACAGGAATTGTGAATGTGAATTGGGGATGGGGAAAGTAAATGATTTGTTTTTCTTTAAATTAGGGCCGTCCGTGTGAGGCGGCTCAGCATGTGTTTTGAAAATCAGGCTGTCCGTGTGTGACAGACCCCCAGAGTGTGAAATGTGAACATAACGGGTCGTCCTTGTGTGGCGGTTCGCCGGATGGGTCCCCGCAATGGCCCATCTAGAGTGTGATTGAACGGGTCGTCCTTGTGTGGCGATTCGCCGGATTTCTATGTACGGGCATGGATTTCCAGAGTGTGGAATTTAAAAACCTTAAACGTGAATTTAAAAGAGGCGGGGATGAAAATGATTTTGAAACGATTGCATATCTGAATTGATAGGAAATTTGGGGGAAATTTTGAAATCTTTACTTTATTGTTATTTGGGATATCAAATGCATTGATTTGTAAAAACACCGGGCTGGAACTAAATCCCGCACTGAGAGATAGTTCGATCTCTCACCGTACCACCTTTTATGTGAGTTCCAGGAAATGGAGAAGAAGACATGGAGGAAGGCCGCGAGTGAGGAATTAGCGGAAGTTCTTAAGTAGCCACTATTTGCTTTAAATTTACATTTGTATGAACTCTATATTGTGTAGACATGGCGATAACTGTTTGACTAGCCATGTCTGACATATTTTCCCTTTCTATTTGTTTGTGAACTCTTTTTATGTTTAATATAGTGGCTTGTTGGTTGTATTATTGATAATGTATGTGATGTGCTTAACGCCTTGCGTTTAAATGCGCGGCGGGTTGTCCGGGGGTGTGACAACTAAGTTGGTATCAGAGCCAGCACATACAATATCAATAAACTTCCGCTAAGAGAGCGTTAGCAATAGGATGCGGCGTTTAAGTCATAGACCAAACTATGTGGACCGAGCGTACCATTAGTAACAAATGTATATATATTTGGTGACGGATTATGCCTTTTAGTAACGGTACAAATTATTTTGAAGTATAACAAGGATATTTTCTTTTCCTTTTTTTTAAAGATTGAACTAATTTAATTTTGTAGAAAATAAACAAAAAAAAATTATAGATTCTTTCGGTAGATGGCAAATCAACTTAACGGACAGCCCACTTGGCTAAGGACATTCGCAACCACCGCAAGAGTCAAGGAAATGGTCGGATGGGTCGACTTGTCCGGAATCACTGTCAATACTGCAATCTCCGTCAATTGTCCTTACTCCGTCATCTCGCCACACGTAGTGGAGGCTAGCGGATTCAGGGTGAAGAACACCGGAAGACGCCGTTTCTTCGCAGGGCTCGAACATAGTGTGGAAGAGCAATACTGTCCGGATCTTCATGTGAACACGCAGAATGGAAAATGGCGAGTGGACCCAATCGTGGCTGACACCGGAGCATACGAAATGGTTTTAGGAATGGACTGGCTCAAGGAGCACCACGTGCTAATAGACTGCGCGCACCGTAGCTTAGTGTTCTGGCCGCCTCACGAACAACCAGTCAGAGCAGAAATGCGGAGAATTTCGGGAAATAAGAGCAAGCTCATCGGGGAAAAACCCCAGAAGGAAGAAGAAGACCCAGCTATAAGAGTGGAAATGGAAGCAGAACCATTCACAATGTCAGAAGTTCAGAACGACTGGACGTATCACGTTAGGAAAGACATACTTAAGGGATATTTTGAGACCGATTAGGGCACTTTAGGGAAAAGGAAATGATATAGTTATAAACCTCACATGTATCTTTAATTTTGTTGAATGTTTTAAATGAGCAGTTATAATCTAAAGAAATTTAAAGTTTGATTCGTAATTTTAAATCCCTTCTTTAAATTGCGTCTATTTGCCTTGAGTTGAATAACTATAAGTCATGCGATGAACTCGGTAACTAATAACAATGCAAGTATATAGATATATATAAAACTTGGAAGAATGAAAAACTCACATCAAGCACCCTTGCGCAGCGAAGTCAGAGATGGCGAAAGGAACCAGGACTAACTCAAACACGAGCGACGCAGATGGCGACACTAGGATTCCACTCGAGAACCCTCAGCTGAATGCCCTACTGCAGGGACTAGAGCGAGTGACCAGGGTAGCCATGGAATATGAACAGCGACAGCCTAGAGAGGCCGACACGTTCTTTGAATACTACCGATCGTTCACCTCATTGCGCCCCCCGACCTTCGATGGGACAGGTGACTTTGCCGCAGCAGAGAACTGGGTCGCAAATATCAAGGATAAACTTCAAATCTTGAGAGCCCCTGAGGAACACCGGGTAGAGCTAGCTACTCAATTGCTGGAGGGTCATGCTCGATTCTGGTGGCAAGAGGTGAAACGTGGGTGGGGTGAAACTGCTGATGCGAAGGGGTGGACTGAGTTCGAAAGGCAGTTCGAACGCCGCTATATGGACACCATGTCAAGAGAGGCACTCCGACAACGGTTTACAAGCTTGAAACAGGGGAACAACTTAGTGGCGGAGTATAACTCCAAGTTTGAGAATCTAATGAGGTATGCACCCGATATCGTAAGAGATGAATTCCGCCTCAGACAACAATACCTCGGGGGACTGAACCCCCGTCTTGCTCAGATCATTGGCATTCCAGGAACCAACCAACTGTCGGATTTAATGTTAAGAGCAAGCACCGCGGAGTCTTATGACGGGCGCATCAGCCAAGCCGGGGGATCGAGGAATGTGCGACCCAAGATAGATGAACCTATGAGACCGGCCCCGAACAGAAACAATTACGGGGATAACCGGCCTAATTACCAGTCTAATCCAACACCCCTGTGCAACTACTGTGGCCGCAACCATTCACCTGATCAATGCAGTTTCCGTTTGGGGGTGTGTCACCGGTGTAACAAACCGGGACACTTCATCAAGGACTGCCCAGCTCCGCGAGGTTATTCCGGGCAGCAAGTGGGAAATACGGGTCCACCCACACGAGCACCACTTGGCAGAGGGACCGGTGGCTACAATCCTCCCAATAACAACCGCAGCGGGAACCAAGGAAACCAAAGGGTGGGGATGCATGCGCATGAGCAGTACAATTGTGAGATGGGAGGAACACCGACTATCGAAGAGTACGAAGGAGAAGACGTGTCTACTGATCTTCTGACTGGTATGTTTGAACTATCTGGAATTCCTGTTTACGTACTCATAGACACTGGTTGTAGTCATTCAGTTATAGCAAAGGAGTAGGTAGAAAAACACGGTGTACCAACTCGAGACTCTGGTAAAGTATTGAATATAAGTACCCCTGCCGTACAATATACCACCCCAGAACTTCGAAGCGTAGGGTTGAAACTCCAAATAGCGGGGAGAGAATTCCCGATAAACCCATAGTCTCTAAGACGGGCCTCTACGATTTAATGTTGGGTCTTGAGTGGCTCACTCGAAACGGTGTGACGGTTGACTGCCTGAAAGGGAGGATGGTCATTAACAGGCCAGGTCTCCATGACCTCTCGGTCCGACTCAAGAAACGAGGAGGCGGAACCCCGACAATATCTGCCAACCAAGCAAGAAGACTCATCAATAGCGGTAGTACCGCCTTTGTAGTCACCATAATGCAACTCGAGACGAAAAAACCCGAAATAACGTCAGTACCTATCGTCTCGGAGTATACCGATGTATTTCCGGAGGAGTTGCCAGGAATACCTCCCGATCGGGAAATTGAATTCCACATAGACATACTCCCTGGTACCCGTCCAATCTCTAAGGCCCCGTACCGGATGGCACCGGCAGAACTTAAGGAACTGAAAGTTCAGTTAGAAGAACTCTTAGAATTGGGATTTGTACGGCCAAGCACATCGCCGTGGGGCGCACCAGTACTGTTCGTCAGAAAGAAGGACGGTAGTATGAGACTCTGCATCGACTACCGAGAGTTAAATAAGGTCACGATCAAAAACAAATACCCTCTCCCACGAATTGAAGACCTATTCGATCAACTCCAAGGTGCGGCCGTTTATTCCAAGATCGATTTGAGATCAGGGTACCATCAGTTGAAGATTCAACCGCAAGATGTAGAGAAATCAGCATTCCGTACCCGTTACGGGCACTATGAATTCACTGTCATGCCATTTGGGTTAACCAATGCTCCTGCGGAATTCATGGATTTGATGAACCGAGTGTTCCACGACTTACTTGATTGCTGCGTCATTGTCTTTATAGATGACATTCTGATTTATTCAAAAAGGGAAGTGGAAGAAACGATGCGTGCCACATACCCAGAATTGTTCGAAGACATAGACGCCGAGGCTGTTCAGGGGACTGAACAGGATTTCCAAGGGGGGGAGGATGTAACGCCTCTAAATACCGGTATGATTAAATTTCTACAGAATCCAATTTAGAAAATAATAAAATTAATTAAGTCAGTAAATCAACAATTTATAGGAATAAATATATAGTAAACGATAAAAGTTGAGAAGAAATAACGTGTCATTTTAATCAAATTATATTAATAGAGGTCATAGCCTTTTTAGCAAACTCAATTTAGAAGAGCCCAATCTAAATTCAGCCCGATCCTCACCCATTTAATCTACCCCTCTCCTCTCTCTTTCCACAGCCAATTTTCATTTTACTGTAAGTCTCCCCCTCTCTTCCTCTTTTTCTTTGTTCTTTTTTTTTTTTTTTTTTCTTTGTGCCGCCCCCCCCCTTTTTTTCTTTTTCTCTCCTTGACTGCCGCCGGCCACAAGGCCAAACCGAACCCCTACCCTACCCTCTTCGCCGCTGCCCTTCCTCTCTACCCCAACCGAACTACCCCATGCCCCTCTCTCTACCCGCCCCCTCCCTTGGCCGAACCACCACCTATTCCCTCTCTAACCCGCCCTCTTTCCTCTCCCTTTCCCTTGGCCGAACCCCCTCCCCCTTTCCCAGTTAATGGGTTTGGGTTATTGGATTCCCTTTACCAGTCGGTGCGGCCCTTACCAGCCATCACCAAAACCCTAAGTTAGGTACGGCCCGTACCAGGCCGTGTGGCTAGGCCGTACCTACCTAGGTCAGACCAGGCCGTACCAACTAGGTCAGACCAGGCCGTACCTACTCAGTCGAAACCCTAACCCTAGCCGAAATCATACAACCCATTAACCCTAACCCTAGACCCGAAGCTCATTAACCCATTAAATGATTTTTTTTAAAGTTGTTAGATGACAATTGATTTAAATACAAATAGAAATAAGAACCTAATCAAGCGTTTACAAACTTAGGAGCAAACCGCGAGGTTCTAGGAGACGCTGAGAACACGCGAGATCCCGACACACGCGAGGTCACTAAGAATACAGGTGCGGGTTCCTGGTCTTGTTTTACAAATAATATACAAATGCGTGGATTGAGGTAAGAAATCCTTTTTTCAAATCTGGTAGATAAACTGCATGTTGTGGATGTCGAACATTCGTTTGATTTTGTTTTAGAATTGCATGATAGGAGTTCTTGGTGCATAGAATTGAATTGACAGGAATTGTGAATGTGAATTGGGGATGGGGAAAGTAAATGATTTGTTTTTCTTTAAATTAGGGCCGTCCGTGTGAGGCGGCTCAGCATGTGTTTTGAAAATCAGGCTGTCCGTGTGTGACAGACCCCCAGAGTGTGAAATGTGAACATAACGGGTCGTCCTTGTGTGGCGGTTCGCCGGATGGGTCCCCGCAATGGCCCATCTAGAGTGTGATTGAACGGGTCGTCCTTGTGTGGCGATTCGCCGGATTTCTATGTACGGGCATGGATTTCCAGAGTGTGGAATTTAAAAACCTTAAACGTGAATTTAAAAGAGGCGGGGATGAAAATGATTTTGAAACGATTTCATATCTGAATTGATAGGAAATTTGGGGGAAATTTTGAAATCTTTACTTTATTGTTATTTGGGATATCAAATGCATTGATTTGTAAAAACACCGGGCTGGAACTAAATCCCGCACTGAGAGATAGTTCGATCTCTCACCGTACCACCTTTTATGTGAGTTCCAGGAAATGGAGAAGAAGACATGGAGGAAGGCCGCGAGTGAGGAATTAGCGGAAGTTCTTAAGTAGCCACTATTTGCTTTAAATTTACATTTGTATGAACTCTATATTGTGTAGACATGGCGATAACTGTTTGACTAGCCATGTCTGACATATTTTCCCTTTCTATTTGTTTGTGAACTCTTTTTATGTTTAATATAGTGGCTTGTTGGTTGTATTATTGATAATGTATGTGATGTGCTTAACGCCTTGCGTTTAAATGCGCGGCGGGTTGTCCGGGGGTGTGACATTAATAAATTACCCAGTAATAAGTGACCAACCTTTGATTCTAACAAGTGTAGTGGAAATAATTAGGATAGGATAGTAAATTACCAGTGAAGTTTAAAACTGGACAACTCATGCATATCATGCATGCCTCATGGCTGAAAGGAAAATTAAAAAAAAGTTACAGCAAGGAAACACAATAAATTACAAAAATTAATTGACACTAAAATGATTGCCAGAACTGGTGCCTAGCTAACTAAAAGATTGACATTCAAAAGTTACAGCAATTAACTCAGCATCAGCAATAGAACTATAGAAGTACCTACGTCTCGCTAATTTTACAGAACGGAGGATATATATATAATATATTGAGCGAACCCTGCTCTCACTGACGTCACAGAAGATGCTCCCATGTTATAATATATATAATATATTCAAATTTTAAAGTACTCTATTTTATAATTATAATATTTTAATATTTTTCTAAAATCACTGAGAAATAATAAAATACCTTAGAATTTAAATGTACTAGAAGGACCACAATATATTTTTATTGACTAAGATCCAAAATTTGAACCGAGATCAATAACTCGGATCTAAATATTTAAATTTATTTGCCAGCAACACAATAAGAAATATTTTTATTTTTTTTATAACCACGAAAAATCCGGTCAGAAAAATATTGATCTGATTATTTTTCACAATCTTTCTAGTAAATTAAAATTCTATGGTACTCCATCTATTTTTCTAAAAATATAAAAACATTTTTAATATTTTAATAAAAAAAATCAAAGAATCTACTATTTATTTAAAATTAAAAAAATCTAGAGAAATGCAAAATACATTTTCTGGATCGGTGTCAATGGTGCTGCCGATCCTTTCTTTTTATTAATATGTATGAATAAAAAAATTGTCTTTTTTATTCTTGTGTGTAGGGCTGCAAACGAACTGAACCGAATCGAACTTACCTCCAGTTTGAGTTTGGTTTGAATTAATTTCGAACTAAGTTTGGTTTGAATTAATTTCGAACGAACTCAATTTCGAACGAACTCAATTTTGAATCGAATTTTTTACGAACTCAATTTCGAACTTTTACGAACTTTGTTACGACTTACGAGTTATGACTTATGGCTGGATCATAGTTCGAAATTACAACACTTCAATAAAAACTCAGGCATTATGAATTCTAATTACACAATACACCAAAGTTTATATCAAAGTTCATTACAAATACCTAAATTTATATCAAATACCAAAGTTTAGTACAATCATAGTATCCAAAGTTTTCCAAATATCCAACATGAGCAACATCACCAAAGTTTTCAAATATCTAAAGTATTCAAAGTACAATTTAAATATCAATAGAGAACAATCACCAAAGTCTTAGAATTATTACAAACTCAAATATTATCCTAAATAAAATATTAAAGTTCATTATCAGTGGAAATCAACGGTTCACGTTTGAGTTAATTTCGAACTAAGTTTGGTTTGCGAACCTATTTCGAACGAACTAGATCCAGTTTGAGTTTGTTTGAATTAATTTCGAAAGAGTAAAGAGTACACTAGACTAGAATCATATAATATATAAATAAAAATATTGAAGATGACATGGTAGGAGAGAATTAATGTTGAGAAAGCCCAATTAAGGTAGGCCCAGTTTCAGACGTTTTCAAATGTTAATTTAGTGCTACCATGCATGCATCTACTACTCTACTCTTGGGCTGGTTGCTTCCCAAGTTTAATTATATTAGTTGCGGGCTGCTCAACCAAACAATTAATTAGTATAATATAATAGAACAATTTATTGTTCAGACTGTAACGTTAATGTTAGATTTCTTTTACTTTATGTATTAGGATTATATTCTTGTACAACTAATTTGTAATAGGTACCAACTGGCTGATACCAAACAATTTCTGTTTTTAATAAATTAAACTGGTGAAATTTTCTCCACTTTAATTATTTAAAAAAAAAATTGTAAACATGCATATTCCAACTTAATTAGTATAGTACGTTGACTCTTATATATATATGCATTATCATAGAGCAATCAGAATAACAATCATGGATTAATTAAATCCCCTTGTTGATGATCATCTTGATCGCATGCATGTAACTGGCATCATTAATTAGACAAATTAAAACCAGCAGCTAGCAACAACGACAAGAACACTGACTATATATATATCCCACGTGTCCTTGCAAACTGTCCCCATATATATGTAACCCAATTCTTAATTCTCATCCAGACTCGAGAGCGATGTTTCTCTTTGTTTGGAATTGTGGGACAAATGCTTTGATTATATGTACCGGAATCATGACGTGGTTTTCTTTTGGTTTGGAATTGGGCTGATGGATTTTGGGCCACGCACAGACCCAGTAGTCATTTTGGCTTGGGCCAATGAAATTTATAGAATATTTGTTCAAAGAAACATGAATTTGCTTTACCCAAGAAAACAAATCATCCAGCAAACCGCTCCTTAACAAGTTTCTCATTTTTTTTCTAATTTTGAAAATACCATACCACACATTTTGAAAATATCATACCTCTAATTTTTGGATGTACGTAGTCTTCTGGATTAGTCTAATTTGGATGTTCTTTTCTGCATATATAAGTCCGCATAAAAATCCGCATATGCGGCCGCATACTGATTATGCAGTGGTCTTCCGCATACCGCATCAAAACCGCATTTTATAACATTGGTTTTACATGACAGATTCCTCTTCAACAAAAATTGTTTGTGCATTTCAGAATGTTCTTTGTGGTGGAAAATTATTAAGAAGGTACATTTCGGTAATTTTGGGTGAGATAAAACCCTTGCTTTACCTAAATGACCGTTCTTTTGGTCAAGAATGAAGAGGGATGTGAATCATTACATCTGGTGGTGCCGTACTTTTCATTTAGCGAAATTGAAGTCCCAAATATACGGGTGCTAATGGGCGGGCCCCCAGTTCATACCTGGCCCGGTTCGAAATTCAAATGAATTGACCATGTTCATGATCAGCCTGAAATGAAGCTCTTCATGTTCATGTTCATCCCGTTCAGTGTTGTTCAAAATTGAGTCCTGTTTGGAATTGATCTCTGTTCGGAACAGGCCCGTTTCAGCGAACAGGGCTTATCTTTGGACAACCAACCGGGCCATAGGTAGCAATTAGTTTGGACAACTTATGGACAATTTTGGACAATACTTCATTGCTGCCTGAAACTCTCTTAGACTTTTTAGGCTTAAAATACCAAACGCGACCAGGATCACTCGCTTTCCACCATTTATTTTATTCAGAAATCATAAATATCTAGTTCGGCTGACAATTAGAACTAATTAATTAGTTTTCACACCTAATTATACAAAATCATGTATGACCTAATTATGCAAATAAACACATTTAATTATTTTAATAAAAGATTTTTTAATTTACTGCATAAATGTATGTGAGGTCTACTATAATTCACTGCTGCCTTGAACTCTTATCTCTCTATGGCAGAATTATATTGATATTCATGTCATACATACATACTTACCTGGAACTCTGAATCTCTCTTTACTTTTCCTTCTTTTCGGTTCTGTTAAAAGAAACCAGAAATTACATACATAAGGTACTAACAAAGTGGCAAGGCCATCGGTTTCCATTTCCAATATAGCAGACAGAGAAACAAAAGTTCTACAAACTTGACACAACTTTTAAGCTGACTGTTACCAAAGTAACCACATGGTACCCACACTATACTGATTTAAAACCTAAGAACCTAAATTGTTGTTCAACAAAATGAACAAGTACATGTTCAGCCCACAAAGATTATCAGACAATCTGCAAATCAGGACATCAAATAAGCAGCAAAGCCTTCATCTTCTAAATTTTGCCTTACAAACTATCACATTCAAATGAAGAGAGTACCACCAAATCATTGAGCAGCCGCGTAAACAATACCTACACGAGTTAAACAGAGAAGTTAAATACATATTGAGCAAACGCATAAATCAAACTAATACGTAAACAATACTTGTAGGCAACCTAAATCTGACTTGTTCAATATATAAAATGGGATCATCCTAGTATAAAATATAGAAACTAGAAAACTGCGTTTGTATCCTTTGAATGATAATATACTGTTAAACTTATCATAAAGCAAACAAAATTTGTAATTTGTCAAGTGGATGGGGTATATCAAATCCAAATGTATCTTCATTAATTGGTACTCTAATTTTTAAGAAGAACGGATAAATCAACCACTAGAGGAACGGATATGGCTCCGCCACATTGTTGCTTTTTTAGGTTTCTAAACTATCACATTCTGATTTTACACAACTCAAATTTATTTCTATCAGTATGGTAAAATAAAGAATTTTCAATACAAAAGTAAAATTATTTTGATTTTATATCCTGCCATAATCTAATAAAATATATTTGGATAAATTATATATTAATTTTTGAAATGTTTGAATGAGATTATTACTTAATCTACACATCTCTTGCATTATGTTAATCATCCAACTAATCGGAAAAGGCCAAGTATGAGATCGTTAATTTTTTTTAATGCAATAGTTTTAGGCTTGTCCTGTCACACCCCGACAACAGGGCTGACAACCCGCCGCGCTCATCAGCGCAAGGCGATTTCTATTATTTTAGAGAATTACATATATACATATACATTACCAATGGCATAACTTACATTTTTTTTTTCATTGCAAGTCCCACAGTCTTCAAGTTCAATATCTCGTTTCGTGTCTCACACTTTGTACCTGGAACCACAAAGTGGAAAGATATTAGAGATTGAAAATCTCTAAGTGCGGTATTCAGTTCCAGTCGAGTTATTCTAAGACCCAATTAACCAACTAAACCAAACTAGCACCGAGCATAATTATAAAAGAACAACATTGATCATCAAGCCGAAGAGATAATTCACAATCAATGTAAACTGCTAGCATGAATCAATGTAGACCAAAATTAGTACCTTACGAAGTAACCCAAAAATAAGTTTACCTATGACATTTCATTAACTAAGCTATGCTTATGATAACATAAAAGTTCTATAAACTCCAAAGTGCATTGCTCACGCAAGTAGATTGATTATAAATTCAAACATGCATGAAATGCTAACATATCATATAAAATACTCAAATGCTCATAAATCTTATTTAATGCTCAAATGTTCTTGTAAAGCAATTCTTTTAGCATTTCTATCTTGCGATCCAGATTCGACACTTTTCTGACTACGGGTCATGCGCTACCACGAATACGGTGCCTACACAATTTCTGTTATGCGCATAACCTGAAATTGTGCGCTTACCACAAATACGGCGCCTACGTGCCTTTAGTTATGCGCTTCCACGAATCAATGGCACCTACATAACTGGATCACGTGCTACCACGATTACGGCGCCTACGCAATTTCTGTTATGCGCTTCCACGAATTAACGGCGCCTACATAACAGAAATTACGCGCTTACCACGAATACAACGCCTACATGACCCCGGTCATGCGCTACCATGAAAAGACAGCGCCTACATGACCCCGGTCATGCGCTACCACGAAAAGACAGCGCCTACATGACCGGTCAAATTTCCAAGTTTAATATTCAATCAATACATTACCACGGTCATGCGCTACCATGAAAAGACAGCGCCTACATGACCCCGGTCATGCGCTACCATGAAAAGACAGCTCCTACATGACCGGTCAAATTTCCAAGTTTAATATTCAATCAATACATTACCACGGTCATGCGCTACCACGAAAAGACAGTGCCTACATGACCGTCAGGTTTCAGACTTATGGTTCTTTAAACACAGTTCACAGTACCATGTTACGAATCATTCTTTTCAAATCATGTCATGTTTCAGTTTCAAAAGCTGGTTCATAAAAATGTGCTCATGCATCCTTTTGACTGAACTAAGAAATACAATGCATAATATAATTCAACTATAACTTATGTTTCAGACCAAGTACTTCAGATCAAGTCATTCTTAGTTTCAGAAAATAGAATATGCCTCACATGCAACGTTATGCATTCATGTCATGCATTTATGAGAATTACTATGCATCCATATCATGCTAAGTGACGCCAAACTCGGTCCCCAAATCTCAACTCTGCTAGTGACGGGTTTTGAAATGGTTTAGTGGAATTAGAAACAATTTTGTAGGAGGAGGGATAAGTTGCTCTGATACCACTTGACGACGGCACGTCCCAAACTCTACTCTGCGTGTACAGGTTTTGTTTGGTTTAGTGAGATATTGAACAATTTGGGAAGAGAATTTAGACAAAGAAGAGAGAAATCACAAGAGAGGGAAGATAAGAAAACATTTCATATATTAATCAAAGTCTAAAGAAAAAGATGACATGCCATCTCTTCTTATAATACATATATTATAATAAATAACTTAGAAAAACTAAAAGTCCAACTTAGAAACTAACACCACATAATGAACTTAGAAATTCTAACCAACTCTTGGAAACTCTAACATAATTAAAAATGACATAGAAAATATAAATAGTCAAACCTAGAAAATAGTAACATAATAAAGTTTTCTAGAAAACACAACATAATTAAATATTGTAATTAATCATCATAGGAAATGATGAACTAGTGGGACCCCTTCTCGATACTTGTGCCTAGCCATTCAAGAAGATTGAAGAACAATTAACCCGTACCGAGTCCAAGCCTGAGTTCGATTTCGGGTTTGAGTCCAAGTCGGAATTTCGGTTTTCGTCATACTCTCCCGGTTGATGAAAGCTTGACCTCAAGCTTGTATTTTCACCTCGAATTCGACTGTTCTTCTTATTATCCTTGTAGATCTCTTTCAAACAATATATTTTCATATCAAGCACCATAAAATCTTTGTAGACCTCTTTCACATTGGTCATACGCATGTATTTCATCAAATCTTGGACACAAACATTTAATGCCAGTAAATTGCAATAATTTTGCTGCACCGCTTTCGAAATCAACAAACTAGAGTTGACTTCAATTTTTAATGGGAAGAATTTGATTCCTTTGTCCAACAAGGCATACTCAAATTTTATGATAAAAGTAAGAGTGTTGTTGACTAAAAACCTCGCATTCTCTGGTTTGGAATTTGGTTGCAAGAATGGATCATTATAGTTGGATTTTGAGACCTCAATGTTGGTCAAATACACAAGTTTTGTTTGCAACAAAATATTAGATTTAACCTCCATGGACAAAGTATTTCCAAGATTACTCGAGAGCATCGACAAATCACTAACACATTTTTCATCAAAGTTTGAAGTGTTCTCAATGGACTCAATTTTTGTGTCGAGTTCATCGGTCAAGGTATTGACATCATCTTCATCATCGGGCTCTTCACTTTCTTCAACCGTGACAAACTCATTTTCAAGCTCATCTGGTTCTTCTTGGCGTTCTTCCACTAGAAGGGTTGGCATTTGGTTTGGAGGTGGGTTGTTTCGAGGTGGATTGTTGCGGTTGAGGGTTGCTTCAACTGTGACAAGCTCATTAACAAGCTCATCCGCTTGTTCTAGGAGCTCTTCTATTGGAATGGTTGTCTTTTGGTTTGGAGGTGGGTTGTTTCGAGGTGGACTGTTGTGGTTGAGGGTTGGTTTGTCATGTTGTTGGCGGTTTTCGTTGGGATTAGGGCACTCTCTAACCCCAGTAATGCGTTCAATCAACACTTTATGGTTTTGTTGCATTCGTTCGATTAACGCATTATAATTTTGTTGCATTCGCTCAAGGACGGCGGCAATGTTTGGGTCAGCCATTGTCGAATTTGGTGGTTGTCGAACTTGGTTGTCGGAATTGGTGGTTAATGGAGATACAACTTCACGCAAGCGCAAAAGTGGTTGTCGAACTTGGTTGTCGGAATTGGCGATTGACGGAGATACAACTTCACGCAAGCGCGAAGGTGGTTGTCGAACTTGCTCTGATACCACTTGATGCCAAACTCGGTCCCCAAATCTCAACTCCGCTAGTGACGGGTTTTGAAATGGTTTAGTGGAATTAGAAACAATTTTGTAGGAGGAGGGATAAGTTGCTCTGATACCACTTGACGACGGCACGTCCCAAACTCTACTCTGCGTGTACAGGTTTTGTTTGGTTTAGTGAGATATTGAACAATTTGGGAAGAGAATTTAGACAAAGAAGAGAGAAATCACAAGAGAGGGAAGATAAGAAAACATTTCATATATTAATCAAAGTCTAAGGAAAAAGATGACATGCCATCTCTTCTTATAATACATATATTATAATAAATAACTTAGAAAAACTAAAAGTCCAACTTAGAAACTAACACCACATAATGAACTTAGAAATTCTAACCAACTCTTGGAAACTCTAACATAATTAAAAATGACATAGAAAATATAAATAGTCAAACCTAGAAAATAGTAACATAATAAAGTTTTCTAGAAAACACAACATAATTAAATATTGTAATTAATCATCATAGGAAATGATGAACTAGTGGGACCCCTTCTCGATACTTGTGCCTAGCCATTCAAGAAGATTGAAGAACAATTAACCCGTACCGAGTCCAAGCCTGAGTTCGATTTCGGGTTTGAGTCCAAGTCGGAATTTCGGTTTTCGTCACTAAGGTTCATTTAAATCAAACTCATGCTTTAGCTAAGTTGCTTTGTACCATGTTATACACCAACTTGTGAAAAATATCATCATGTCCCAAAAAAATTAAGCATTCAAAATATGAAGTTTCAAATCCATAACAAGCATTCAAATATACTTTGACAAACAAACAGGAGATCAACAAGCAATAATCAAGAAAAAGAGCAATCAGGCAAACCAAATCATGTTTCAACTATTGTTAAACCAAACGATTAAATTAATGACATGCTCTAGTCTCAAGAATAGATAGAGAAATCATAAAATGCATGCTCACTTAAGGTTCATGGATGCTCATTTAAAATTACACTACCTTCATTTCTATAGTTGTCACCATACCAACCGATTTGGTTAACATAGTAGCGGGGATGTTATACTAATTTTGGCATTTATATCAGTTTCTAGTGCAATCCCTTTATATTTGGTCAATACCCATATACTATGTTAATTATGCATGCCTTGCAAACATGAACCGTTACCCAATAATTGATCAATACTTACTCTATAACAATCCAACAACCCAAATCAACAGATTTCAAGCAAGCAACTAATTGCTTACCGAGAAAATTCCATCAGCTGTCTCCTTCTCCTCACCGCTTCGTTGGGCTGCCGACACTCCTTTCTCCTCTCTTTTCTCCATTGTTTTCTTCCCCATATCCCCTCTTTTTCTTTTCGTTAGTTTCTATGTTCCAGGGTATACTGGATGAGTGAAATCCCCCCCAAATGAACGGTTCTCCAATATCCACCGATAAAAAGAAAATAATGAAAAGAGGGGTAAAGCGGTTCCTTCAGAAAAAGTAAAGAATAAAATAATATAATCTCTCTCTCCGTATCTCCAATTTTGAAAAGTTAATATTTATTGAATAATAATAAATGGTGTTCGGTAAGAAAAGTGAGTTGTTAAGGTAGCTACATGTGTCCTTTTCATGCAAGTTATTTTATAAAAACGAATCACTAATTTTTATTCTTATCTAATAATTAGTAAGTTTGCAATAAGCCCCTTATATCTTTCATAATAAAACATTGTCATTTAATATTTCCTAGTATTCAAAAACTAGGCTGTTACATGTCCTATGATTTAACATTTCCGGAACAAATTGTAATGCCAAATTATTTCAAGGGGCGCTCCATATATTATCTATTAAAGATGAACTAAGATCCAAAAATAACAATTCTGACGGCTTCCTGATATTAATTGATGATTGGGAATTTATCCTACCACAGAGATAAAAGGGTTTTATCTTCAAATTGAATGGCAACTATTTGTTCAAATAACTTGCAACTCGACAACTTTTAAAAAACACTGACACAAATCGCATGAATTAAGACCACATTGTAACTCTAACTAATAATTGAGCTCCTAGAGAATATTGGTTTTTCTACGAAGCACGGAGCAAAACTCTAAGCATATTACACATCTCAAATTTCAGTTAATTGAAATGTATCATCAGATTCGTTAACCACTTATAAAAGACGATAAGAGTACACAATAAATAACCAAAAAGCCAAAACTTGTAAGTAAGACACAACAGTATAGGCGTGTGGTGTGTTAGCAATTCATTGGACATGAGATTAGTATCACTGCACTTTGCCAAGGATGATTGATGCTAAAACTGGATCAAAATTGACGCTTAACCACACAAAAGAGACGTGATTTGGGCGCTTACCAAGAACAGAGAGGTGCAGGGAAAGGGTCGGGAAAAGGGGTTGGCGCCAAGGTTGTCTGGGAGAGAGAGAAGAGAAAGGCGTGCCTCTAGGATGAACGGTGGGTCCTCCTGGAATCGAAAATCGGACTGAGCGACTGAGAGAGACGGAGTGACAGAGAGAGAGAGAGGTGGTGAAGAATGGGGAAAGATCAATGAAGAGGCGCTCAAAGAAATGAACGTATTTTCTCGGGCACGTTGCAGCAGCCGGAGGTCGTGGTACATAAAATTCTGGGTGACACTGTACTATGGTTGAAAAATTGTGGTAAGGTGAGGCGGTGTGATCATACATTGATAGAGGAACCGGATTAAGAAAGAAGAGAACGTAGGCATGTTGGGGGCTTCTGGTATTCGCTTGTTACTGAAAGGGAGAATCACAGGCAGGTTTCTGTCGGTGCAGCAAAACTGTTGTTGCTCATTTAATTATGTGTTAACAAGGGCTACAGGCATGTGCTTTAATTTGATGTAGCACAACTGCTAGTGCTCACTATAGTTGTTCTGTTAGTGTACTTTTGTGTTGTAATTTGAATTTTCTGAGTAAGCACAGAAACTGAGTATGTAAGACGTTTTTACTTGATTAATAATATATCCACCTAGGCAGCCGCTGCCAGGTTTTCAAAAAAAAAGAGAGGTGGTGAAGAAATGGTGAAAGATCGATGAAGAGGCGCTCAAACGGGAGAGAGAGAGAGGCGAAACCAAGAGGCGCTCAAACGGGCTTCGAATGGGCTGTTCACTGGACATCGAACGGGCTGTTCACTGGACAAGGAAATAAAATGTTCAACGGGTTGTTCAATAATTGTTCAGATCCGGTTAGTATATAAGAATTAATTTGAACATGAACCGAACTTCGGGCCTTGTTTGGATTATAGCCCGTTCAATAGTAATTTAATAACTGTTTAGCCCGTTTGTTCATGGACTATCCTGTTCAATTAGCAGCCCTACCCAAATACCAGCCTCTGCACACCACTCCTTGTTCCTATTGCGCCTTGGGAGGATGTGAATATGGATTTTATCATGGGGTTGCCACAAACTCAATGAAGCAAATATTTATTATGGTGGTAGTTGATCGGTTCTCTAAAATGACTCACGTTGTGCCTTGTTCTAAGACAATGCATGCAACTAACGTGGCATATTTATACTTCAAGGAGACATTGAAGTTACATGGCATTCCCAAAACTGTAACATTTGATCGTGACCCAAAGTTTGTTGAGCATTTTTGGCAGTCTTTGGAGGAAGATGGAAACAAAACTGCAGTTTAGTTCAACTTATCATCTACAAACGGATGGGCAAAATGAGATGTTAAATCAGAGTTTGGGCAGCTTATTGAGGAGTTTGGTGGGAGAAAACAGTATGCGCTCGGATCTTGTTCTTCCCCTAGCTGAATTTGCTTACAACCAGTTTTGCAGCCAAACAACCTGTCAAAGTCTGTTTGAAGTTCTGTATGGGCGTAATTTGACCAGCCCACTTGATCTTGTATCTTTGCCGATAAATTAGAGTTATAGTGCACATGTGGATTAGCGTACTAAAGTCATTAAAGAGTTGCATGAGCAAGATACAAGGCGAATTAAGAAACAAAACCAGTAGTGCGCAAAACAAGCATCGTAGGGCTCAAATTTTCAAAGAAGGATTTCTTGTTTGGGTGCATTTGATCAAGGACTTGTTTGGGTGCATTTGCAGAAAATGAGCCAAATTCATGGGCGGGTTCTTTTCCGAGAGAGAATGACACTGTCCAAGATGAGTCAAATGAAAAACAAGCTCCAGCAGTAACAGTTAAAGCATCCAAAACCGCCACTAAGTGAGATAGCCACAATTGTTTGACACGTCTCATTATTTTTGCCATAACTTCTTCATACGAGCTCCAATTAATGTGATTTAAAGTTATGTGGAAATCTCAAAACATGCTTTACAACTTTCATTTTACACAGTTCTCCAAAACTAGAACTCAACATGGTCAAACTGGTGTGATAATTAGGTGGTAGTTTTTGGATTTTTTTGTCATTAATTAATTATGTGTGAGTTTTGAGTGTGTTTTAGTAGGGTCAAAGAGTGTTTGAATCCCGTTCTATTTTGTGGGTTTCTAGTTGGGTCTTTTGAGGGTCTCTAGGTAGTTATTAAGTATGTTTCAGGAGTAGGAAATGTAGTTGAAGTAATACTAGTGTTTATTTACCTTTAGAATTGTATTGTAAGGCTATAAGAGAAACCAAACTGAAATTGTAAGGCAGTTTATAAATTAATACGAATTTATGTTGATTTTGAAGGGAAAATAGAGTAGAGAAAGAGAAAATGGCTTGTGATAAAAATGTATTTTTTCTTGTATTTTTTGTTTTGTTTGATACATCATCCTATGCTCTATTCATATTACAAAGCTATTTACTAGCCGTTTGTTCCCGTTGGTATATTTCCTGTATTTGGTACACACAGGTACCGAAGCACATGCTGCCTTTTTCTTGTTTCTAAAATTACACATAAAGATTCTCTTTTTGCCCCTTGATTAAATCCTAGCCTTTGAATCCTTGATCAATGATGATATATGAATCTGAGATCTTGATCTTATTTCTCAACAATTTATTTGAGTTGAATTATCTCCTCTTTTGCCTCTTTGAGTTGAGCTTGCTAGTGACCTTGTGATTTTCATTAGCGGATCAGTCTCTGTCAGCCAGAAATTAGGGATAGACAAGTAAAAATATTCGAAAATATGGGGGCATGCTGTCACCAGTCTATGTCAGCCAAGCATTCCTATAGCTAGACCAACTGAATATCAAATTTTGTCTCGACAAAGAGGAGCAATGACTCGCTAAGAAAAGAAAATCTAACTGGAAACATTGAAAGCACTATCCGAGACATCCATGCATACTCCAATCCAAATGCAATGAAGAAAACATTCTTAAAATGGTGAAGTGCATAACCTGTCTCTTTTTCCCAAATATAGCCATAACAACTCATAATATCATGCTCTCCCTTTCCTGCTTCTTTTTAACTTGTTCCTTTTCCCAACTTCTCACAAATACTCATTTAAAAAATCATTTCTTTCATGCCCCTCCATCCTCAGTGCCATCCCTTCGTCCCCTATCTCTTTTAGAGGCCATATTCAAGTCGTTTGTTTTGTGCCACTACAATGGCTTCCAATTCGCCTTTTGATGAAACACCATCACTAACCCACACTGACAATCCATTGCTAAAAGACTTTGACTTCCCCCCATACGATATTGTTGAGCCAAAGCATGTTCAACCTGGGATCAGACAACTGATCGACATACTTGTGCGTAACTCATTGTACTTTTTGTGTAAATTTCTTTTGTTTATAAATCCTAATTGGATACTTGCATTTGCATGAGAAGTTGTTTCATTTATTAATTGATAATGTTCCTGTAGGAGGCGGATCTGGTGGAACTCGAGAGAACATTGGAGCCAACATGGCCTAAGCTGGTTGAGCCATTGGAGAGGATCATAAATCGGTGGGGTGTGGTAGTTGGCGGAATTGTTAACCATCTCAGATCCGTCAAGGATTCAAGCGAGCTCCGTACTGCTATTGAAGAAATCCAGGTAATTAATTGTTTTTGTGCCTTTTTCGGAGAAGTTTTTTTTCAGGATATATAAAAGCTATAAACTCCCCAGAGATGAATTGATATCCATTTTATAATTAATATGTAAACAGCAAGACAAAGTTAAATTTGAGATGAGGTTGGGGCAGAACAAACCCATTTATGAGGCATTCAAGTCCATAAGAAATTCATCCTCTTGGGAAACCCTTAGTGAAGCCCGGAAGCGAATCGTAGAAGGTAATATTTTTGCTAATATTGTGTATCTTCTTACTTCTTTGACTTAATAATTTATTTTAGTTTAATGGAAGTGTTGTATATATATCTTCTCAATTGTGCTTATTTTCTTCTTTCTTTTCAGGTCAAATCAAGGAGGCTGTTCTTGGTGGTGTTGCTCTAGAGGATGAGAAAAGAGAGAAGTTCAATGAAATTGAACAAGTAAATTTGGTGCTCTCAAATGCTAATTTTTTTTAGGATATGATGCATAGTTTTCAATTTCTCGTGCTTATAAATTCTTCATTGTTATAGGAGCTGGCTAAGTTGCATGATAAGTTCGCTGAGAATGTTCTAGATGCCACTAAAAGATTTGAAAAAGTAATTGTGGACAAGCAGGAAATAGAGGGGCTACCTGCCACTGTACTTGGTCTAGCAGCAGAAAAGGCCAAAATAAAGGTAAGAAGTTCTGGCTTCTCTCTTTTCATGTGCAAAATTAATCAAACCTATGCTAGCTTTGAGTTCTCTAATACAGAAACTCAAGGATGTATGCCGAACGTATTGTTAGATTGCAAACCATGATCCTTACACAGCAATAGCAAAAACCAAACCAGTAAATATTTCTCTTTTATAATCTCCTTGATTTTCTTTTGTTCCTGCTCTTCTATGTCTACTTTTGCTAATTCAATACATGTGTACTTATTTACTATTTCTTTTTTTTATTTTCTTCTTTTGCCTCCCTGTTAATGGTTGCTTATATCCACTATGTGAGTGCTTGCTCTAGGCATCACACGATGGTAATTAATATTGGAACAATAATGTTTAGCTGTCAAAGGCATTGGTACTTATTATTGAAAATTTGAACCTTCATGAATTGCTCTATATAGTGTTGTTTATTGGAAGCAAACATTGGTTTTCATTTATTAGGGACATGAATATGCAACTCCTGAAAAAGGGCCTTGGATTATTACCTTGGATGCACAAAGCTACGCTCCAGTGATGCAACATGTGCGTAATCGCTCATTGCGGGAAGAACTTTTCAAGGCTTATATGAGCCGTGCCTCTAGTGGGGATCTTAACAATGCCAGCATCATCAGTCAAATTCTGAAGTTGAGGTTGCAAAAAGCTAATCTTCTTGGCTACAATAACTTTGCTGAGGTATAGGAGACTACAAACTGAAAATTTAATTTTATTCCGAAAGTTTACAAAGGATACAAAAAAACTTTTATTGTTGGCTTCTCCATTAATATATTTCCTTTTTTTTGTAGTTGAGCATGGCAAATAAAATAGCTACAATTGAGAGAGTGGAAGAGCTGCTCGAGAAGTTACGTGTTGCATCATGGGACCACCATGTCAGAGGTGAATGTATTTTTTTGGCTTTTCTCTTATTAAATATAATTTCTTTTGCATGGTGTATATCAGAGGTTCTCAACTTCAATTTCTTTAATTTGTTGCTTTTCTGGTTTGGTTGCATCTAAATCCAAACCAATCTGGTTCAGGGCCTTGTTTTTCCTTTTGTTTTTCGCATTTGATCAAAACCTAAAATACTCAAGCTTCTTCTGGTACTTTGAGTCTTTGACTGTTGGATTTGGTCTTCATCTAATATTTTAGAAGTTATTTCTTACGATATTGTTGGATCTAGCTTCTTGTATGATTGTCTTCGAATGGTTCTGTATGTCTAGATTTGGAAGAAATAAAGGCATTTGCAAAAGAGTCTGGTGCTCCCGAAGCCAATGAGATTAATTACTGGGACATTGATTTCTGGAGCGAACGGTTGCGTGAGGCTAAATATGATATTAACGAGGTTTTTTTTTTCAAAACATAACTTGCAATTGCTTTGTAAAATTCTTGGTTATATTGAAGCTTCAATAAAGTTCTAATAACCCTTTGCTTGACATACAAAGGATGGAAGAGCAAGCAACAAGGAAAAATTACGGTTGTAATTGCATAGGCACCATGCCATGTGGCACATGCTGCAACAGAAACTACTGGCCAAGATCTACTACTGTTACCATTGGTACAGTTGTCTGATCAGATTTTCATGTGATTTTTTTAAGTTTATTCTTTTTGTAGGAAGAGTTACGGCCCTACTTTGCACTCTCGAATGTCTTAGATGGCCTTTTCAGCCTGGCAAATAAGCTCTTTGATATTAACATTGAATCGGCCGATGGGTTGGCTCCTGTTGAGTTGTTCTTTCCTTCTTGTTTTCTTTTTACAATTTTCTTCTTTTTTACTCTTAAAATACCTTTTAGAATTGCATATTTGGTTTTAATTTGATATACCTACTTTTCACCCTCTAATAGGTATGTGAAACAATATAGACCTCTCTTTGGAGCTGTTCCCTATATTTCAAATTAATTCATACAAAGCCTCTTACTGTCAGTGTCAGTGCTAATTAATGTGTCTTGCACTTGATTTTTTCTCAGGTCTGGGACCCAGATGTCCAGTTTTACCGTGTAAATGACTCTTCGGGTGAATCAATTGCCTATTTTTATTTGGACCCATACTGCAGACCTGCTGAAAAGCAGGGTGGTGCATGGATGGCCGAGGTGTTCTATCGGAGTCATGTGCTTGCGTCACCTGGTGCTCCATTCAGGTTGCCTGTTGCCTTCATAATTTGTAACCAGATGCCTCCAGTCGGGGACAAGCCTAGTCTTATGACCTTCTATGAGGTATCTATAGTAATTTGACTGGACGCCTCCGGTCAGAATAAAAGGCTAAAGTAAAATGATGTTCTGGCAATATAGTTGGTTCTCTTCTAGTTGGCTTGAAACATACCTGAAGGACAATGTATTGTTCAAGGGCTGGATCATATTTTAAAAACAACCGAATTAAGGCATGTAATAGCATATGTAACAGGCTGATGCTTGAGTTGGTGGATTGAATTGTTAAGATTTGTTTTCATGACAACATTTTTTTACTTGTTGGTACTGTAGGTGGAGACGGTATTTCATGAATTTGGTCATGCACTTCAACACATGTTAACAAAGCAAGATGAAGGATTAGTATCCGGGATAAGGGGAATTGAATGGGATGCCGTTGAATTGCCTTCTCAGTTCATGGAGAACTGGTGCTACCATCGGTAAGATGTCTATTTTAATTAATTTCTTTCCATTTCACTATTCTAGTTGTTCTTAAGTTCTGGATATAACAAACTTTCCTCTATGCTATGTTTCTTTTATATTTTATGCTATTGCTTTGTAATGAAGACGACCATGTAACTTTCAAAAGGAAAACTAATATATAGTTTTTAAAGTTATTCAAGGCACTGAAAAATGCTGAGTATAATGGTACAGTGGTCTCAGAGTAGATTATATGTAGTTCTTAAATTACTCATCTTGGTATGAATTAAATTTGCAGCAATACTTTGTGAGAAGAAATAATAATTGACATTTGGTGCAGAGGTACACTGTTGAGTCTTGCTAAACATTATGGAACTGGCGAACCCCTTCCTGAAGAAGCATTTTCAAAGATTATTGCTGCAAAAAATTTCCGTGCTGGTTCATTAAGCCTCCGTCAGGTCTCTCTCTCTCTCTCTCTCAAGTGGTTTTTTGAAGTAATTACCATCAAAACTTTAAAAGATCTCTGGACCATCATTGGTCAGCATTTTTCAGTGCCTTCGATAACTTTTTCATCAGTAAAGTTGAGGGTCAAGCCACCCAACTTTTTTAATGCACTAGGGATTACCCATCTGGATTTCGGACTTGCAACCTCATACACGGAGGGCATTGCCTTTGCCACTAAACCAAAAGCCGGTTCTTGTCCCTTCAATAACTTTGTAACTTTTCCTTGGAGTATGTGTTTCCTTACTTTTGGGCCTAATCTGATTGGGTTCTTTTCATTCTTTTAACCTATAATTTATTCTGTGCAGATAAGATTGGCATCTGTAGATATGGAGCTGCACACAAAATTTGACCCATATGGAGAGTTATCGATATTTGACGTATACCAAAAGGTTTGGGAGAGGACATCTATTCTTCCCCCTTCACCGCATGACAAGTACCTATGCGTCTTCCGCCACGTTTTTGCAGGTTTGTCAATTTAATTAGCTTAGTTCATGGTCCTGTTTAAATGGACAAAAATAAACTATCCCTATTGGTGATGCACTATTAACCCTCAATTGACTGTGAATTTAGGAGTTGCGCCATACACCAATATTTTGCCTCATTATCATTTTAATTATGCAGCAGCCTGAGTTTACCCTTTTTATGCACATGCTCTTTGAACAAACAAATAAAGAACAAACTAAAAAAAATGGGACAAAAATAGGGTACTTGAGATCTGGATCATAACAACAGCTGTGTAGGAAGTAGATTAAATTGTGGAAATGGAAGAGAGGAGTTATATAGTAAGATTTCTTCTCTAAAAGAAGAGTAGGTAAAAGAGTTGCAAAACTTTACTTTCTTTCTCTTATCTTCTCTTTTGACTCTTACAACCATAGCCCTTGAGTTCTATTTATACCTATCATATGATACTTCTAGAATTGAGATTGCCAAATCACTTGTGCCATAGGATGAAGTTGTCAGTCACCTCACTTCCTAACACCAAATGCGAAGCATATCTTATTTGAAGTGGGTACTTCCTAGATCTCTCCATTTCTACTCTTTTTATCGCTTGATTTTTACTTGTCCCGTTGAAAATTTACAACCCCCATCTTCAAAATGAATTGCATACCTGTATTGGACTATTTGCCCCACACTTAGTAAGTTTTGTTTTAAGTCCAAAATTAGCAGCACATCTCGAATAAATTTCGAACCCATCTTAGTTTGCTTGAACAAGAGAGCCATTTTCAATGCATACCTTTGTCTCATTGGAAGTATCAATATGTCGGAATAGTTCATGGTTACTAGTCAAATTATTAGTGAGCCACTGTCAACGTACCAGATATCACCATTCTCTTCTTTTGCGGCATGGCACGCATAGAAAATACTTTCAACACTCTCATTTTCTTCTATGAAGTTCACCCACTCGTTAATTCTTGATCTACATATTTTGGCTATGTGGTTGAGCATGTTGCATATATTTTTGTCCAACATTGTACTATGGTTTGAACTTTTTGTGTATGTCGCACAATAAATTTCAATGACTTGAACCTATGTACTTGCTTTTTGAGCTTGGACTAGATACACTACTATAGAAAAGACGACTATACATGGTTAAAAACGGTAACGACACACGGTTCCGCAACCGTGTTCATGCACATCGTGTATGAATGTGTCGATAAATTGTACATGGTTAGGGAACCGTGTCTATATACCCTTTACATACACGATTACCACAAGGGAACCGTGTCAGACCTAAAAAAAAGTTGCTAAAACAAAAGATTTACACACGGTCCGGGTTATGGTGTATGTTACCAAGGATTATATACACAATTCCTACAACGCAACCGTGTATGATTGAAGAGAATTATACACTATTCATGTTCAATAACCGTCTATGATAATATTTTCTACACAGTTTATGTGATAGAACCGTGTATGATTTCTATTTTTCAATGCAGATTATAATGGGCTAGTATCCATATTTGTTAGCCATTAAACATACAATACTACACATCCATATACATCCATAATTCAAGAAATATTCTACATACACAAAGTCATAAGTTAATGTTCAACCAAAACAGGTACGGTAACTATCGAAACCTAACATAGATAATGTCACATCAGAAAATAAGGCAGACTTACAAATTCATATATATTTAATATAAAGTACAAATTAAATAGCAACTAGCAAAACACATAGAGGAACTCTAAATTATAAACAGTTGGAGAAAAAGGATCATCTTAAGATAGTTCTTTATTTTACTATACATACATATATCTACCCATTGAATCTGAATATCATCATAACTTGAGCACTTGATCATAAACTCCTTAGGAGGGTGCTTGAACAAACAAATTGTCCTCAGATTTTTCAATTCCTCTGTACCAGTCATCAAAGTGTGTACATATCATCATACCATGGGATCATATCTCCATAGCTTGACCTCAACCATCTTGAGCTTTTTGCTTTGAGATGCTGAAACAGTCGATGAGGTTTTAGTTAACTCATGGTTTGTACTATCCCTCAAAACCATAACAAAACTGCAACTAATAACCAACTAATAACTAATGAGATCTTTACTTAATCATTTAAGTAAAAAGACTAAAGGAAAAAATTAGAAATATCTGGAAAAAAAAACTTACACATCCTTTTCCTGTTATTATTGTAAACTTCTTCCAGTTTGGTGAACTCCTCAAGATCCAATTTTCTATTTGAAAACATGAAAATGTAAAAAGAGAAACAGTGACATTCTCCAGCTTTTGAAATATTGGTTGCTCTAGCTGCAAAACAGAAAATGGCAGTTCCAAAATTTGAAATAATTAATATAAACACGAGGTCAAAAAATTATTTATTTATGCATTCATTGAGAATTTTGATATTTTTGCTATTTTACTCAACCGCATAAACAATAAGAAAATACAAGCACTCGAAATGTATCCAAATTGCATACCTTGCTCTGACCGCACTTGAATGTAACTCCAGACATTCACAATTTGTTAGCAAACTAAGAAAAGTAGCCATCCCCTCCAAGGAAGCGTTCATCGAAGAATCACAAGTGATGTGGAGGAAGGGTAAAGAGGTCCAGAGGTTCTCCACCTCTTTGACAGCACACACATCTGCACACACATCTGCACTGCCTAAGATTTTTTCCTAAGGTGAAGTATCGGGTCAGGCAATCTGCTTATGAAGTCACACTTTATTCTGCTTAAGATTTTTTGCCCTCTCCATTACCTTAAACCCAAGATTGGTTTCGAGAGAGAGAGAAAAGGAGAGATTGAAGGAGTTTTTAAAGAAGAGATAGGGGAAAAAGAGAGCACCGTCAAAACCCTAACAGAGAGAGGAGTGAAAGGAGAAGAAAGAGAGAGAGAGAGGAGGGAAATAAAGATGTAGAAGAGAGAGAGCAGATAAATTTATTTCATTAGACATGAGGAGAAGTAAAAATTAAACACAGATCAGTGCAAGAGGTGCGAAAACCCAAAACCCTAAGAAAATATACACGGTTCTTCCAACATAACTGTGTATAACACACATTTACGCACGATTGTCAATCAAAACCATGTACAATTTATGAAAATCATACACGGTTTCTCAGTGAATAACCGTGTATGATTTGTGTATATATTTTTTTTATAAATTGTTTATAATAATATAGCATCCATGTTATATATTTTTTATATATTGTTTATAAATTTAAGAATGCATATGAACTCATGGAAGAAGAAGATTTACTATATAAGAATGCATATGAACTCATGGTCTGTCATTCCTTCACGATCTTAAATCACCATGTTCAATTAGAAACATGGCCTTGGTATCATTCATTTGATCTTCTTTTTGCTCCAACATCAGTGCATTCATAGTTGGCTCCGTAAAATCTTTGTCAATGACATCCCACAATCCTTGCGAAAATAGTAGGGTCCACTTTACATAATTGTACACAGAATTGTTATAAAGGTGCTGAAAACATCAACAACCTTGCTGGTATGGAATTCCTTAGTTGAACACCTGCTGGTTTTGACTGTCAATTTAGTAGTTGATTCCAACATAAAGCAATATTTTCCGTTACTATTCTTTAACCATGTCGAACCTTGAATATATCATTTTTTGCATATACACTTTGAACAAACAAAGAATAACAAAAAAGACACAAAAACAAAAAGATACTTCAGAGCTGGATCAGATCAACAACTGACTGGTATTATGGAATTCCTTGATTTCACATGGAATATCAATAGAGAAACATAAAGGGGCTAGAAAGGTTTAATATTGGTGTCATTTTGCATGCAGGTGGCATGCCTGCTGGATACTACTCGTACAAGGTAATATTTTTTTTTAATGCTATTTTTAATGTTTCAGTGTTTCTTATGTAAAAAAATAAAATAATGATAAGGGTAAACATGCTAGCTCAATTTTATTTATTTATCAATCATCATGTTCCCAAATTTGAACCCATCTAGTAGCTTAAATGGTCAGCTATTGGATGACTTCTCCATTACTTGAAGAAATTATGTGAACTTATTTTGGTTCTGTTGTACAAGTAACGTTATCCCAATTCTGTCTAGGCTTTATATTTATCATATAAACTAAACTTGTTGTTGCTTTTGTGCGACAGTGGGCTCAGGTGTTATCAGCTGATGCTTTCTCTGCATTTGAGGATGCTGGTTTAGACAATGATAAGGTAGACTCAGTGATACATACCACCAATATATCTTTAATGACTATTATTAAATCTATGAGGTTACTTTGAGAAAATCCTGAAAGATATAGCTATTTGTTACAAGATTAGTATAAGTACTGTGACCTTGGGTAAGATTAATACATCAAGATAATTAACTAACTGATGGTTAACCCCTCTTTAAACAGGCACTTAAAGAAACGGGTAACCGCTTCAGAGATACAATTCTTGGTTATGGAGGTGGCAAATCACCTCTTGAGGTATGCTCTGATTTATTTATAACAATAAAGGCTGTTTTCCAAATTTCTTGTCCATCTGTAAAACAAAAAAATAAGTGTGGTCACTGAGAATTGAACTCAAAACCACTCAATCAATAAGTAGAATTCTAACCACTATACTACAAGCACATATTTGTCATTTTATGAGGAAGGCTAAACTATGTGAAAAGTTAAAAATTTAAACAAACGAAAATTTATTTAATTTTCAATATACATAATTAAAATTTTAAAACCATAGGGCTAGCTTAGTCTTCCTTGGCTCTGTGCCTTGTCAGAGTATAATGTATACATGTATGATTTAACCCACCAAAAAACATCCTCTAATACCCAATGAGTGGTAGCTTCAGCAACTAAAGAAAATTATGCAGACATGGCTAGGACATATTTTATGTTTTATAATGGTATATGGCTTGCATTTTCTAGTAGCATTGGTAATCTGATTTGTAAGAATGAACGCCACTTTAATTATCCTTTTTATTTCATAATATTTTATATTTTCAAGACTAAGTTCTGATTATTATATATCTTCCTATTACATATTTGTGTCAATAAATCAGGTTTTTGTTGAATTCCGGGGACGTGAACCCTTGCCGGATGCATTGCTCAGGCACAGTGGGTTGTTGCCTATTCTTTCTTCAGCTGAAACTTAGAATTTGATAAAATATTTTCTATTTTCTACCTATTTTCACGCTCTCAACGGAGAACCGTAAAGAGAGGAGAAATATAAATGTTATTATGACTTATATTTTTACATAGTCAAATGAAAGAACAAGTCTCCTGATGCATTTTTTTTGAAGCATAAATGTTGAAGTCACGCTCCCATATTCCATTAATCAGACACCAGAGATGTCAAGTTTTACAAAGAAAGAAAATGAAAAAACAAATAAAGGAAAAATTAAAAATACAAAAGATGATAATAAAAAGGTGTAAAAGAACAAGTCAAAACACCATAATTTCTGTATGGCACTATCTCCCAGCAATCGTCTCTTCAGGGAACCAGTCTAAAAATTCACTGTGTATCTCATTTGCTATACGTATATGTGGTCTTTGCTCTCACTTCTGAATATTCTAGCACATCTCTCTCCATATAACAAAGCACATTGTTAGCTGCAACCATGGTTCTGAAACTCAGAATCGGAATCGGAATCGGAATCGGAATCGGGTTCTTGACCGTGGAATCGGAATCGGATGAATCGGCCGGAATCGGCTGAGTTGACTCGAAAACTCGGATTTTTTTGGCAGAAGCTTGTTTTGTTGCCAAAAAGTAGGAAAAAAAATTGGTAGAAGCTTGTTTTGGCAGAAGCTTGTTTTTACAAGCAACACCAGCAAAAGAACTAACTTGACAGGCATTTTACAAGCTTCATATAAAGCTATAAGAACTAACCAACTGAGTTCTTACATGACTCGGCCTGACTACGACATCTTTTTACAGAAAACAGTTGTAATCAGTGCCCATGGTATTAACTCGGCCTCACTCAGCCTGAAAATCGGACGAATTTTGCTGAAAAACTCGCATGAACGCGAGACTCGGGTGAAACTCGGATCGGACACGACAGATACCGAGTTGATTCGGCCAAGTTGACTCGGAATCGGCCGAGTTTCCAAACCTCTGCAACTTTTTTGATTTGCACACATTCTTTCTCTGACCAGCACTGTGAACTGACATTGACCAAACATATGCTTAACCGTCTCAGCCTGACATCGGCATAGACAACACATATTGGGTATGATCCATCCTCTGACAAGAGATTGTCAATTGTTGTGATCCTATTGCGTACATCAACCATGCAAAAACCAGTACTCTGAGTGGTGCAGCCAACTTCCAAATTCTTGATATTGTATTTTGAACATATGGACTTTCCTCCACTATCTTATAGAACGATCTCACTGTGTACCTTCCATTTCTGGTCCACTTCCATAGTACCTCGTCTTCTTGATCTAAACTTGTCAGATCCAGAATCAGTTGTTTCTGCTGCAGTTGATGTTTCTCTTGCAATGTCAGATTGGATAGGTTTTCTTCAGTGTGGAAGTTCCAGGCTCCATCCTGACAAGCTTATTTCACTGACATTTCTTTGAGGGTAGCATAGGAGAAGAGGTTGGGATAGACATTTTTGAGTTGTTGTTCTCCACCCAGCCTAAAGGAAACATTATATCTGCAAGAAAGGTTCGATTTGTCTCAGACATAACCAGAACGGTGTTTTTTTTTTTTTTTTTGAAACCCTTGACAGTGGCTGCCAAGTATAATTTTTATTAATTAAAACGTAAAATTACATCAATTGTACTACATTCAAAATATCATCCAAACTACATCAATTAATATTTAAAAACATCCATGTCTAAACAT